>VXAC01000147.1:152964-216398 GCA_013399225.1 Rhipidura dahli
AAAGACATTTGAATGCATAAAAAAAAAAAAAAAAAAAAAAAGCCTTGTGCATTTTCCCTCCTCCTTCCACTCTTATTCTGCTATTCATTTCTTACTTATTTGCTATATCTAACATTGTTAGTGCTAACTGGATCTCTTCAATAAGATGATTTCACTGAGTAGAATAGCTCAGAATTTCTCCAAACTACAGTGAATTAATGTAGTGCTAATGACTTATTTTATTAATTTTCTAAACATATCCCTTTCTTTTTGCTGTTGTTGGGTGGAGGAGTAGAGGGGTAATTGCTAAAATATTTTTGAAAGCATGTTCCAGCTCAAATAAACACAGAAGGATAAAACTTCTCAACCAATTATCTCAGCTCAGGTGGAGATGAGAGCTTAAGGACCAATGATAGAGCACAAGGAACACTGGTATCCCCTCTCCTTCCATGGACATTTCTTGCTTAAGGCTCTTAAATGAACAGAAACCTCTTCTCCATACCAAACATCTCAGGCTACCCTATTACACATTCCAGTGGTTTTCTATGAAAAAACCTGCAGATGTGGGGTTCATTGCCTTCCCCTTCTTGACAGAGAGACAGCAACATAAAAACAGGTACATTCATGAAGATATATAGAAATGAGATAAATGTCAGCTAAGACCTTTAAGATTTCAGTGTTCAGAATACTCTGACACATTATAAACATTAAATAGTAAGGTCCACTGGAGAGTTAAATTAACTAACCTTAGTCAGTCATTTGTTTCTATGCAACAGGCTCTTTATTGTCTCCTCTCCTACCCCCCAAAATGTCAAAAACCCTAGAAGGTTAGGTTACTTTAAAAACAATATTAAGAGTCACTACTTTTTTTTCATTTTAATGGAATAAATATTATGCATAGTTGTCTTTTTTTATTTTCTGATGAAAAAGTGCAGGGTTTTCTGTATCAAAAAAAAAAAAAAGAAAAAAAAATATTCAGGAGGTTTTACCCTGGGCCAGTTGAGCCTGGGGCTGTGTGTGAATGCCCAGCAGAGGTTGGAGCACATTTCCTCTGCCCCCAGAAGGCACAGTTCTTGTTTGGGCTGAGTTTTCTTTATGGGGAGTCCAGCCATGCTCTCCACAACTGATCTGGGATACAAGTCAAGGTGTCTTCAGTGACAAAGTTCACAAGAACATGCCTGGAAATGCTGATGTACAGACACCCATAGACACAGTCTTGACTCTGCAGATTTACAAGTCTCAGTTTACGTCTCTATAAGTAGTTATTATCAGATTCCCCAAATGATAAGTTTCATATTTTCTTATGACACCAAGTAGCATAGGCGAGCAAGATGAATAATAGCATGATATGCAGAAACAAAGTAAAACTCCATTAGAAAAATACTGAAAAAAATACTGTTGCATATATTTTGATATAATAATCTCCTAACAAAAAAACCCCCACAAACCTCTAACAAACCCAAGAATTAAAAGTCTACCCCAAATTACACAAGCAAACAATCAAAAAAAAAAAAAAAAATTGGCCAGACTGAAATTGTAAGGACATAAGTCAAACATAGGGGAAAAAAAAAAATCTTAAAATACTCAGTTCAGATCCACTGTGGAGAAGGTAGGAATGAGAAATTTAAAATGGTCAGTTTAGAATTGAAATTAAGAGACCATTACATTCTCAATTTTTACCAACTCATTTAGATTTTCATGTTTTGTTAACTTATGACTGTCTTCCCAGTAAATTGACCTTGAAATGCAGACTATTAAAAGGAGTTTGTATACAAATCTTCTGTTCCCTCCACTGAAACAAAACTTACATTCACAGACAGCTACAAAATCTAAAAACTTTGAACATAGCATTGTAAAAACAAAATACCTAATCATTAGCAACCCCTGAAACCAGGATCATTTTTTCTGTAGAAGTCTTTCAGTTGTCCAAACACATAGTTATTTAATGGTTTATAGTACTAAGTTTCAAGTCAGAAGCAAAAATTTTTATGACAGTTTTAGATAATGTCATCATTAAAATCCATCAAACCATGAGGAAAACCAATTCTTGTAACTACTAATTTATTTTGCTTGAATCACTTAAAATTCCTTAACCTGACCTTATTAAGCATAAATTTCTAGCAATATTTAAGCACATTACAAGTGGTTTATCTGTAGACTACTATGACTATTCTAGAAGTTCTATTTACTCATGCAAAATTCCCAGTCCTTTTCTCCATGAATATAAGTGGGTAGTTGAGAAGCAGAAACAAACTAAAAAATGAATGCAAACTAAACATAAGTATGCAAATTAAAAAAAAGAAAAAAAGTTCTTTTCAAGTTCATGTTTGCAATTTCTCCAACAACTGGGGGTGCTGTGTAGCCAGAATTTAGAAAAAAAGTAGATGTCATTAGTAGCAATGTCTATATCTAGAAAGAACCATATCCTTGGAAACACACTGCTTTCAAAATTCGTTATTTACTCACCCTAACAGTATGTATGCAGCTCTTTGTTTTACAGCTCCAAAAATTATTTTGCCTTCCCCTGCCCACCCAAAATGCCCTAATCAGACCTTTACACAACAAACTGCACTTCATACAATAAGTTCTGGTGGATCTCTGAAAGAGCCCTAATGTGGAGTTAGTCACTTACTAGAGTGCACTAAAGATTCTTTTCAAAGGTCTTCAGTGTTCTTCTGAAGTGAAATCTTGTCTCTAAAACACATACATAATGCAACTTGTTGATGGCAGTAGTGGTAGATTAAAATATATTTATACATATACACACTTGTTGCATACTTACTATTATAAAGGCTGATTTGAATAAAATATGGGCTTTATTATATGCTACTTTAGAGTTGGGATTTTTAACCTGTGAAAGTGAGGCTTCTACAATCATTCTATTTGAACTTTCCCACAGCTGTTCAGAACATTTTGCCCTCTTTTTAATAAATACTGAATATTTATGATCTTGAATTTCCCCCATCAGCAGCTGAACAGCTTGAGAGCCAGCTCTAGTGCTTAGGTTACTGGTTAGCCTACAGGATCCCTAAGCAGCTTGAGAATGTGTTTTCCCTCACCTACCCAGCTGAGGTGTGGTAAGGGAATTAGCTAAACATGCTGTCAGGAATTTAGAAAGTGCAGGGCTAGGACCCTGAAGATGCTGTGAAATTATTTCTAAGGAGTTTTAGAGATGTGGATAGGATCTGGGCTTACTGTAACATGTGTTTCCACCTGCAACTAAAGGGAAAGAGCAGTCTTCAATAATAAAGTAATTTAATAATATCAAAATGGATATTGAACGCAAAATTGGTCCCTAAAGTCACCAGAGAACCAGAACACATTAAAAATGCCATGTGTTCCTAGCTCTGCTTCCAAGAACTCCTGCCCCAAATTTATTTTATTTTTTTATTTATTTTTTTTTTTTCCCCAAGTTGCTCTAGAGAAGAACACACCCAGAAGTGAAAAAAAAAAAAAAAAGATCACATCAACCCTTACACCTTAGTGTTTGCAGTGTCTCTGTTCAGAGAGTCTGGTCCACACAGTAAAGACAATGATTTAGCTATCTTGAAGATTCTGTGTCAAACAAAGTTTATGTAAAGAATGTCCAAGCAGCTTCCTTATAGATAATGCCTACTCAAAAACCTCTTCTAGTGATTGCTTTATAGTCTGCAGTAAATAATTTCTGCATTTTTGGTTAGGTGAAAAATAATTTTAGAGAAATTCTTTGTAATGGGAACTAATCAGGCAGTTAAACATGTTTTTAATAAGCAATTAAACTACCTTTGTTATTTAAAATCTGAAATAATACTCACTGAGCAGTACTTAAGAGGGTTCGTAACCTCTGCTATATTTTCACTTCAGGAATCATGATAAGCTTACTGAAATGTGTGGGTGAAAGAGCATTGCCTAATGTTTCCAGTGTTTGAATCTTGCGTTGAAAATAAAAAAAATAATCTACAAGTGGTATTTGCTTATGCATAAAAAAACTTAAAATCCTCCCTAACCAAAAAATACTCAGGAATTTTCCTGCAATTTGATTTGCAGAAATGGTTTTACAAGCATTGTATACAAACACTGATTCTGTTCCACAAGTGCAGAAGAGGTGAAAAACATATTCTTTTCAAAATTAAAGCTAAAAAAAAAAAAGAAAAAAAAATCACATTTTCTTCATATGATCTTAAGCATCTAAGGAATGATTCACCATAGCTACTCAAACCAAATTAAGGAGGTAAATTTGAATAAAATACTGTATTTCCTACACATTAGATAAATGCATCAAGTTATGATGCATTGGAAATTAATTTTCTAATTTTGTAGAAGTCAGAAATTGGTCAATTACAGGAGGAACTGGGGGAGAACATAAATACCTCCTGAACAACCCATTACAATACTCCTTAGGAGAGCACAATTCCTCACATTCTTGGGTGGCCAGGAGTCTGCAGGATCTCAAGTTCTATCCATGAAAAATTATTTAGAAATATAAGTGCTGTACATGTTTAGGAGCTTTGGATTCTTGTTCTGCTGTGTTTTCAAGATTTTTCCAGTAACTGGCACAAGCACAGAGATTGCAAACACATTCTTCATGTGAATTATCAAATGAAGAGTGTACAATGAATGCAAGGACTGAAAACAGTTTCCTCCTGCACAAAGGAAGACCTTAATGACCAGATGACAACAATCCTGCTCTTTTCTAGGACTATGGAACACCAGGCCAAGGCCATTTGCATGAGGGTCAATAAGGTGAGGGACCAAGTCCTGACCACATGTAGGGATCACAAACTTGGAAAACGAGTAAGTTTTCCAAGTGAGGTGGAAAACAAAACCTCATTTCACTGAGAATTGCCAAGTCCATTGCTCTTCTTTTTCTTTCTTTTCAAAAGAAAGGGGGAACCAGTTTTTCAATAGTATTTTGGCTTTCAGGTACTGCAAACCAACCTTCAATGCTGCAGCTTATTGTTCACTCATCTGCTATAGCTCTACATGAGTTTATCTCATTATCCAGCTTACAACCTGCTCAAAAAAAAAAATAAAAAAAAAAAAAAAAAAAAAAAAAAAAAAACCAAACAAAAAANAAAAAAAGCAACCAACAAAAAACCCCAAGCTTGGTATTTTGAACCAGATCACTGTTCACTGTTAATACACGGTGCTGAACACAAAGTGTGTTTCTATGGCAGTCTAAGGCGGTGCAACAGCTGCAGCAGCTCTGCCCTACTGTCTTCCTTTGTATTAAGCTTTGTGGATTCATAAGGACATGATATTTCAGCGTGGCTATTATAGACAGGAATAATAAAATAAATAATTAATTTGAAAATATGCTTAGTATGGCTTTTAAAGTACCTGCCAACTCACTGCCATAAAGCAACTAAGCAGGAGTAGTTTTTCTAAGGAGCAGACAAGCATTTAGAGATGACACAGGCAACTCCCATTAACGTCTGGTAAAAAGACCAAAGGCAGACAGTGGTCACATAGGATTTGTGGAACAATAGTTACAAAGGAACTGCAGATCCATTGCTAATACAGCAGGACAGGTATGGGTTTGAGTAGAATAGAATGAAACACTGGGGAGGAGGATTTTTCAAACTAACTTCACCACTAACCTCATCATCCTCCCCCATACCCCCCCCAAAAAAAGAGAAAAAGGAATTATGCAGACCCATAGTCTGCAGTCAAAGCATAAAAACGGATTCTGAAGCAGATACTATTTAAAGTCCATAACTTCTGAAGTGAACATAATTAATGGTGTGGTAACTAGAAATTTTCTCACATATATTTATTAGAATTGGAGACGACACTGTAAAAGCAGCTGAAAGATGACAGGGAACACAGGTATTCAGTAGCATTGCAGTAATCCATTTTTGTGGTAAATATTTCTGAGGACAAGTTCACCTGTTGTGCTTAACTGCTGGGACTGAGCAAACAGAAGGCTAGCATTAGTAGGACGGGTAGAAGATCAGATAGGATCTGGGAAATGAAGGACTTGAGGAATTTGGGCTACCTTGGTTTCTGTGCTGATTGTAGCTTGGGTAGAGTTAATTTCCTTCACAGTAGCTAGTATAGATCTATGTTTTGGACTTGCCCTGAAAACAGTGTTAACAAAAAAGAAATGTTTTTGCTAGCACTGAGAGGTGCTTACACAGTGTCAAGATCTTTTCTGATTTTTGAATCACCCCACCAGTGAGAAGACTGAGGGCACACAAGATGTTGGGAGAGGACAGAACCAGACAACTGAGTTGCCCTGACCAAAGGGATATTCTATACCCTCTGGCCTCATGCTCAGCATATAAAAGTCTAGAACGAGGAGGAAAGGGGAACATTTGGAATGATGGCATTTACCTTCCCAACTCATCATTATTCATGTTGAAGCCCTGCTTTCCTGGGGATGGCTGAACACCTGCCTGCTCTTGGGAAGGGCTGAATGAATTCTTTGTTCTTCATTGCTTGTGTGTACAGATTTTGCTTTCCATATTAAACTGTCTTTATCTCAACACAGAACTTCTCACTTTTGCACTTCTGATATTCTACTCCAGTTTCCCCTCCCATTATGGTGAGGCAGAGGAACGTGCAAGCAGATGGGTGGTACATAGTTGCCAGCTGGGATTAACCCAGAACTGTTTGGTTCAGATCACAAGACAGATTTCACCTCAGGTCTCTCCATGAAGTGATACTGAGGGCAGGTAAAAGGGAATTCAAATATGCATTACCTAGAAAACAGGGGTGTTTGGGGTTTCTTTTGGTTTGTTTGTTTATTTGTTTTGGGTTTTTTTTTTTTTTTTCCTCAAGCCACCTTCCACTTTTTGAGGTGTATTTTCAAGTTAATATTCAACTACCTTCCAGCTTGAAGAAAGGTTTAACTCAATAAGAATTAGAACCTGAAATATTACTCCATACAGCAGGGGATAAAAAAAAAATTGCAGCTCAAGTTGTACAGTTTGCCTGTCTACAGTTTGTCTGTGAAGTAGGGGTTAGATTAAAACAATCTTAAACATTTTCCTGCCAAATATTTCCAGGTTGAATGGAATTGATATGCATTGTGAAACATACATGAAGAAAGCAAGCTTTAGATATTGCTGAAGTGACTTCTGCAAACAGTTTGCACAAACTGGTAAGGGAGGAAAGACTTCAGAGGAGTAGAAAATTCAAAGCTTCATTTTGTGATTATAGACTTTGGAACAAGCTAAACATTCAACTCTTCTCTAAAAACAAGCTTCCTGCTTTTCATATGGGTTGCACTGACAGCTGGGGTAAAAAGAGTTGTTTTAATTAAAACTCCACTCTAGGGAAGATCTTGTAGAACCAGCATCTGTACCTGGCCTGATGAGTCTCCAGTAAACAAACAGAAGGGGTTTTAGCACAAGCATCAGTATTTTAGAGGATTACAAAAAGCAATTTTGCTGGTATTTCTGAACACTCTGAATATAAAGCAGATGTAGCTTTGTTAGAAATAGCACTAAAATGCAACTGTTTCAGGAGGAACAAATGCAACTGAAGTAAATGCTGCCTTATCTATTTGTTAAAAGCAACTTGAATTGCATGGATATAGTATATTTATCTCCTAACACACTTTGCACTAATCTGACTCACACCAACATCAAGCTTAATACATACAATAATAGAAAAACAAATCTGAAGACATTTTCCCAAGGGTAAAACAATAACTTGGAAACAATAGCATTTTTTGTCAGCTTGGAGTACTTCCATATGAATCAGCATTTATTGTAAAAAAACCTCTCCAGTTAAGGAAAAAATGAGGGGTTCATTAAAAAAGTCCAAAACACAACAACAAAACCAATCCCCCCACCCCAAAAAAGAAAAAACCCAAACAACCAAACAGAATATACAGGTGTATTTAAACACATTCTTAAAAGGTATATTTGAAAAAAATCTGTGAAAACAATGGGCTAAGAGTTACATATGTAACTACTAGTATCAGATTAGTTCATACACTACACATTTCATAATTGTAACTGGGACTTGCACATATTTACCTCTTTTTCTACTCTGTTTTGAGCTACTGATATTCTTAAAAACTTTGCATTTTTAATATGGTTAAGTTCATAATTCTCACACTTGGAAATTATCTGAGGCTGGACTTCTAGTCAATATTTAGATCTCTCTGAATTTTCACAACTGAGGATTCTTCTTAAAAAAAACCCAGCCTATAACATAAAATATCTTCCAACATTAAGAATTCCACTTTACATGTAAGGACCTTGATAATACACACTGACCAACACAGATAAATAGAGCAATACCACACACAGTTCTTCTCTCAAGAGACCCAAGGCTTTAGGCACCAAGTCAGATTACAGAATCTGAGTTTGAACACAGAAAAATATTGTGGAGTAGTATTTTCAGGTTCCAAAAGAGAAACTGAATAGCATAACACACAGACAGTAGAAGGCAGAACACCCTAGGAGTACAGAAATGTCAGAGCACATTTAGTATCCAAACAAAAGGCCTGTTTGTTTTAAATTTGAAAGCACAATCTGTCAATATAGTATTATTAGTAAAGAACCAAAGGTAAGACTAAAGAATAAAACAGTAGTTTGAACATGCATTTACTCAGATACTCACCACTCTAGTTTATTCAACACCAGGAAAAAACCCCACAGCAAATAGAAATAGAATTTAATTGAAAAATATTTTATTAGAATACTATATATCTGTTCACACTGCTACTTATACAGAATTCAGCAGTTATATTGTTCTCAATAATAATGTTCCTACCAATATAGCCTGTAGTAGGCTAAACCACAATGTAATACTGTATCCTTAAAATCCCACACAAAAATGGCAAAAGAATAGGGATGCTCAAGCTCTGGAATTACAGAAGGCATATATTTCATAAGAAAACCTATAGATGCAAATTTGGAATACCTTCAAACACCACATCTAAACATGGTTACCATTTAAAACTCATCTAAGAATGCTGGCATCTGTCTACTGTACAAAGGGTTTATACATGTATATGCAAATAAAGTTTTATCTCAGTTATATTAGAACTTGTTTGAAAGAGGTACAATGGGATAAGACTATAAAGGTTGCTAATAGATGGATGCAGATATGCTTACAATTTATCAAAATCTTCCTATTTTTCCCACTGATTAATGCTGCAAAAGATGAAGAAAATAGCTTCATTATGTTGAATACTACTGAACCTCAAAGTTCAGAGCAAATTCTGTTAGAACCAGGAAGCAAGATTCATTGGTACATGCCACTTATTTTATATATTTTATTATATTTTATTTCTGGTGATGTTTTTTTTCATTAATGCAAACACAAGACATTCATGTGTGCTTGCTGTAATGTTATTACAACAAAGAAATTGACAAAATCCTTCTTACTGTTATTTTCAAACATTTGTGCCCATATTTTTCCATGTATTTGTTTCTTAAATAAATAAAAATGGTTTTGAATTTATTACCTTTGGTTCAGTGGAAGCCTTTTCCCTTTTTTAATAGTATATTTTCCTCTTTTTTCTAACTAAGAATGTTATTCATTTAGCAAAGTACTCAAAATTACTTATTGAAGGGTATAGTTACATCCCAATTTTCTATAAACATATTTCTAAATAGCTGTCTCTACTCTGGCTTTGGAATGGAGGCATTGCAATGATAAATTGTTCCTAGACTTCTATGCATATAACTTTGGTAGACAGTATTTTTGTTAATGTATTAAAAAAATCCCATCACTCTGCACAGTTAGGATCTCTGGCACAAACTGGAAGTATGTAACCCTGATATTTAGTGCAGGCCTTTTAATCAAAGACCATGTTTTGGACACTTAGATGAAAACCTCTAATTTTCTCAGGAAGAGATAATGGATTTCTGAAAATAAATTCCTACTTAATTCACAGTTTGCCAATAAAAAATCAACTGCTCCTAAAATAAAATAAAAAAACTAGAGAAAACAAAAAGAATATTTAAGTTATCATTGACTTTACACCACAATATTTGGAAGCTCCCATACTTCATCACGAAACCTTAAGATCGTCAATTTTAAAGATGACTCTTGCTTTGATCCTGAGATTAGCTGAGTTGGTCAGAGGATGATGCTAATAAATACCCAGGCTATGTGGATTCAAATCTTGTACAGGCCATTCTCTTGAGTTGTACTGAGTGGGTCCCTTCCAACTCAGAATATTCTGTAATTCAGTATAATTTGCACTTCACCAAATACTCTAGGGAAACGATAAATACATGTACTAGCCTTGCACCTTTCAGTCAAAATAAAAGAGATTTTATCCCAAATACATAGAAGTCATACAGGTACCTTTCCAACTTTTAACCAGCTAAAAATAACTAGACCTGTCACATGAAAATATGAACTCTTTTCTTCTGCCAAAACACTGTTATACATCATATATGAATTTTAGTTAAAATTAGTGAAGAAGAATGCAGCTGATAGTTAATTATTATAAATAAGAACTAAATAAATTTAGGTGGTGTGAGGAAAAAAAAAGTTCAATAATTTTATGATTTGCATGATTACCAGTGCTAAAGCACATAAAAGAGGATAGCTATAGAGTCCCAAGGGTGTAAAATTAATTTATTAATTTATTACACGTGTGTGTATACACAAGCATGGGTGTACACAAGTGCATTTTATGACTGCTTATCATTTTATAGTGTTTAGATGTGTTCCTGTTTCAGTCTAGGAGAACTCAAGGCAAGAACACCAAGAGAATGAAAATGACTGCTAGAATCCTGCAGAAATCAGTCTCTATAATTTCCTTTGGCCATTCAGGAGGTCTCATAACTGTTTGATTCCCCATTTGCCAGCACTCTTCTTACATCCCTGTCCCCCAAATTAGAATAAAGTGAGCCGTGGAAAGAAAAAGATTAAATTGCAAATAAACCACGGTTATGCTACAGAGGAAAGGACAGCATGGAAAAATTACATCAGAGACCAGATTTCATTCCAGGGCCTTTTCTTTCAAGAAAAAATAAAAAAAGGGAGGGTGGGGGGAAAAGGCATTAGGATATGATGCTATTAAACCTGAAAGCATATCTGATGTCTCAGAATTGCTAGGGAGAGATGGAGAAAATAAAGCTCTTCATCATCTCCAAGATCTGGACATCACTTCCTACAATGATGTGGTACTCAATAGAAATTATAAATCTAGATTTTAATAGCACTTTCCATAGAACATTTCTAAAGAATGTTATACTCATGGGCTTCTCACACATAATATCTGCTTTGACAAATCCTCTTTACTGCATTTAGTCAGTCATCACTCTTACCTTTTTTGTATACAAATTCTGAAGCAAAAGTCTTCACCATCCAGTAACTTAAATTGTACTGTAAATTTCATCACTACCTTGGAAGAACTACACAGTTAAAGTTTGATTCAATTTGATATTTTAAAAATTTTTCAGCCTGACATGTTATACAGCTATGTGTTACTTCAGACAGAAAACACAACACTGCATTACAGCTGTAATGTTGTCTGCAACACAAGCAGAAATAAATTGAGTGTAAACAGAAGGGAAAGCATACTGTCCTTTAGATCAAATATAATAAATCACAGCCAAAGGTAAGCATTTTCTCTTTACTGATTTTCATGGTATTATCCAAGTATTGTTATGGTACATTGATATAAAAAATTACCTGTTGCAACATAAAAGTTGCCTTTTCCTAGTAGTTCATTAGCAACAGAGGGAACCCAACTGCCTCAGAGTATTAATTTCTAAACTCTACTGAAATAAATGACCATATTTTAATTCTTATGCTTACGCATCTTTTTTGTCACTATGTGCATATGACATGTATAAAAAGTGGACTGGTGTGATGGATATAGAAAGAGCACAGGATAAAAGGCAACGAGTTACAATGAACCCAAGACACCACTCACTCAAATTTCCAGAATGTTATGTTATCCCCATGCTTTTACAGCATCTATATATGCATGCAAGTGCCTGAAGTGCTGAAAGTCTTTTGCAAAAAAAGATGTATGATCATCCTGCCTACAGCCAGCCACAAGACAATAGTCAAAAGAGTGTGTTCTCAAGCTAGAGCTCCATAACCATTGATCCTTCTGCACACTGCAATACAGATTTGATTTGTACTGGACATGAGAACACAACTGCATTTTCCCCTCAAATTAGGTGGTGCAGACAATATAGCCTCAGTGATAGCTTTGTGCTCCACAGTGGTTACATGACAGCTATAGTAGAACTGATAATAGTCAATCTGGCATAAAGCCTGACAATAATGTTGACTTGTCAAAATTCCCAGAAAACTGTTGAGTTAGCAGAATATGTTTGTACCGGATCATTGCTTATCATCATGTAGCTGCAACATTCTTGATTAGAAGCAGGAGCCCTAAAGCCAGATTCAGTCTGCTGTTGAACTGTGGCCTTGGAACAGCTTATCCCACCCAGCTGGAGCACAGGCCTGAGCTGTGGCTTGCTCAGGTGAGCCATTTTTTTTTCTGCCTGCCTTCCACCGAGACCAAACAGCACAGAAAGCCAAGGCTTAAATGGGAACAATAATTTACTTCTTGTGGCTGTTAATTTGTGCTGACAGAAAGTATGTTACAGGTAATTTCACAGGCAAAGAGTATATACAATTGTTTTACTGCTTGGTTTCCATGCTACAGAAATATACCCAATTTACCCTGAATTATTTGTGCAGAAACTGAGGCTAAGAAAGCGGTAAACAAACGAACCTTTATTACCCCTCACGAAAAAGTTGCTTTTCCTTACACTAACTCCTGGTGTGCTTTATCAAAAAGGAAAATACACCTTCATTTTTGAATGTCACAGACCCTACATCTAGCCACAAGAACCCTTTTTTTTAAAATCCATAAATTCATATATAAAGCTGTGAATAAGCTTATCTTACATATACCAGAAAGAAATGCCTATGCTTTGCAGCATTTCATTTCAAAAGTACAAATGCTCTCAAAGGGTAGGAGCAGAGATCTCATGAGTAATTTGATTATATTTCAGGTAGTATACATGGGCTTTAAATCAGTACCAAAATAGAGACTAAACCAAGTCCCAGCCATCCCAAGGCCCTCATTCAGTCTAAGTTCCTCTTCTTAAAATGAAGCCTAATTCATCTGAGAACCATGGATTAAGGGAATAATGAGTAATATCACAATGAGAAACTAGATTTTTTCTTTTCTAGAAGCAAAATTATGTTACAACTTTTTGGGGGTTAAGTTTTGCAGCAAAACAGGATTACATTGCTCCAAATAGAGGAAATAATTAAATATTAAAGTTAGAACCCACACATTTTTGCACATACTTTTGTGCATGCACATATTGGGGGAACCCTGGCACAAAGCAACCATAAAGTAAAAGCAGTTTTCTAATACAATAAATTTTCCACATGAAATAAATTTTTGGACATGATCCCAATTTGGAATCTGACCCTTTTTTTTTTCCCCACACTGACTTATAGGCTCCCATTTAATTTGCACCTGTTATTTGATACTAATACTCTGTTCCGGTGGCTGAAACAGTCCCCAAAAATCACATTTACTTTGTGAGCAGTTACAGGTATCCCCTGTGATACTAACACCATGTGAGTTCCCAGAATAATAATTCCCCTGAGGCCAAGTCCCTGCTTGATATGGACAGTGTATTCAAAAGAACCCTTCCTTGCTTTTTGTGAACTGCAGGTTGAATTCAGGTATTGCCCTGCAGCACTTTTGACAAGCAACATTGTTGGGAATATCCCCAATCTCCCTAAAAGAGCAGGTTGCATATAAAAAGTAGGGAAAGGGCAGTTCCATAAGCAAGGACTCCAGGAGAGGTTGAATCTTCAGAGAAAACCTTGTATTGACTTAAACTCACTAACAGTTCAAAGCAAGCAGACAGTAGTGGTGTTTTACAGAGGCAAACAAACACAGAGTGGAAGTGATTTGCCCAAAGCAAGACTGGCAGCAAAGCACAAGAACCTAATCAAACACCATTAGTTTCACAGCATAACAAGCACTGTGCTAGTTCAAACTTGTCAGACATTTCTGACCAAATGTATTCTGAAATTCACTTTTCTGTCCAACAGAAACCTCTCTCAGGCACATCCACAAAATCTACTACATCAGGCTAAATGCTGCAGCTCATTAGACTATTATGGTTTGATCATGTGTCTGCATCCATAGTGGTACATACAGATCCAAGTGTCTAAAACCAGACTACCATTATATACTTAAGGTGAATCAATATTTATTATATTTGATAAGGGAAAGTGAAGAATTGGTGAAAAGAAAACGTAAAAAAAAAAAGAAAAAGCCTTCACACAACTGCATTTGAAATACTGCAAACACCAAGCCCAGCAGTTACAGGAATGACAGTTTTAAGGAATAAGGCTGTATGTCTAGATCAACTCCACACTAAGTGGAAATACTCATTACCACAGAGCTTGAGGCAGACCTCTGTTTAGCATAAGCTCAGATGGATTCAATTGAACTTATTCTTTTGTAATTTGATTAAGACTTTCCCTTGTCTCCCCCCACCCCCTTTGATGATGCACAGTACAGAAAGGTTTTATACTGTTACAGCAATAAAGTGATCCCTATTCTCTTACTAGCAGAAGTCTGAAGCAACTTGTATGAATAAGTATACATCACCAGCAACCCTCCTATATTAAAATATTTCCTGTGCTTGTGTCATTTCACTCAAATTCTTTATTTTTAGACTCATTCTTCACATTGACAAAATCGTTAAATATAAAAGCTGCTCTTCAGAAAGTCTAGCACAACAGCTCTAAGATGGAAAGAGCTGCATTCAACTCTATGTAGTGAGCCTATTTTACCTACGTACTTAAAAGCTTGTCAGCATTATTAACTATTTAGTTCGTCATCAAAAAGACGAATCAACGAGGTACTAAGAAGTTTTATTTTGCAAAAAATTATGCTTTTACATATTGCAGTAATATTAAGAACTATATCCATGTAGATTAATGACTAATGAAATTATGGACAATTGAATATATAAAAAGCATGAAAATGCTCTTTAGCAGATGTTACTACTGAACCTATTCTATTGTCAGAAAAAGAGAATCAGCCTCACACACTTTCTGCACAGCTAGGTTTCAAAAATTAGGTCTTATTGTTCCCTTAATTTTGAAAAGTAATGAGCCCTAACTTCAGCTTCTAATGTTTGATAATGCAGAGTCTGTGTCTTTTTTAACAATCGGCATGTGAAGCACTTAAAAATATTCAGCTTCATTTAACATGACAGCTCAATAATTTACATGCTGATTGCTCTCACTTTGAATACTTGGAATTTAGTAACATCTCCATGGTCCTACTTACCTGTTCTTTCTTTAACCAGCTTAACACAAAACATATTTTTGTCAAATTTGGTGGAATCAGTTTTAAAATCCAATTAAATTTTAAGAAATTAATCTGAAAATCTGTACCATTCAATGAAGAGAATTCCCAAGTTTACCTTGGCTTCCAAAGCATCACAAATTCTAAGATATAATACAGTCCTGCAATCTCTGTATATATTTCCGAAAACTATTCTAGCTTGTGCAATAACTGATTTCAGTTGAGTCTGCTTTGGTGTCAGAAAAGAGAACCTCTAAAAACCTTAATCACTGGATATGAAATACTGAATTTTTCATATCCTGGATTTTTTCTGTGTAAATTCTGCAGCAGGGAACACTACCCTTCTGTAAATCCCAGAAGTTCTGCAGCAACAGGACTGCTGCATAGCTGAAAGATTTAAGTGGAAGAGGAAACCTCTGGATTAAGATACCCACTGTAAGTCTTGGAGTAATATACCCCAAGTAGCAATCCGTAGTAGTATAGTCTGAAGTCCCCTCAGGAGTAAAGAAGTGAATTGGAGAAATCAAAGACTTCAGTGACTTCTGAATTGTGTTGGATGGAAGATCAGTGGTAGAGCTGCTACACAGTGAGAGAGAGTGAATAAAACTCTATCATGATTTTTTCTTCTTTTCCAACTGACTGGGTTGCAAGACTGCCATAGTCATCTCTAGCCATGAGACAGCTGTGGGCCAGAGAAGATAATTGCTTCATTGGAAGAGAAAGCCAGTCTCTGCTAGAGGAGTTATGATTCTTCTGTGAAATTGCTCTCATGTAATGCTTTTTCAGTTCATGGGAAGGGGGTTTTTTTTGCCAGTTCCTTCTGTATGCCTTACAACTTTCAAAAAGAAGTTGCAGAATCCCAGAATTAGCACTCCCCCTCCTCCTCTACCTATAGATCACATTTTTCCATACTTTACTGCCCATGAAAAAGAAGAGAGAATGACTGCAAGAAAGAAAAAGCTAAGATACTACAGAAAATAGTAAATTCTAATACTTTTTTTTTTTTTTTTTCATGCAAGCTTGGAATCTTTTGAGACAAAAAAAAGTTGAAATCTCTGAAACAAGCTGGATGTAGAAAGGAGAAATATAAATTATCTGTGCTTATAAGTCTTTTCATAGAAAGGATCATTTCAACCTTAGAACTATGAACAGCAAGGCAACTCCTTGGGGAATTTTTTTGAAATAATTTAAAATTGTGACAGCAGTTATTTATGAACACGTGTCTCCTTGCTCCTTGAATCATTTCTACTGGTGTATATAGTTAACCTTAGATTCCCAGAATGCTTTAACTGCTATAGAAAAAAACTCTAGTCCCAAGAGAAGCAACACTACACTATATTACACCACTTTGTTTTCTCATCTAAATGTAGTTTTGAATTGTTCTGGAAAACATTTCTTCTCATGCCTGTTTGAATATGCTACATTGCAAGACATGCTTCAAAGTATAGTGGAGTGAAATGATTGTCAAAAATCCTTGAGTGTGTCAAACAATATTACAAAAGGATGCACTTATTTAATCTTGTGTAATAAACATGAACAAGGGAGTGCACAAGCACAGAATACAGATGATTTTTCAAGCTGAAATATCAAGAAAAGTGTTTTCCTGATTTTACAGGGAAAGACTCTAATTCAAACAGATTAGTAATCTACAAGAAATGCGATTTTTAAAAAATACATGAAATACAAAACATCGGAAAGAAACATATGTTGTATCTCTACTAACAATCCTCGTAATACTTGCCTTACCATATAAAAGGTTAAAACATTTCTCTCTTTTCTACAGGTACAGGTATCTGGTTTTTCAACTTGCCTCCCACTGAATAATACCTATATATTCTATTATAGTTTCCTTCAGGTACTAGAATTCCCAGGCAGCCTGGGTATTGAAATTCTTTTAAAGAAACTCTATTCAAGTTTCTGTTGAAACTATTTTACTTCCAACTTGACTTTAAGGAAAAGCTATATATAGATAATAGAAACAAATAACTTTTGTAGTTTATCAGTTTGAGACAACTAGAAGTCTATATGCATGGAAATAAAAATAAATTCATTGTTTTGGGGAATTATCCCCTTTGTGCATGTCTTCTATAGAAACCTAATTAATTAAATCAAGCATATTTAAATGCTGACATTTCTTTCATCACAAATCTCTGAATTAATCCACTAGACTTTACATAAATCTGAATCTAGTGTTTCTGTAGTGCACAATACAATACATCTGAAAGCCAGGAGACAGACCCAGGAATATTTCAACTGGGGTTCCAGTCACAGCTGAAGCCATTTAAACACAATTGAGTCTCCCTGATCATGTAAGCTGGCACTATAACTACTACTGGACTACACCAGATAAAAGAATAAATATGAACATGATGACAATTCACTGTTAAGAGATGATAGCTGCTAACTGGAGCAGCTCCCCTTCAGATGCTATTGTTATCATCTTGAGATGATATTGATCTGTATAAAATCACTGCCCTGCCAAACCATAATGCCACCTTGTTTACCATAAGGACCAAGAAACAGATTGCTCTATACATCACTTGAAAGCCTAGAAATGCCCACTTAGAGTGTCAAAAAAACCTTCACAATATTTTCTTGACAACTTTGAAAAAAGGCCTTCATTTTCTGTATTGTAAACATCACCCTCCTCATAAACAAATTTTAGATTAGAGATGTACAAATGATAAATATTCCTGTTTAGCACACCCATTGACCAATAAGATAGATGAAACAAAGATAACTCCAGTGGATGTATAATGGAACTTGTAAGAGCTCAAATACCAAATACCCACATATTACTTTTCACTTTGTCTGAAAGTGACTCATTTAGTTCTACAGTATGAGGGGTAGGTTTGTCTGGGAGTTTTTTTTTTCCAGTAAGCCTTTAAATCTTTTAAACTGGATGATAAGTTTCAAGCTAACATTTCATTCAGCATAAAATCAGAAGACTGTCAAAATGAGACATTTTCTCAATATTTGCTCAAAGAAAATATATCTATTTGTTAATCTTTGCCCATCCCTGCAAACTGTACTAGCACAGGATAAAATCACTCTGTGACAGGGACCTCATACTTCAGGAAGCTTCTTATTTAGCTTAGCTTTTTATGCAAAGAGCCTAAAGCATATTTTTGTTTTTTAATTGCATTTGTGAAGTTTGGTTAAACTTGGACATTACATCAGTGTAACGTAGAATGTCATCCTCAGACAGCAAAGAAATCCTTTGTAAAGGATTCTTTCCAATTTAATGATTTGATAAGCAGGGAAACAGTTAACGGTGACTCAGTTGCCTGCTTTTCACATTAATATTCCATAGAACTCCATGTACTGGGGTGAAAATCCTACCTACAGCAATATCCTTGTCTCCTGAGACCTTTACCCCTCTGCTTTAAAGTTAGATTTTCCCTCCCTGAAGCTGAGGTAGCTTTATGCTCTTGATAACACCTGTTGTTTCGCATTGGGAGTTTGTTAGTTTTTCCACTGGCATAGTATATTTAAGTTCTTTGGTGTACATGAATCTCTGTCACACCAGAAAGAGCTTATTGTTAACATACAAAATATTGAAAGCTTGTGAATATAAACAATTGTACCATAAAGGCATATAACAGGCATTGCATTGCTGATCTCTTGCTTCCACAGTTGATGCAGTAATTACATAGTTGCAAAAGTTAAAAATGAGTGTTCCTAACCTGCTAAACGACAAGTCAGCTTATTCTAAGTAGACCATCTTACAGTGAGTTCAGCCTCATAATTACAGTAAGGGTCAGTGGCAGAAATACTGGAAAAAAACCCCACAATTTGATGCTCAGCAAAAACTGCTGTTCCTCTGAATCTGTTTCAGAAAACTGTCAGCATTCTGTATTCTACTTTTCTAATATTTGTCTTAAGACACCACTCTTAGCTCTAAAACCAAATTGTAAAGAAACAAACAAGCATTTGGAGGTTATGTGTATTAATAAAGTATTTTAAAGACAATCTAGTATCCAGTGTAGCCTCTGAAGAACTTGTCAGGTAAACTTAATACATACTGCTGCAGTGTAGCCCCAAACACTGCATTAACTGTTAGAGAAGGCAGACTGCCTGATGCAAACCACTATCAATATAAAAACATGCCAATAACTAAGGAATGTTGTAGAAATAATTTTCAGTTTTCTAAAAACTTTAAGTTAATAAGAAAAAGAAAAAAATTCTTAAATTAGATCAGCTAAAACTGTAATGCTTTTGGAAAATATAAGGCATACTTAGTTTGCAATTTATAGTCACGTGTAGGTATTCACATTAACTTTCATTGACATCTGCATGCACAAGCTGTTGATAAGCAGCATCTTGTGAAAAACTCCATTACTTGTGGACAAAATCCAGTACCGTTCACCAGCTTGGTAATGCAAGGTCATTCTAATTACCTTCTCCAAACTTTATTCTCTCCTCCGTGGCATTAGTAATCATGAGGACACTTTGAAATGCTGATGCAGCATTATACCAATTTATTTGGAAATATGCTATATTCAATGCTAATCATTGGAACTGCATGTTGGATATTTGCTGAGGGTACCTTTAAAACTACATAGTATGAACCAGGAAGTTCCTGACACCTGAAGGTTTCACAAGCAGGGCTTCCTGTTACTAGCACTGGAGAAAGTTACAAATAGTTTCTAAAAAGTTTAGCTATTGGGCTAGCTTTTCAAACCAATCAAGCAATCAGTAGCTCGTGACTACTTAAGGACCTCGGCGCAGACCAAGTGCAAGGCAAGGACGCTGCTTGGAGCAACCTGACATCAGGCCAACTATCTTTTCTGATCCTCTGACTTTGTACATATCTCCATCCATCTGACACATGGTGAAAGGTAAAGTGCCCTTCACCAGATTAAGGTCACAAAAATATTCCCCACTCTGCAAAACATTGAACAATTGTAGGCTGCTTTCCATACAACTATTGGGATGCTTCAGGGAAAGCACTGTCAGATGATTGGAAGAGATCAAAACCTCATAATCTAACTCAGTATTTTGGCTAATGGCTGAGGATTAGAAATGACAACTAACACACTGTAGCATCATTCCCAAAATTGTCACTGTATAACAACAGGCTTCCAGAAGGGAAGCAGTATTTTATATGCATTTTTACTACAGCAATCTGAAATAATGTTTTTTAATTTTTTTCCTGTGGTAATAGTCATGTGCAGTGAATCAGAGGTCTGCCTTGCCCAGCAAATTATCCTCTCCCCCTCCCTGCAATTTGGCTTAAAGTAGATGCCTGGGAAGTAGCTATCAGAAAATATATATCATTCTTGCCTCAATGCTTTCCCAACAGTCATTTTCATTTAGAGCCTTTTCTGGTTTGGAAATGTTTTTTGGGTTTGAATATTGTGTTAATTACCTCACAGCTCTTAGGGCAAAGTTTCTTTTATGCTAATCAGCACATGGTAATGGAAGCAGAAACTGATATTAATTTCAAATTTTATAGCTAATATTATGAATGCAACACATTTGTGTCCCATTCAATTTTGCAGCCAGCAGTGACTTTGTTAGTACAACATGTAGCCCTTCCCAAAACAATGTCTTCCAAAAATTTCCAATGATTTATATATTCCAGTCTTCCTTTCTGTGACAAGGGGAAGATATTGTATGCAAAACCAGAATGAGTTCATTTCTAATAGCAAATTACTTTTATGTATAAAGCTATGAGTAAGAACATTCAAAATATGACTTCATTATTATTTACATACGTTATTTAGTGACCAATACATTTTCCTCCTACTTCATCTCTAACACAATCCTAAGTCAACAACCAAGATTTCTTTTATTGTTATATATAAGCTCTTTAGTAGCTTAATTCCATCTTATTTGAAGATAAAAAGCCTAATTATTATTTTTCAATTCAGTCTATTTGACAAAGATTTCCCTGTGACAGAACATAACATTTTCCTTAATTAGGAAAAGGTTCCCTTGTTAGCAGAGTGATTGACTGCTCAGCTTTAGCCAAGATCGAGACACACAGACCCTCAAAGGCACCTTTAAACTTCAAGGCTGAATTCTCATCTCTTATATGACCAGAAGGGCAGCTGTAATAATCAAAGTTTATTTGTTTACTTACAGGGTAAATTGTCCTCTTACACAACGCATTTGTCCCTAACTAAGGGGTGGGAACCCAGCCCAAGTCACATGCAGAAAGCCATTACATCACTAGCTGAACATGCGTATCGGCAGAACATCAAAAGATACAGAAGTGTTTACATGGTGGACTATTTTGCTCATGGAGTGGACCTACTTTCAGTCAAATGATAAGTGAAAAAGACTTACAGAAGAACAAACTGCGAGGTCAATTAATCTCATTCACTCCTTGCCTACTTGAAAGGAGTTCAGTTCTAAAGCAAAGAAGAAAGAAGTCAGAGAGAAAGAATGGTGGAAAATTTGGATTCAGTCTTCAGGCCATAGACTGTCACTACGTAATCTGGGAGCACCTACACCTGAAATATTTTAACTTAGCAATCATACAGGAATTCATGTTGTGAATGATCTGTAAAAATACACTGTCAGTAGGCAGGAAGATATCTCACTTTCAACAGCTATCATATGCCATATCTATCTCTGGACAGATAGGTAGGTACACACAAGTATGGTTTATGTATGCCTGATGCTGTCCTCAATGTTTGATTTACTTTCCTAGAGTTAGCTGAACAAAGTACACGAGAATTGGCTAAAATTTATATTCCCACTAGAACATGAACTCAGTTCTCCTAAGACTGCTAATACTTTACTCTCTATCCCATTAAAGTTGCAGCAAATGAACAGCTTTTTGAAGGAAACCACGCCAGCAGCTAAAATAATCAAGGTATACATGAAAGTGATAAACCAGAGGAGAATAAGACAGAAAGATATTGCTACAATTCTGATATTTAGACCAACTGATCTTCTAAGAGTATCTTTTATGCCTGCATTTCCTTTGATCTTCCAACAAGCTTTTTGTTTGTTCTTCCAGCTTTATGTGTTCTGTGCTAGTTGAAGAGCTTTTACTTATGACTCATTTGTGGAAGTAACCCTTGAAAACATGTTTCCCCGACAGTCATCAGGTTGATTATGTGCTAACAATGCTTCTTTATGCAAAAAAGGCTGCACTCACCAAATCCACAAGCATCATGAATATATCTCAAAGCTCATCTGGTTGAGTAGCATGATAGACTCTTGTTCAGTTACTGCTTTACAAAAGTCTCGTCTATATAAATTAGAGCATACCAAGTACTTTATATTTGAAAGTAAAACAAACAGTGGTCTCAAAATTACTTAATTTACTGTAATTTAGGAAGTTTTTTTTTTAGATATAGCAGCACTGTAATTTAGGACTCAGGTTTCTGCACTCTGGGTCTACCTGTGTCAATAGGCTTTTGAACTGTACAAGCACAATACATGGGTTACTCTGGCAGAAGAAAAAAGCAGTCTGAAAACCTAATGGATTATTTAGTTTCCTAATGTTTAACAGATGTAAAGAAGCACATTCAAGTCAACACCATGGCTTTCAGGCTTTCATATTAGCAGCTCTTCATCCTTGAAACACTCTTTGTAATTCTTATTGGTAACCAAATCAGGGCTTAAAACAAAAAAAAATCCCACGAAAGTAATTTCCCCACCCTTTGACTCAGGATGAGCAAACCAAAGAAAAAACCAAACCTTCACAAATAGAACTGAGAAGTGGATTTATATTAAAAAAAAAAAAAAAAAGGAAGTAATACCTGCTATTAGAATTATCAGAATGCCCATAACTTCAAAACACAGAAGATGCAAGAAGAAATTTAAAAACTTGTTTAAATAATTTTACTAACATACTGCAGTAATGATAAACACTATCCTTTTCAATTATCCTTTTCAAATCCTGAACTTTAATGTTTCCCTTTCCAGGGAATATATTATTTTTCTCATTAATTTTTTTTTTTAGGACCTTTACTGATCAAACTTCCAAGAAGGCTTCTAAACCCACTGACTTTTAGAGACAGATTACAGCATAGTTTATTACTTTCCCTTTGTATTTAAATATAGGGCTACTAATTCAATTCAAAACCAACTATACACAGTCTTGTGTAACATATTGAAAATGCAATATCCCATCTAATAATAAGACTTCTCCAGTGAAACAATAAGTGTGCACAAGAATGATCATCTATAGAGATGGCCAGATAACGGGCTCCCTGCTGTTCTTTATCTCCTTCAAGCCATAGGGTATGTCTACAAAGCAAGAAATGCAGCTGAACAGAGAAAACATGAAAAAAAGTTACCCCTAATCAGTGGAGCAATTCTCAAAACAGCTTTTTAAACAGCACATGTGCTAAAATCTCTGAGCTTTCAGGATAAAGTACACATTGGCCTCTAGATGCAATCAGAATTGGTGAAAGAAATGGACAGAATATCTTCACTATTTATTTACTATATATTATTTTGGACAATGTGTTGAATACTAGAATATTCCTGAAAAGCCTGAAATATTCCTGAAATATTAATGCATCACAGAATTTATTTTAAATTAATTCTTTACTAAGTAAAACAAACATTTCAGTACTATATTCAGAAGAGCAATGGAATCCTCCCTTTTTATCCAATTGATAGAAAGCAAGTGATTAAGCAGAAAATAGATCTTTCTTTGCAAGATTAAGTATTGACTCTTAATAATTACTGTAAGCCTTTAAAATTCATTTGCCCCTCTGCTGGAACAAATATCATCTCTACTTCCAGCTGACACACCTTTGACATTTCTTCACCGCTTAGTTGAGAAGCAAATGATATATGCTGGCTCAATATAGTCACAGCATGTGGGGACAAACAGATTGACCAGTTAAAAGTAAAAGCAGATATCAAGGAAAGAAAACCCAAACAACAAAACAAAACAATTTACCACAAAGCTTTAAAATGAAAACCCAATTCTTCCTATTAACTTCTCTAGAAATCAAATCCCAAGTTTTCTTTGGAAGACAGTCAGCTGTTCCTCCACCCTCAGTCTCATTTCAACTACAGAAACTAAAAAAAAAACCAAAATAAAACAAAAAACCCAAAGAAACAAACAAACAAAATCCCAAAAAACCCTCCAAAGGCCCCAAAACCTGAGCACTCTCAGCATATTTCAAAAAATAGCACCATTTGATGCAGAACAACCATTTTTCCTCACAGAGACCAGACTGACATCAGGAAGAAGTTTAAGCAATTTTATGAAGATCGGAAGAGATGTAGTTTGCATTTATGTAAATATTTATACAGAATCCTTCAAAAGTACTCTGCTGCTTTCAAGTGTAATGGACCACAAGCAGTAAATAAAAAGCTTTAAAAAACCAGCCCTATAAAAAGAAATTGACCAAGGAAAGGTTTTAAAGCATTTCTTAAAACTGCATCATCCTACCCAGCCCAAGATAGTCATATTGCAAATTAAAGCTGATTCTCCCTTCAAGATCACCAACTCTCCCCCTTTACTTTAAAGAATACTGAAAAAATAATTCAACATCTTTGTCAACTTATATATACACCAAAATTACTGGAGGTACGTTGATTTAAGGATACACAGTATATGTCATAAAAGAGTCAATTAGATCTCAGTTCACTGTACCACAGCTTGTAGAGGTGAAAGATTAGTATAATTGTATTTGATAACTCACAGGCAGAGATGAATTTAGGAAAAAGAGGTAGGGAATTAATACTACACTGAAAGACAAACAACCAAAACTAGTCTTAACACAGCTTTGTAGCGACACTGATTGTTACAGACCCCTCCAAATACTACAGGGCTTACTCTTCTGATCTTGATCAGACATTGCCCCAAGCTATGATGTCCTGAGGTCATAAAAGCCCTCTAGCAGCATCACACTCTGCTGCTGAGAGCAAGACTGCCTGTCTCCCTCCTACAATCCTTATTCAATGTCTAATGAAAACTGAAGGAAGACTGGAAGCTAATAAAAGATATAACCTTCCTAAATCAATCCCTTGGTAATAAACACAGCTACTGATACAAACTGACTCCTATATTCAATCTTACAACAGGTGTGAGTTCAAAATCTATTTACAGAAGACATAAAGCCTTAATGTGGATAGCAATTTCACATTGCGTTTGTTTTGCATGGAGACTGTTAAAAGCTGTTAAGAAGAACAGTGTCTTTATAAAAGACAATGAAGCCTTTATTTAAACTATTATTTATGGCATACAGCCACTTATATTTAACCCTGGCTGCAAAAACCCAAAGGAATAATTTATAAATAGCCTATCACAAACTACTTTTGTACCTTTGTTCAGTCTTTCAGAACACTGACTCATTCCCCATCTAACATATTAATTTTCTGCTTTTCTGGTCTCCTGTTATCTATTAAATATAATAAAACTCTCTGTAAAGGTATAGTAACTCCTCCACTTCAGTTTCTAATAATTTTAATAACTCAAAAAAAATTGTTTCATAAGCACAATTATGCCCATTCAATGAAAACACTGGTAAGTACAGCGAACTGAAACAGAGGCCTTTACTCCCATTCGGTTTTCCTTCACGTGAAAGATAAATAAAAATATTCTGAGCAAGAGCCATCTGATCCACTGAGAGAACCTACTTGCATATTTCAGCACTGGCAATATAGTGGGTAGTCATAATGGCTTCCCAGAACATATTGAAAGAAAACATCAAAGACTTAGAAAGAAAACTTCATTAAAAACAAATTATAACACCTCAGCACTTACTGTTATTTCCTGGCAGTAGAATCTATGTTCTCAACGAAAGCATGAAGCTTTAGTTCAAAGTTATTGCCTGTTAAGAAGTCAAAACAACATAAATATATTAATTTAATATAGAATAAACTTTGAATTGCAAAAGTTAATAAGAATCTTTTCATGCTATAAATAAGAAATATACCCACAATAAGGTCTATGTCTCTCCCCGCTCCCCTCTCCACATGAATTAAGAATCACAAATGCAGGACAAGTGGAATTTATGTCTTTATAGAGACACTATCACAGAATAAACTAACAAATTCTGCCTTGGGACCATAAAAAAATTTCAGAACATACACAAACAAAAACCTAATGGGATGAAAAGTAAGCTCTAATACTTTCTAATATTCCAGCAGTAGACACAAATTACTACAGTATGGACACATTCACATATAACTGGTGAATTAAATAGTACCAGATACTAAAGACATGCATTAGATATAATTCTCCTGACTTTTTAATACATTGAAACTGAGATAAAGGTATCTCCAATTTATTCTTATTCCACTGGACTTATCAAATGTATCAGATCTGAGAAAAATGTAAATCTGATCACATCACCAATGCTAATTCTCATATGTCAGAGACAGCTAGTGATTAAATACCATAAAAATACATTGGTATATTCTAATCTTGACCCAAAAAAGGGGTTTGTGACAGCAGGAAGAAATAAACATAAAACCAAATCAAAAAGCATTTTTCATATGATTTTTTCAATCTTGCAGGTAATCCTATTTGTATTTTCCCTTCCATATATAGAAATACCATTTTCTAGTAAATGAAATGACAAATAACATCAAATGTATTACATATTGACAATGTCAGGTCTTTAGGATTCATGGAAATAGTTAAGCCCACAGATGCTTTCTAAACTAGAAGTTATCTCCAAATTCTTAATGTGACTCCTTACATGCGTCTGTAGAATGAATAAAATATGTCCATGTGCCCTTAGCTATTGAGATCCAACAATTGTAGAAGCAATACAAAGATAAAAAGTTGTCACTCCAGATTATAATGATCTTTCAAAATAAAGGTGCATTTGCACCCATAAGAACATCTTAGTTTCAAGTAGTGTTCCATTACCCCCTTCTCCATAGATAAAATCTATGGTTCTTTAAGTAGAATTATGATTTGTTTGAAACCCTACCAGTATTTCACATACTTTGTGTAACATAAAAGCTGAGATACACTACTAAAGGTAAGACACAGATATGCTGCAATAGAAATCTTATTTGCAGGTTTATCAAGAAAGTAATTAAGACAGAACTACAGGTTTCATTTCTTGTGGCCTCCAGATCAAAATGGGGAAAAAGTAAATTAGATCAGGAGATCTTTGGATAAAAGACAGCAACCATGTTTAGAGCAGCAGAGCTTTGGGCAAGTGTCAGGAAAGTTGCACGATCACATTAAATAAAAGTCATAAATTTCTCAGCAATAAAGCAATTAAATAAAACCCTTCTATTTTCTTTCAATATATTTTTCACTACAAGAAAAGCTAGAAACAAATTCCAAAGTTAAAACACACTTTGTCTATTTTAAATGCTAATGTTATGCAAAAGTAATCTTCTTAAACATAGGAGACATGAAGGCAATTTTTTTTTCAGACTGAAAACCACATTATATGTAACAAGTCACATCATACACCTATTTTCCCCAATATTAGTTGTATTCATTCATATCATAAAACTTGTACAATTTAAAGACCACTGCTTCCAGTTGTTAGGTCATTAAAACAGGAGATGTTCTAGAACATACTGATATCCCAGAACGCAAGATAAACCATTTCAGTCTCAAATTTCAGTGGTTCTGTGTTTGCTTTTAATATTCTCATTTAACAGAGTTAGCTATTGTTGTGAGTCAAGAACCAGATTTAATTCAGTGTGTGAGTTCAGAAAGGATAGCATTAGCTCTGCATGATATTAGCAATACCTGCAACAGAATTATTTAGCTTCTCTCGTTTCCTACCTCCATAGTCAAAAATATTAATTAAAACATTAAGTTTTAATATATATATATGTATGTCTCTATATCACACTTGTGACTGTCACCATGTGGAAGAAGGGCCTGACTCAACAACATAGATTGTAAAAGTAGGATTGTGGTTAAACTAGAGTTAGAGGGAACCAAAATGCGTGCCACACTGTATTTTCCCCTCACAGTCTAATAAAAAGACCAGACAATTTTTAAAGTAACACAAAATTGCACACAAGGACTAGAAGACCATCACCCCTGAATGGCAATTAATCAAGATTTTCCCAAAGCTAAGCCTGAATTCAGTCTCAGCACTGGGACTTTGTGTGGCAGCCACTCAAGGTGTGTGATTCAGATAATCGCATGGGCCCTTTTGTCATTATGTAACAAAACTCTGCTGAAGAGTGACAATTCCGTGCAGAGCTGTAAAAATAAAGCACCAAACCCCACAACCCTTAACCGGTACTTTATCATTCCTTAAACTTTGCAAAATTAATAGTACCAGCACATTTCCTGTTTGCCTTCTTTGCCCTCCCAAACCCTTTGATTAAGACATGGGAGTTGTGGTTTTCTCACTGTGGCTATCAAAGACCATTTGTGTGGACCTCTGAACATACATATATAAAAGAAAACCCCAACACCAATTGCTCTGAGACCACATCTGGACTCCTAGTTTCCCCCTCATAGAAAAAAAATTGTTCTACACCAAGGGCATTATTAACTGAAGTGCAAATTAATTTTGAAGACAATCTTAACATTACTCACCAGAGGCACAAATTCAGTTGTACATGTAGGTCAGTGAACTAATCATTAAGTAATCAGAGGAACCTAACTAAGCTTAGCTATAATAAAATGGAGTAAACATCAGGATCTATACATAGATTTTGGAACTGCAGATAAAATTAGCTTTTTTTACATTACATTTAAGGGTTTATGTAACAACAAATATAATTTATATAATTTTCCAAGTACACTGAAAGTCAAAAACTCCTAGATTACTTATTATAAGCTAAATTTTCTAAGCTGCTATGTTTAAAAGATAGACATATGGTTGTAAATTAATTTCTTTTTACCATGCAATAATTGCTACTTCTTCACAATACTGACTGTAAAATTTTCCTCTGCCCTTTAAGAAATAAACCCAAATAAATCCAAAACCAAACAGAATGGTAAACTCATCAAAAAGTTTTTTGCTAAGTTGAGGATATGCGATCAAAATCTTTTAAATCAGAAATGCTCTATTTACTTAATTTTTTGAATTATTTTTCATAATTTTTATAGTTCTTTCTGTTTAAAGAAAAAAGATAGTCATCAGCATATTTTGTTCCTTAGGTGTTTTATTCCTTTTTGCTGTTTTTTAAATTAAATAAGCAGATATGGATGGGTATTTCTCTTTTTAGGCAGGTGGAAAGCAAGGCAGAAGCATAACCAAAAAATAACCTTTAAGAGAAAAGCCAAATATTTAACTTCAGAGCAAGAATGTGCCCCTTTTTTATACTGTGTAAACACCTAAACTGTACACATCTTACAGTGCAACAAATCTGTATATTTGATCACTGTAACTCACTAGCAATTAAAACAAAGAAAAAAACAACACAAACCACCCTAAAAAATAAAAATAAAATGGCGCCTTTCCTCCAAAATAAGAGAAAATAAGTTTCATCAAGAAAACAAACCAAACTAGGGGAAATTATAGGTTGAACTGTAAGAATTTATTCTCATTTTTAAAATCCACATCCTCCAAAATAATTGTTTTTCACCACTAATGACAATGGAACCTGTGCAACAGAAAACTGTGTGACTATTGGAGGTCTGTCTGCTTTGAAGAAAGAAGAGATCAGGTAGCAGCCATTAATTATTAGCATATCCAGTCAGTAATGAGCTACATTCTATTCTTTTTGAACTGTTATATCACAAATTGCTCACACACCACGTAAAGTAGAATGCAGAGTGCAACCTAAGACCTTCAACATGCTGGTAGAGATGCAGCACATAGTTATTTACTGGCAAGGAAAATGGAGATGATGCTAATAGACAATACACACATTTGTAAGAGACTGAAGCAATGTTTATTCTAATTAAAAGGCCAGACTATTTCCAGGATAGAAACCAACATATTGAAGTTGAAGTGAATAAACTGAACATATCTATGAGATTTGGGCAGGCTGCAGAGGAAAACTGGTTGAAACCCCTCCCTGTCCGTTGCTGGCAAGGGAAAGGTGGACTCCTGGAGATGAGAGAGGGAACTTTCAAAATAACCTCATTCTGACCATACCAAAACTATTTATTTATTTTTACATTTTATAAGCCTTTTGACTAAGTTGGCCATTTGGAATCTAATTAAAAAGTATTCTCATTTTATCTTAAGAGGCTTGGAATTAAACTAATCCCACAACAACCACATGAACAGCAAGATTTTTCTCACCCAGGGAAGATGTAACTCTTCAAACTACAGCAACTGAGCACATTGAGAAACATTCTAACTGCCAAGTACAGCTTCCACTTTAGGTTAAATGCAGTAGTGCTACAAAACCCCTCCATTTCAGCTCCCTGCCCTAGGTAGAGCCAGCACCAGAGGAACTGGAGCAGGAAGAAGAGTCTGTCAGTGACTGGTAATTATAAAGGGCTGACAGGGCTCAAGATACCAAAGTGCACACAGCATTCTGTTCTGACAGGCTTGAAGCACACTGTAAAAGACAAGAATTAACCAAATAATCAGTTCCTTTCTTCATGTCTGCTACTGGCAGGAGCTTACTGCTGGAGCTTGCTAGCCTGGTACCTTTTGACCAGCAACCTATTGAACATGCAGGCATAACTTGTGGCTATAAAAACATGCACACAAAATCACTCAGAATAAGCATAAGTACATTCACATCAATTCAAAGTTGTTAATCAATGGTATATTAATTTGCATTTAGTCTGAAGAGATATTTAATACTCTTGGGAAATCCCTTTCCACAACAATTGTATGAGCACACTTAAGAACATCAGCAGAAAAAAATACTGCTTTAAGGAAAATTTAAGGATGAATTATATCTTAAAAGCAGCAATAAGAGCACATAAGAATCATCAAATGTGCTCTATAGAAATCAGTTTTTATATGGTGAATCATTAAGAGGTGAAATTTTTTATTATTCATAGGCAATTTATCACATTTATATCATCAACAGTACGTTCCTATGTGATAGAAGGCTGAAAGGAAAATTTCATTCTATTTCTTACTCAATACAAGCCTTGTTCTTCAATCATATTTTACATCTACTTATTTAATAGAGTCCCTCAGTCACAGTCCATTCACAAAAGTTCAAAGAAAGGGACAGCAAGAATCTGAAATCACTGCGTAAACACTTCTTGTGTATTTCCGAAAATATACACATTGGTAAGTGGGAACAACTAAAACTGAACAAACAAAACCAAGTAAACTGGACAGAAAAACATAGTTTTTGAAGCAAATCATTATCTACAGAAGGGCTTGGAACAGCAGGCACATCCTTCATACAACACAGCAAACTTCAGAGAAGTAGTCCTGAAGTTTATTAACTCCCAAGTCATATATTAGCACAAAAATCTCAGTAAGGAACTGTACCTGACCTAACAAATCCTACACTTCAGGGACAAAGCTTATATTACTGCATACCCATCACATCACTAGGGCAGATGTATTACCATTATGCAATATCATCCTATCATGCTGCACTGCACAGAACCATGAAGATGCAGGAACTGAGACCAGCAGTGGCAGACAAACCCACAGTACCTTTCACTGAGTGGCATCAGTATTGTCACCTTGATTTGGGCCATTCTATTTTGGAGGGGAGACAGCTTGTCTTTTGTTGTTTTTGTCACAATGGGGTAAAAAATCTGGAAGCCACCTGTACCAGTAAAAATATAATATACCACAACACACTGCACCCCTTTCCCTTTTACCCCCCTCACTCTGCCCTAAACCACATCTCCTGTTCATCTGCTGCTGCGTGCATGAACTACAGCAACAACCAAGTTTATTGCTTGTTTTTCCTGAGGTTTAACATTTTAACCAGTACTCCACTCCCAGAAGGAGAAAGAATCTTCAGAGGACAAGACTTCAAAGATTGTAAATGAAAACAACCTGTTCAGTCCTGAAGTAAGAGGCCATTAAAGTGTCTGTGGTGGGTTGACTCTGACTGAACTCCACGTGCCCACCAAAGCTCTTCCTTCCTCAAATGGACAGGAAAAACAAAATAGAATGAACCTCTCATGGGATGAGATAAAGCCACATATTGTCTCTCTCACTCCTTCCTCTTCAGGGGAAGGGCTCCCCACACTATTCCCCCACTCCATTGTCGGCTCCCTCCCATGGGAGACAACCCCCCATGAACTATTCCAACATCAATTCTCCCCACAGGCTGCAGTTCTTCAGGAACTGCTCCAGCATAGGTCTCTTCCATGGGGTGCAGTCCTTCAGGAAGAAGGATAGGTCCAACACAGATCCCCACAGGCTCACAAGTCCTGAGAGGAGCCTGCTCCAGTGGTGGTTCTCTCCATGGGTCCACAGTCTTACCAAGAGCCTGCTCAGCATGTGTTTCCCACAGAGCAACAGATTCCTTCAGGAATCCTCCTGCTCTGGTGGGGGTTCCACCACAGACTACAGATTAATCTCTGCTCCACCCTTGACCTCCATGGGCTGCAGGGGCACAGCTGCCTCACCATAGGCTGCAGGGGAATCTCAGCTCTGACCCACGGAGCACCTCCTGTCCCTCCTTCTGCACTGACCTTGGTGTCTGCACAGCTGTTTGCTGCTCATAGTCTCACTTCTCTCTCAGCAGATCCATTTTAGGGCTGATTAGCATTGTCTTAATGAGATACAGGTGAACCTTCTGGTAGCTTCTCACAGAAACAACCCCTGTAGCCCTGCCCCTTCCCCCACTCCTTTAAAAAAACAGCCCACCACTACTTGAAAAAAGTTTTCAAGTATTGCTGATTAAATAATCCTTCTGAAAAAAAAGTTTCTATGGTATAGGTTAGAGATCCATAGTGTGTCATTTAAAATAAGGTTACAAGAAGCAGTGTTATGGTTAGCAATAATTAGTGGAAAATAGGAGTCAGAAGAAGAAAGTTCATCTTTTAAAAGCATCAAAAAAGAACATATAAAGAAATTTCTCTTCTACTTCTCATCTATCTGACATTTACAAAAGTGTTCCTATGCCTTTGGAAAGTTGATTTTTCTTTTTAAAGATTCTGAAACAAAATTTCTTCTAGGAAGACTAATTGGTGTGACCCAGCTTTCTATGCCTACCAGTTGTCTTTAATAACTTCCAAAGTCATAGGCATAACTATGAATTGGTATTTAATTTTGTCACTTAAGCTACCTTTAAAAAATAAAAAAAAAATCCTGTTTATAGTTAGCTTTCTTATTCACACTCAGGTTTTTCTCCTTCAGCCTTTCTTGCACCAGGCAAATATTTGTTGGCCAAGTAACTTTTATCAGACCAATACATCTGCCTATTCTGAAGTTTCCATATGAATACATGCATCTGGAAATTCTGCCCACAAAAACCATCACCTCCTGTTAAAAATACTAGCTTCTTACAAGCTTTTAAATAAATTTCTTTGCTTAGGCTTGACTATATCGTAAACCAGTCTAACTTGAACTTTTCATACATAAGTGAATTTCAAGTGAGTCACAGGAGAAAACATAGTTTGGTAATTTGTTTCAGCAAGTGCAACTGCTTTGCTAGTAATTAGAAGACCTTTAGAAGGCAACTGGTAAAGTGTGTCATTCTTTTTCTTCTCACCTTAACAAACTCTCATTGAGAGATATATAATAAGAACAGAATGAAGTAAAACAAGAAGATGAGATGTGGGAAAATGGGAGTAGAAAGAAAATTACACAGATGGAATTGGAAGGAGAGGCAGAAGGAGAAATGAACAGTGATAAGAGAAAGTGCTCAAGAAGAAAAACATCAAAATACATGAAAGTTAAAAAAATACAGGATAATGAAAGAGTTAAGCAACAAGTGAGAAAATGAGATAAGGTTTCAGCTGGAAACAAGGGTGAATGTTGCAGGGCACAGCTTAATGCAGTGCAAGAATAAAAGAAAGCATGGTAAGAATAGCAGCTGAAGAATCAAGCAACAGCAGTGAGGCTTCTCATGCTTCATCTACTCATAAAGACTCAGAGTTTGCTACTCCAGGAAAAGGGAACTGTTCCATAGAGCTGCCCAGCTGGGGAAGGACTCTCCTCACATCACCCATTCACAGGTATATTTATTATTTTAATACTGCACAGAATAGCCCAGCACATATTTAACTTCTGTAACTGACCTGGCAGCACATCTCCCTGTGCTGCTTCACATTTACAGTGACTTTGTAGTCCCAAAACAATTTTTTACCTTAACAGCACAGGCTTGTACACACTTACTGCACTATGGCAGAAAGGACAACTTGAGAAAACATCACCTTCCTCCCCACACTGACCTCTTCTCTTTGCCATACCTAACACTTCAGTGCAAACCTCCATCACCTGCCTCAGACTGCACAAAGCCAAGACTGTGTTCAGAATGCTCCTGTCCTAAGCTATTTGTACTTGGCATGCCTTATTTGCTAGCATATATTTTGTCAAGATCTTCTGTAGTATCTCCCTCTCTGCCAGGACTAGTAGGGGGAGACAGGGTAAAACAAGGGAGGATGCAAACCTTCTTCTAAGATTCTCCAGAATTTGTATTCAAAGTTTAATAAAGCACTTAGATTTATCAGCCAGGCCCCACACCTACCTAGCTCCAGAATTATCCAGGTTCTCTTTGGTCTTCTGCTCCACACCTTGGAAGTGCCTTGCTGCTTACAGGATATCTTCTGCTAGGCCAGAAAGTGTGCAGCCCTGGTGTTTTTTGCTGACTTTACAGGAGAAGCATCAAGGCTTATTGAGGGTTTGGGTTTTTTTTTCCCTTGGTGACAAGCACCTGCACTCACAGTTCTTCAGTTAGCAGAATACAGTGTGCACCTCTTCCAATCCGTTTTCTAAATTCCTCTTTTTTCTTTTTCTTCTCTGTTAGTTGAGATTCTCCTCCATTTTGCAGCTGTCTCCACAGGACATTGATGATCTGTAACTATGTCATCTGCCTGTTTTCCTGAGGAAGGCTACTACTTTGCTTCATTTGTTTTCAGAATGTAGCAAGCCTCATCTAAAAAAAAAATATCCAAAAAACCCTCAAGCTCTCCACAGCAGCTCAGACTTCCTCTTCCAGCTAAGACAGCCACCAACCCCCTAAAATGACTCAAATATCTCCCAAGCTCTGCTGGGAACTGCCCTTCCCATATGTGCTCAATAAGCCCTGATTGGCACCTGCTACTCGCCCTCCCTCTCTCACTCCTCTGTCCTGCATTTGCTCCAAACTCACCCCAAACTTGTCCCTTAATGCCTCACACCTGTCTGACTGCTCTTCCCCTGGCCCTGTTCAGCTGAAACTCTTCTGAGGCTTCCTGCACAAAAAAAATTATGCACCCCACAAATAAATAAAAGTGGGACTTTATACTAGATTTGCTTTGCAAGGTCTTGATATTGCAAAGATATTGTTAGTGTTGAGATAAGCATTTTAATATTGTGAGCCTCTTTTCTATGGCAGAGAAACAGTTTTCCTAATCTTTTGGGAAAGGTGCTCTTATGGAAATCAGCTGGAGAGTGCAACCAGCAGCAGCAGCTGCACAAATTGCTTCTGCAGTTACCAGGATGTTATTGAGACAATGGTTTTGCTCTGATGGAGCACTAACTCTAAATCTTGAACAATGATTTGGAACAGCCTTTTTGTCCAAACTTTCACTTTTTTCTCCTTTTTTTTTCTCTTGCATTTTTAACTTACTTTCTAAATTTTGTTTTCATCATGCTTTTTCTAGTTTTCTTTTTTTTCCCCCTGCATGCATTATTGAATATCAAACTATTTATAAAATAAAAAAGGAACAAAAAATATATATTTATTAAATCCTCACTCTATCAATGATTCTTTTCATTTCAGCAACCCTCTTGTCACCTTTTGTTTACACTGTCAAGTTCTTTTATGTTGTTAGGTAGCAGACTGGAGCCCTGATCTTCACTGGAGTGTAATAGTAGCAGAATTATAATAATAAATAGTTATGTGCTATTGCTTTTCTGCAGTTATTTAACACAATTATTACCAAAGTAATAACATTAATGTCTGTCTCCAGATGCTTTGCTGAGAAAATTGAGACAATAATGAGAAGCATGGCTTACAATTAAACAAAGTGAAAATTTATTGTTGGGAAAGAATTACAATAATGACAAGGAAAGTTGCAGCATTGCTCATCACATTCAGTTCCTTTGCTTTGGATGCAGGAAGGCTGTGGTTTCAGATGTTACTGGAGTTATACCAACAGGGGAATTAGGAGAGGCTTGATGCATAGACCAAACTAAGGAAGTGCATTCAGGAACATGGAAAGCTTCCTATGGTGCTTATGATGTACTCTTTGACTTATTTTGGACTAGTCATGAACTTAACTCCCTCCATGAATATGTTTCTTCATCTAAATATACTATACTCTTGTAAGACAAAGAACCAGACTTCTATTTGTATTTTCCCAAAATAAAATTGAATTTGCAAACAATTCAAACCTTTGAAATTTTAACTATCTTTTTTAACTGTAAGAAAAACAAAGTAAAATGAAATGCTGAAGCTTTGCTTCCCTGTCAATGCCACTTAAGCAACTGTGCTTAACTTTCCTTTTCCTGTAGTATTCAGAAGAAGTGGATTCCTACTTTTTCATCTCTCAGAGGTCCAAAATAAAATGAAAAAATATTTTCTACAAATTTCTTGGGTTCAGAATTTATTCATGATTCTTGATGAAAAGAACTATAATTGCAAATGTCAGTATAATACAGAAAATCAGTTCAAATGGTTTTTACATTTTGTAAAATAGTTGTCTTACTGATCAAACAATTCTGAGTATTCATGGGAAGCTTTCTTCCTCTTGTACATAACAGTGATATCAAGGAAAGGCATAAAAATGTATGCAGAAAATATTCTAGATGAATATGGAAATATGTTTGAACAACAAAAAAAAAAAAAACAGGAAAAGATAATTCTAAGTGTCTCTGGATAACATGATGCGTATGATGCTTACACATGTACCTGCTACTAGTTCTGCTTTTCTGTCATTTTGTGACCACAGCTTTTGCATGCTGCACCAACACACTACTAGACAGAGGTTTAAATTGCTTATCACATAATCTACTTTTATTCTTTTGATCATGTGCAGCTCTGCTTACTTGACTACATTATGCATTTCCTGGGAGATTAATCTTATCTCACTTGCTAATATTCCATTACAATCAGAAAATACAATATGGATTGCTCTCCCAGTCAGATTTAATGAAAAAAACCCCAAAATAACAAACCCCTGTGTATATTTTCTAAAGTAGTTTATATGAAGATTTCTTAATATCAGTTCCAGTGAATGTTCCTTTATGTTACACAAGATGCAATATTGCCTCTTACATACTCTGTCCATCAGTAGAGAAGAAGGATTTATATTTTTAACATTTATGTTTTTGCAGACCTATAGTGCTTTCTAGGATTTTTTCTAGTCTCTACATACACTACTCTAAACAGACTTACTTCAAAATCTTTGTGGTTGTAAAAATTGCCTGAATTTACCTCTGAAAATTAAACACTGCTGGTAAAATGGTTCAATGATGTTTCCATTCAAAGAATAAAGGATACTTATGATTACTTTTTATGCTTGAAATGAGCTTAGTGACTGCAACTATAGTAACACAAGTTCCTACATCTATCATGAAAATCTCCTCTTACAGTAAATGTCGATGAAAATGAATAGAAGTTTACAGGCTGAATAAACACTACCACTGGGTCATTAATATGCAGGCAGAATTGTGATACTCTCAATATTTTCTGAGATTGAATAGAGTTTTTATAATCACCCAGTTGTCCATTAATACCCACTATGCAACCATATTCTGATTGGACATGAAATAATACTACTGAGAGCTTTGCTTACAGAGAGGAGTGAAGAATCAGTTCTAGAGACTTTGTTGTTATTATATGGAAATACTCTCTATTTGCATTCCTACCAACTTCCCTTCCATATAATAAAAGTAATAATTTTGCTTTTAAAAACCAGAATGTAATTTGTGTATTAGAGAGAGACTGAAGAGAGAAAAAATGGAAAAAAATACTTGGACAAGCAAGTGAACAATTCATAGTGATTATTGTAATGAAAAAGTTTCAAGACATGCACAGTTTTGGTAAATAGAAATCTGCCAAAGATGTTAGTTCTACTACCTCAACTTCAGAAAAGTACTTTGCAATTTCTGTCCATTCAACATGATTTGAAATTATATTGTATGCTTTTGAGGTGCTCTGGAGGTAATTAGTGAAGTAAGTAATGCAAAAGTAATTTTCCTAAATGCTGAATTTGCATTTATCCAAAACATAAACAATTATTTTAAAATTCTTCAAATTAAACTGCAAAAATGCCTTTTTTCACACACAGAAGAATTTTTATCTTAAACTAAGAATTCCTTTGGCTCTCTCAAATTTTTCCCCTCATATTTTCCCTTCTCTAATTTCTACAGAAATATTAGTAAATTTTGGGAGAAAGGCATGAATTATTATTGCTACTGTCTTTTATGAAGGAAAATATTTATTAAGTTTTAAAAATATTATTTTGTAAAAGGAAATATTTAAACAACACATGGTGTAGTCTCTCTCTTTTGGTGTAAGTTGTCTGGCATAATTCTGACTGTTTCCTTGCATGAATTCCTCCTCTAAACCAGATGGCGCTATTTTACTTCACACTCACAATCTTTTGAATTAAGCAGCTTTATTCAAGGCACTCTTAGCATACTTAGAAAATATGAAAATCTAGATCAAATGCATTCTGCTTCTTTATTTTTAAATGCCTTAATTATTAACTTGAAAGCATCTTTTATGTTCAAAGACTGAAAGTTTTCAAGGAGCCTTTCTAGTGAACATCAGCTTCTTAAAAACGGAGGTCATGTCTGGAGAGTAATTCAATTTAGGTGTCTAATCCTGGACTCAGTCACAAGACGTCAACCAACTGCTTCCACATCAGTAGGTTAGAAGGTACCTGCCCCATCAGGTTTGTCAAAGAACAGAAAGGATTCTGATAAGCTAAAAAAAAATTGTTCTGCTGCACATCATGTGCACTGAAACACCGATGCTCAGAAGCAGAGATTTTTATCAAGATGTAGCAGCAGTGGATTAATCCAGTGAAAGGCAGGTTACAGCTCCCCACTGTATCCTATTTGAAACATACTGATTGCTGGTTTAAGTTTCCTCTTTGAGCGTTGCACTGAAATGATCTGTGTGCAGCCCCCTGTCAGGCACACCCCAAAAGGTGTCCTTTCCAGATTTTATACATATTCATGCTTATTTAATCTCATGGCTTGACTGTGGCTACACCTCTTCAGGAGATTTAGCCTGTGAATCCTTAGGGATTAGGGAATCTGACATATGAATGCTGTGTAAGTATGGTCACTAGTTCAGGCTTAGAACCTTACTAAAAAGGATTGTGTTAATGCTCATTGAATTTTTCCTTTAGGAATATACCAAATTATTACATGGTTTCCAGGCAAATCTTCAAAATATCCAAATCTTTCAAATTAATCATAGTAAGCAGAGTCCGTGTGTGTTTTTTCCTTTTGAATGTGAAAGATCTATTTAAGACAGGTATCAAGAAGACAGCTGTATGATCAGGAGTTTTGAGCAACATCATCTAACAGAAGATGATCTTTAAAAGGTCTCTTCCAAGCAAACCAATCTTCCAACCCAGACCATTCTATGATTCTGTGGTATCAAATGATGGTAATTCCCCTATACTTCCTGAGTATGAGAATGAAGAATAAATAAATCCCATGTCCTACCACTGCTTTTGTTAAAAAAATATACTACTATGCTTAAACAATTACTATTCCTCACTGCCCAATTTGAATGGAGGGTAGGTAATTTAAAAAAAAAAAAAAAAAACAGCCCCAAAACATCGGAATCAGGGTGAGTGTATCTGTATCACAGTAAGTCTAGTATCCTTGTAAGTCTGCTTTCTCTATTAAGACTTCCTCCTAAGTAATATAGCTTAGAACCATTAATATTCAGTGTCTTTACAAAAGCAAACCAACTTCAGCCTCGTATGCTGCTTTGCTCCTTCTCAATGCATGATAAAACAATGTAAAAGCCAACAAGTCTGCCAACATGACTCAACAAAGAAAATAGCAGAAATTAATTTTGATATAGTACAATTAGGAAGAGTTTATCCAGAAGTGCTTATCCATACCCATGAAATCTCAGTTAATGTCCAATATTTGTTTCCAAAGGAATAATGCGTTCCAGCCGTTTCCTAGAACTTCTTCAGAACATTCCTATGCTGGCAGTAGGAGTCAGAGACCTGGTAAATACCAGCTGTGCCTACACTGCTCAGTGCATTTGCCCCAGCTGGGTGAACAACTTTGCCCCCATCCATCTTCCTGAAGGCTGGCAGAGCAGCCTGGTACAGCCACACGATGACCAAGCTGTGGTTGTAGTGGTGGCCCTGTCTGCACTCTGTGGGGCACCATGGACCTCAGACAAAATAATCATCCTTTTGTGTTCACCTTTTCAGCTCAGTGTGCCCAAAGACTGCTAAGGCAGCACTGCAATCTACTTCAGTGTTATTCCTGTGACATAAACCATAGGACTGGATACAGAGACAGGCTCTGTGGTGGCCTCCTTGCAATAAGTGTCAGCCAAACTGTCTTGGAAGAGGGAAGTAAGCCATGCTGCAGCCTCTCTCACGTGTAGATTTATAGCTATCTAAACTTCTTTGACTTGATAAAGTACTGTTTCTAAGCATGCCCACTTCACTGTGAAAATGTTTTCCAGGCAGGGAGTGTTTTCTCTAACTAGGGTTCAGACCTCTTAAGGGCTACAGGTTACAATATTACCTGTACAAACACAAACATTTGTGAACACACAGTCCTGCTCTTTCTCGTGTTTGGTTTTGTTTGGGTTTTTTTCATTGTTTGGGTTGGTTTTTGTATGTGTGTTTGTTTTGTGGTTTTTTTTTTTTTTTTTGGTTTGGTTATTTTGTTTTGTTTTGTTGGGTTTTTTGTTGGTATTTTTTAATTTTCTGAAAGTGCCTAATTTTTTATCTCAAAAAAGAAACTAAGGGAAACAAGACTCCTATCCAAGCCATATGATCTAACATCCACCAATGCAGAAAAGATACTCCTCTTTGTCTCTATGACAGCCTTTTCCATTCGGTTTGGTGGTAGATATTTCTGTCAAACCTAGCTCACTTTGCATTTGGATAGAGCATTTCAGTTCTAACAAATCAGTCAATGGCAAGGATGATGTATGAAATCTATTAGCAAAATTAAAACACGGAGAAAAAAAGACCACAATTACCACCCAAAAAGAAATCAAGGAAGAAATTGGTATCTAACTAACTTGTTTAATAAATAAACTAACATTTCTACCGCTAAATTTTCTAAACCAGGGACATGGATATTTTCTGGATTCTGAACAAGACCTTTGCTCTGTGCCCATGATCACTTTGAGAAAAAAAATAAAGAGCCATATTTTTCCTGATGCATCAGCAAACTCTCAGATTTGAAGTTCCTGATAGAAAAGGCCTGATAGAAAGGGCCCAGAATGCTCAAATATTTTCATTATCTTCTTTAAGAATAACTGCTGGGTAATTACAGCCTTGTACATCTACAAATTTACCAATACATTTATTTCTTCTCCTCTGACTACTTGAAACAGTTGAGGTAATTCTTTCCTTTGTCAAAAGCAATATACAAATAGTGGTGCATATGTTTACAAATGCATTTAGAAACAAATGTAACACACACAGACCTCTGAATGTTTCTATTTCATTAACTTCCCAAGTACATAGGGTCACACAGAAATGTAAACCCACCTTCACATCTCATAATTATATCTGTGACCTCTGTTCTTATATGAAATACCACATGAGAGCAAGTAAGAATTGTGTGCAAAAATAGAAAGGAAAAACATAACAAAAGAGAATCATGAGAAGCATAAAAATAAAACAGTGAGGATACTAAGGAAAAGAACAAATGTAGGAAGAAAAGAGAAGAAATGGAAATGAAAGTATAGATACATAAGATAGGAAATGAAGTAAAAGTCATAGAATCAACTGGAAGATTTTGAGAACGGATTAAACAATACAAAATATGCTGATAAAATACAAATCTATAAAACAGGAATGGTGAGTGGCAGGAATTATCCTAAAAGAGCTTAGAACCAAATTTGAAATGAGAATATACTCATATTTCCGAAGTAAGTTTAGAAGAAGTAAAATCAGGGCAACTTGACTGCAGCTGATCTGGCAAATAATTGGCAGAAATCTTTTGGTTCTTGCACCCCTAGCATTCAGTTATTCACCTTTGATAGTTTTCAGATGATACAGTATATCAAAAGCCAATAAAGTACTATATGGCCAGAAATAAGCTCTCTTAACAAGTTCAGGAAATGCTGAAGCAATTATGATAATGGCTTATCATTAAAATTATTCTTCTTTTTTGAAGTGGTCATAGCTGCAAAAAGCTTATGATTATCTGAAAGTAGCCAGCCTTCAAAAGAAAGGGCAAAAGTATTATTGTTTAAGAAGCCAATTGAATGCTCATTGTGCCTTTTATCATCACCCTTTCCCTGCCTTAGAAGGGTTATTTCCTCATTTGTCACCTCATTATTATTCCATAGTGCAAGGTTCATTGATTACAATCAGAAGAGAAACTTACAATGAAGTAAATTATTAGTTTTATTCACAGAGGTGTCTAGACTTGCAGTAAAAGTTGCAGATAATATCCCTAGGCTTCTGAGATACAGGATGTCAGAAAATTGCTTCATATTGCTTAATTTGGGAACATTAACATAATGGAAGACAATCAATAGGTTCTAATAATCACAGCAAAACCATACAATTCCCACAAGTAAACACGTGCTTTATGTGGTATACAAATAGCTAACCTGTAAAATGCATATTTACAATCTCTGTAAAGCAATTCATCAGAAAGCACAACTACCTTGTTATGCTTTTGAGGGTTTTTCCAGACTTCATTCTCTAACACCAGCAGTATTAGTTAAAACAAGGTCTAAGAGCAAATGAAAGCAAGCAGGAGCTGAGATAGTTCCATCTTCAGGTACCTGAATATGCTGAATGTACTTCACAGCAAAATTCCTAAACCGTCTTCTACCTGTAACTAGCAAAAAAAGAAATTTTCTACAGAGAATGCTTAGGTTTTGCAATGGGTGAAATTCCCTCTGCACTCAGTGCTGATGGATGGCCTGGGAGACATCTCCCAAGGAAAGGGAAAATGGTTTCTCATGCCATTAAAAACCACAGAAATATCTAGGTAATACCTTTCTGGTAACAAGCTTACAGTGTCAGAGATGAGTAACAAATGATCCAGCCTTTTTCTCTCACTGCAAAATCTTTGCATCTCCCATATTCTTCTCACAGGTAGCAAGGACATTTACTGGTTTTATATACTATGAGATATTACTTTATTATAAAAATACTGCTGGAACAGTCTAGGGATGATAAAAAGACTCACTAAAGTACCCCTAATTTTGATGAATTGCAATTCATCAGAAGTTACAATGTAGCTAAAAATAGAGTACTGTTTTATCCTTTCTATGTGAGCTGAATGCTGAAGCACTTCTCAAATGCACAAGTCTGACTAGCTTCAGGACACATTAAGGGAAGAGAGGCAGGAAGAGAATTAGGATTTTGGCTTACAGGTGCATACCACAGAAATGTTTCTTCCAGGCCCAGATAAAGCCTTCCAAATGTGTGAGACTATCCACCAAAAGGAATTTTTATGTAGCCAGAACCCATGTATCTAAGCTGAAGGCTGTCTCACAGTTTATAATGTAGCTGGTTTTGGGTTTGATCTGTGATTTAGTCAGTCATTTGCCTTACTGGCAGAACTCCTGTGTGGCCTATACGCTATCAGCTATCGCAACATAAATTAATTTAAAGAAGCTTTAAATACAGACAACTTAAAATACAAACAGATATGTAATACACCTGATTCAGGAAAGCAAATCTGACGTTAAAAGTGGCAACAACTTCCCAATATTACAATGGAGCACAGTTTTGCTTTGGTCACTTTCCTGCTATGATTTTCTACAGTTTGCAATTATTTGATCTGATAACAACTTTGTTCAAGTTTCCTCTGTCACACTATTCTAAGCACTGTCTTGATCTCAACTAACATATGCATGTGCATGACCTAAATCCCTCAAGTTCTCAGCTTTTCAAGGGTAAAATAAAATAAATAAATAAATAAAGTGCTCATTATTGGGGAAAAAAAAAAAAAAGAAAATGTAACCTTTTGATTATACTTAACCATTATTGATTACAAAGAAAGGAACCTTTAGATTTGAATCCTTGCCTGCTGCTATTTGAACTAGCATAATAACACTGCAAAGAAGTTTGTTGTTTGTTTGTTTCCATGATGTGAACCAATCACTGCTGGCAGAGGGAACATAATTATAACAAAAATTATTAAACTCGTGGAGACCCTAAATTTTGTTCCCACACAAGGAATGGTCTTTAAGAGTTACAGACTCTCTTTCTCAAAATTTCAGTCCATGGACCCTGCACCACACCTATTTCTGCTCGACTCTGGGTTCTTTGCTTCATGTCTCTGTTCTCTCTCTCCTATTCTCTCTGTGGACAACATTGCTGGAAGAAAATACAGGTCTTGCTAAGCCCACCTCACTCTGGAGGCATGGAATACAAGTTACTCTGCTGAAGGTATGAAGAACTAAAACACAACCCTGACACATCAATTTTGGCAATAATCAAAGTGGAACAAAGTGGTATTGTACATAGGTAGGCAAAGGTCTTTTCCACGCTGAAAAAAAATCTTGAAGTTTTCATGATATTCCAAACCTTAAGAGCATTTGCATGAGGAAACTTGGCCAAAAATAAGTCACCACTCTGAAACATTGAGGCATGAAGTTTACCAAGTCCCAGCTGTCTGTTTTAGCAGAGAAGCTGTGTATTTTCTTCCACTACAGGCCTTTTAATTAAAAGAAAAAAAAAATCAGTCTTAAGACAGTGCATTCAACTTTGTCAAGCCTTGGACTGAATTGTTTCAGAAAGGAAAAAAAGTTATGCAATCCTAAATATACTTAACACCTCAAACCCTAATAAGCAAATAAAAATTTACTTGTGAACAAACTTAATGCTTATTGAAGTCCAGCTAAATGGGGTAGCACATTTGGATACAATCATGATGGTAAGAGAAGACGAGGATTAACTGATGCAGGTAGACAGCAGTTGTTACTTCATAAATGGGTGAGAACAACTACCTTCCAGAGTTTACACAGTACTTACCCTGTTCTAGCACAATACACTCTATTAAAGATTTCACAGAGTTTGGGCATGGAGCAATATATGAGTAACCTTATGTTTGTGTGTCTTTTCATAGGATTTTAACTGACAGGTCATAGGAATTTAACTGATTCCAACTGTAGCATCTCTTTTCCTCTCCTCACTATCTTTCCTTGTTACCCAATTTATTTATTTTTCTAAAAGTATAATAACCACAACAAACACCAATAATACTTTGCTTCTACACATGCTGCTGCTCTTAATGGGGTGAAATTCCATTTGAACTCAACAGAAGTTTTGTCTGAGCAGGAACTACAGGATTCTCTCCCTGATTTATAAAGATCAATTTGCCAGATCATCTAGATGTTATTTTGAAAAGTTAAAAAGAGATTATATAAAGCTACTCAGAAGTAATGGTATTTAACAGGCTACTGTTGTCACTAAGAAAATATTGGTAATCTTAGAACTGGTGGCAGCATTTGATTTCTCTATTTTTATGACTAACTTCAGTAGGGAGTATTTGCCTTTCTTCCAGGCTATGTCTATTTTGCAGACTCCTCACAAGTTAACAAAACCATTACTGAGGAGTGATCTCTACAGGTTTATTCTTCAAAGCACAGTAAAACTTAATTTAATCACAGATTCAAAATATCATACAATAAAAGTAATTTAATTACACTTAGCAATGGCCACTGGTCTCATTAAAATGCTAATGAAGCTTATAATTATTAAATTCCTTAATGATTGTTAATAGAAATAAATGAGAAAATAAAGCTTAAGCAGAAAGTCAGAATGCCCTCAGGTAATTTTTCTTAGTGACAGTTTCAGACGATATAGTTTCTTTGAAGCATTCAGAAAAAGGCAGATTAAAATTTGAGGTAAGAGGATATAAAAGAAAAGAATGCAGTTATAGAATGCACATGTAGTCAATCCATTGTGTCCAGCTAAAATATTTAAATATAGCTGATATAAACTTTCTTTTTCCGGGCTATATTTTCATGTCGTGTGCCAAACATGGAAAAATTAAATGTATATCTAAAACTCACAACGAAATCCTATTCAGAATAAATATTTTTCTGACCTTATTTGTAAAGTATTGTCATAATATTGGCATCTATATGGAAAGAATCATAACAGAATAAAAATGGGACCTGTAAATACTTAGAGATAGGGCTAAAGATTACTCTGCATTCTGTTTCAGAAATGAGAAATATTTGACTTAAATCAAAAGCAGCATTTGCACACATGATTTGCAACATATTCAAAAGATGCTGTTCATGTCTTCCGAAACAAAAACACATTTCAAAACCTCAAAAAGCAGTTGTTGTCATCTGGCCAAATATAAAGCAGCCTCCCCTACTGCCACACTTTGACAGCTATTCCTGGCTTCAGGGGTGTCTTGCAAACAACAGTGTGAGCAGCTCCAGCTCATGCTCAGGCAGCAGCACTGAGCTCAGCCACAGAAGCTCACTGTATTCTCACTGTGTGAGCAGTGAGAAATACCCCAAGCTCTTATTATGGGAATTTTAGAGCTAGCAGGCAGCCAGGGAACTCCTCCCAGAGGTTTATGAATAGTGACAAGGAAGGAAAACAAATGAAAACCAAGCAAGGATGATTCCTTTTGGGTGACTTCACCGATAAAAATGCCCATTGAATGGCTTTTCTTCTCTTTCAGTATATTTGGGCCCTCATGACATAAAGCTAGGCTATAGCATATTCCACATATGCACATTATTTACAACTGAAAAACAAAGTGGAATGCACAGCCTTACCAGACAGAAGCAACCACTGGCACTGGAATGGTTGACACTTGACTTTTCCAGTGATCAGGTCTCATGGAAAACCAAAACCCAAATCCTTTCACAGCTTTAGAAAATTAGTCACCCTCCTGTTCATATCCATCTTTTATAAGATGCATGCATATATTATTATTTCTTCATTTGCATAAAGCACTGTGTCTTGCTGAAGTACTCTCAGTCATCCTTCTAATCAAGAGAACATTGTCACACGTCAACACCTTGACAAAGGGGAGAAAAAGTTACATAATCAAAGTCTCTGTAGCAATAGAAAAGTGACTAAAAGTCATACACATTAATTTAGCAATCTAAATCAGCACCTGTTAAAAAGGAAATTCACTATGGGAGACCAATGGATTTCAAATTCACACCTCGAAACTGTGGAATTCCTCGTCTCCAAACTATTACTTTTTCTTCATCAACCATAACACTTCCTATGTCAAAATTCACTTGTTCACATCAAAAGTTCACATCCAAATGTGATACTGAATGTCATTTTAATTTCAGAGGTGTATATAGTCACTTTACATACATCTTGTAATATTTTTTTCTCATATTATATTTTTGAAATACTGAAAAATAAATGGGCTTGGGTACGTGCCTAGCCAGGAACTGCCAGAATCCATTCTCATTAATCTAGACTCCAAAAAAGAGCTTAAGTTATTCTATTGGAGAAAAGTATTAGTTAATGAAGACTTTTCCAGGATATCCTACCAGACTCTGAATAATTCACTCACTAACTTTATTCATTTATAGCAGACAGCAGCTGGAATTGCTGTGCTCTCCTTTAGCAATTCACATGCAGAGAAAATTCATAAACATAGATTTATTCATTTGGCTAGAGGTTATCAGTAGCTTTCAGATATTTGGACTTTTACTTCTCAAGGCAAATGCTAAGAAATCATTTGGGGTACATCCTGAACAGTATATTGCAGTAAAATTAAACACGCATTCTTCAGCCAGTCATATTTAGGCAGCTGCCAAAATAAAAACTAAAGCTTTAACAGGTAATAATTTATGTCTCATTCACAGCAGAATGAAGAAATCAGACAAGATGTAGGGTTTTCCTTTCATTAAATTTCTGAAGTTAATGTGTTATTTTGTATAGTATCTGAAACTGGAAAAAAAAAAAAAAAAGAGAAGAAAATGTGTTTTCCCAATCAGTTTTTAGCGGGGGGAAAAAGAAAAGAGAGAGAAACAGCACAGTTGAAATAATAGGGGAGGATTGAGACTGGATAATCAGAAAATCTGTGGAAGGAAGAAGATGAATCAGAGTGCAGACAGGACTGTGGTAAAAATTTCATATGTGTTACAGTGGAGGAAAAGGAATGTTGATACCTAAGAAGTCCTCAGTTGTGGAGAATCTAAGCTGGTCCAACAACAAATGCAAGTGTTCATAGCAAGGGAAGTTTTGTTCTTGTGGGCTAATACACCAACTGCTGCACAGAAGCAAAGTGAAACTTCCCACAGCTTAAGAAGAATAATGAAAAATGAAGATGAAAAAATGAAATAATTTGAAAATTTTATTAGCTCAAATTAAGACAAAGAATTTAGGAAGCGATGTTCGTTTTCGAAATTAGGCATGTGAATAGGTTATTCCACAAGTATTAAAGAAAAGGCCTGAGGTGAGGATGGGGATGTCCCATTTCATAGCCAAGAGCTTCACCTGCTTAGAGCCAATATGAGGTTCTTCCTGCTCCATCATTCTGGCATATTGATTTCTAAGGAAGCTTCTCTTAGAGACACTTTTTAATCCAGCGATATCTCTTTCAGTTATCAAAACATACTTGCTCAGGATTTCTTAAACCACAATTTATGTATAAAATCACTTCAGTTATTCTAAAGCCTGTCTTGTGGCCAATTTATCTTCCTTCAGTGGCCTTGTGTAAGAGTGCTGTCTATTGTAGTTCGGTAGCATAGAGATCCTACCACAGGACCCATGTGGTGAGAGGAAAAGGACAGCCAATGATTTAATTCTAAAAATAGACTCAGCAAAGCTGAGCAGTAATAGACTGGCAAGTAATTACATTCTAAGTAAATATATGCAGCTAAATCATATTCATTTATGTGTGGAAAGCTTGTGTAGTAATTGCAACCCCTCTAAAAACCTATTTAAATCATTTGTTTCATATCTTGGATGAGGCATATGCCTTTGTATTGCCCAAGTACAGTCCTTTGCAAAGGATCTAATCCCATTCTAAGAGTTCATGTCTTAAGGAAAGAACAAAAAGTTAAGCTGTGACATATTCTGTCAACAAGTAAATAAAATTAAGTTTGTTGGGCATTTTCAGGGGAAACTAAATAAGAGATATTTTATAACGATATATTGAAATAGAGAGACTAAACACATTACGTATTTGTGAGAGACCATACAAACAGAAGAGTACAAGATTATTGGAAGCTATTGATTCCAGGGGTTATGGCATCACTATGAGTTTTTAAATATGATGGTTTTGCTGCTGCATGTGATTTATATTGCCAAAATAAGATTAGATTTTAGAAAATGAAGAAGTCTTAAAAAAATTTCTGCAATTGAAACTGAAAGATACAGAATGTAGTCTTGCTTAGGTAAAACAAGTGGTACATATTTTGATTCCTATTGAAAAAAAATAGTTAAGAAAAAGTAAGAAAAAAGAGAAAAGGGAGGAATTGCAAAAAATTATGAGTGCACATTTTTTTCCTCTGTCCAAGATACTTCTTATAATGACCAGTATTTTTTCGAGAAAACTGGATTTTATGAAAGAACATTCAATTTACATTCTGCAGTATGAAATATTCTGTAGCAAAGATAAAAAAGCATTAAACTGAAGACTAAATTCAGAACCTTCAAAACACATAAGCCTGCATGTTTATGAGTGCTTTTTACTCAGTAGCATACACTTCAGTTTTGAAGTCATGGATCAAAACCCTATTTTGGCAAGCACTAGACCAATACAGAACAAAAATATCTGTCTTTAAAGCATTTTATTGTTATTTTTATATGACAAGGCAAGTAAAAGTGCAAAGGAAGAGTGAAAGTCTGAGGGAAAAAAATGCTATTAATATACATTATGTTACATCAGCAACCTAATTATTGTCAAGTAAATATAGTATGAATATTTATAGAAAAGCTTCCCATGCAAAAAAGCATGGAACTGATAGTTTGAAAATGTAACAAGAAGGCTATAGAAGCTGGCAGAAGAAGGCATCATAATATGGTAATTATTTTTGTACTCTTAAATAAAGTGTCTACCTGAGATCCTTCAGTTCTCACTAGTCTAGTTAATTAGCATAGCATCACACTGCTTCAGTCTGGAAGAAGCATGCCAGCATTGCTCTGCTTTATCTTATGAGTCCTCTTCCCTTCCTGTGTACAGGAATGTCTTCCCTTTTGATCTCAATGGTCGTTACCTAAAAGCTGTGCCTGTCCACTCACAGTTCTCCTCTTTGCTTCTAGCACTGTTTCCAGCTCACTTGAAATTTACTTGTACCAAATATCCCCAAGATCCATTTGCTGCAATTGTAAATCTGTCTTCCAGTTTCCTTGTAGCTTCTACTTACTCGAGTCTTTGTCAGAATATTCTTGACATGCTGACTCAGAATGACTTTTAGTCAGTGTCTGACTGAGGAGCACGGATGAAGGTGTCAGACACTGATAGCAGTCTGCTAACTGCAGCTGAGAAAGGAAACAAATTTGTAACATGGGGTTACTCTTGAACAAGAGGAGGGGGAAAATCAGACAGAAAGAACCTTCTCAGACAACCTTGACAACAAATTGTACCATAGGTATAACAAGAGTTTTACATTTTCACATCCTCTGCTGAAAAACTGGTTCAGACTTTCACATCTATTAAAACCAACATTTATATTCAAGACGGTGTTATAAAGAATGCTTGATCATTTGTTCATTTGTCCTAGGAATATTTTATTTGCAGTTATTTTTTCATAGCTATAAGTGGCATAATGGCCTGTATTTAACATACATATTTTTCACTTCTTTATTTATCTGTCTATGTTGAAAACCTATTTAACTGTAGAAAGTCTTCCTTTATGTCCCTAGATAGATGAGGGCACACTCTAAACTGTGTTCTCACATACATTAATCCAACCCTTCAACTCATTAATTTCTCACTGTACAACATTTTAATACTGTTCCTTATCAAGGAAGATCTTCAAATTTGTGCTATTGTAAAACATTACGAGCTTGCTTCTACCTTTTGTACCATTCCCATGAAAATATTAATCAACCATCAAAGTTTTTGGGTAATCTGCTGGTTAACTCCTCTTCAGTGCAAGATAAAAGTCCAGAGTGTGCTCTCACCCTTTTTGTTTCTCAAAATTTTATCCATACTAGTTGCTTTAACTTGAATGTTTACTAATTTTCTATCAGTAGACACTTTCATTGTGTTCAGTGAGGCATAACTACAATAAATGTGTTGTTGAAGAATGGATTGACAAGATCTATCTTTTTTGTCTCATCTAGAAACTGTTTCAAATAAATGTTATGTTAACAGATCTGTGCATAATTTCATTTTATTGCAATTTACTGATGGGTCTCTAGGTCTAAATCCAGATATAGCTGAAAGCATTATTCTTTTTCATGTTAAAACTGTATTTCACATGTCTCTCATTTCAGTGGTTTTATGGCAGAACATAAACCAAAGCAACTGGTAAATATCACAGAATTCAGGTATGAAAAACATGCAAGTGCAATTTCATGAATCCGTGTGTGTATATATTCACTTATTTTATGATTCATATTTTAAAATTCACGGATCTTTTAGGATATCCAAAGAGGCAACACTTATTTCAAGAGTTGCTACAATATGTACAAATTCCTGCCTATAGCACTAACATGCAGAAAATTATGATGGGGGCAGAGAAGATGGGATTTGCTCATCTAGCTTAAAACAAGCATCCAAAAAAAAAAAAAAAAAAAACTGATACAGAAATGTAGGCTTCTGTAAGACATCATGCAGATCATAATGCAAAAATCCCATACTAAATATGATCTAGGTATTATTATGTCCAAATTCAGTGATAAATAGTTTGGGGGTTTTGTTTATTGTGGGTTTTTTTTCACTCAGCACAAGGGTATATGGAAAGCTTTACCTGGATTTCAAGTTTGAAGCTATTTCCTACCATTAATGAAAATGCTAATTTTTACCAGGGTATCTTGAAGATACCACAGTCAAACACAACAATGATATCTGAAAGGCAGACTTATAGAATCATCATGGTTGGAAAAGACCTCTAAGATCATCAAGTCCATTGGTTAACCCAGCATTGCCAATTCCACCACTAAACTATGTCCATAAGCAACATGTCTACATGTTTTTTGAGCATTTTTAGGGATGGTGATTCCTACACTTCCCTGGGCAGACTCTTCCAGTGCTTGACAACTCTTTCAGTGAATAATTTCCATAATATCCAGCCTAAACTTTCCCTGGTGCAGCTGGAGGCCATTTCCTCTTGTTCTATCTGTTGTTACCTGGAAGAGGAGACCAACTCCAACCTGGCTACAGTCTTCTTTCAGGTAGTTGTACAGAGCCATATGGTCTCCCCTGAAACTTCTTTTCTCTAGACTAAATTACTCCAGCTCCCTCAGCTGCACCTCACAATTGAGTCCAGGTCCTTCACCAGCTCTGTTGCCCTTCTCTGGACACACTCCAGCCCCTCAATGTCTTTCTTGTACTGAGGGGCTCAGAACTGGGCACAGCACTTGAGATGTGGCCTCACCAGTGCCGTGCACAGGGGAACAATCCCTGCCCTGGTTCCACTGCCCACACTACTGCTGACACAAGCCAGGATGCCATTGGCCTTCTTGGCTACCTGGGCACTGCTGGATCATGTCCAGCTGGCTGTCAGCCAGCACTCCCAGGCTCTGTTCCACTGGGCAGATTTTCAGCCACTCTACCCCAGCCCTATACTGTTGATGGTCTTGTTGATGCAGTGGAATTTTTAGGTACCTTCAAGTAAAGCATTTTTAACTTTAGATCTCTTAATGTTACTTCAGTTTAAATACTTAACTCAGTAAGTGAGCAGACATAAGCTTGGATTCGAACAATAAATTAAAATGTATTATGTGATTGTTGGAGAAAACCCAATAGCAATAACCCACTTACTTTTTTTATTTCATGCTTCTATAGTGACAAAAGAACAGTGGTTTTTTTATATTCACACTCTTTTATCTTCTGTCTTTTCTAAATTTAAGCTCAGCTTTAGAGCACAGCATAAATAAAAAATAGTATTATGTTCCTCATTCATCAAAATATTGAACATGGATTTTTGTCAGCAGTTTCATTCAAGTCTGTGGGTTTACAACAATGTTTAAAAAGAAATGTATATATATATATAATAAATATATATATGTTTCTGTGTAAGTCAGCATCTTCTGCCAATTAAGTTGGGAAAACTTTTCAAACCATTGCTCCTACTAGAAACAAAGAAAAATTGTTTGGGTTTGCTTTTCTTCTTTTAGGGAAAGGGGGCTTTGTTTGGGTTTGCTTTTCTTCTTTTAGGGAAAGGGGGCTTATGAGATGCAGAGAAAATAGAGGAGTTGCTAAAGAGCAGCCCAAGGATATGTTCAGATGCAATGTGAGAAATTACTAATGTTAATATGATGCTTTAGCTTTGTCAAGCTGACTTTCCTTGTGCCTCAAATAGTCCTAGAGATAATTTTAAGAGATTTAAATAATCATTTCCCTCCCACACTTTCTATTCTGTTTCAACTGAGAACTTCTTACAGACACTTGACTATTCTCTCATTGGACAAGATTTAGCTGATCTTAATGTGAATCTTCAATATTTTATTGGAATATAAACAGCAATATTCTAAATTACTTTTTCATAGCTGTGTATCATAATGCTGGTTAGTTTATAAACTCTCTGTACTCATCTCTGCCCCATCTTAAACCTGAGATTACTTTCAGAATTTCAGTATGATATCTGGAATGTCTTTTTCAGGTAAATGTAATCAAATTAAAAAACCTTTACCAAAACCAGTTATACAAATAGGTTCTTTCTCAAACATATGAATTTTTTTATATAAAATATCAAAGACTACTTTGCTGCTATAAAGTTAGCGTATCTCTAAAACTAAAACCTTTTTTTAATTTGCAAAGAGAATGAATGCATTATCTATGGAGTCTATAAATTTTGAAACATAGTCTCAAAAGTGTTGAGAATGATCCAGATTTTCACATGATAAATTGTTAATGGAAAGTCTACCTTGAATACGTAGCCAATTGCATCTCGCCTACAAAATAAGTGATCATCACTGACACCAGAGGTGATTCATGAAGATAGCATTTGACTGTGATAAATGAACAAATGAAATATATACTGGTCAAGATTATGAAAAGGAAAGTAATAAAAGCAAGACATATTTTTTTTGAAATACTCAATGAACAGAAAACAAAATCCCAGTAGGAAAAAAACCCGATTAGTGGTTCAGCTTGACTCACCTTAAGTCTAAATACTAAGATGGGCTTCTTCAAGTCTGAAGACCACAAGAAATTACAATAAAAGGTGGAGCTTGTGGTTTTTCTCCATGGCAAATATTTCCTGTTGCTTTTTTATGAATTCTCAAGCAGCACAACATAAAGAGTTTCTCCATTTTACTCCTCTATGGTAGCTAAAATTATAATTTACTTTTATAGATTTAAGTACCTGATGTTCTTTATAAAGCCCCTATCCTCTCCATATTTTTGTGTTAACAAGAGCACCCGAAGGGATTTATGAGTATCTTTTTGTCCTGCAGTCAATTACAGCTGAGCATTGGGTGGAGCTCCTATAACGACTGTATTAAACTTATTATCAGGTATTACTCTGTTTCTTATTTTCAGCAGCATTTCCATTTCTACCCCCTCGAAACTACTGTTCAATTACAGTTTTAATTCTAACTCTCCTCCAAGAGGTTCCACTTTCTGATCCAAAGTCTTTTTGATAGAGTCCAGCTGTATAGCCTTGGGTGAGAAAATGACTTAGTTAAGCAGAAGAACTTTATCAAAGTCTACAGATAGTAAGAAATCTAACCACTGGGTCTCACATGGGGGTTGGTGAGGATATTGGTGCTTATCCTACAGGTTTGTTAGCCCTGGCTAGGTAATGTGCATATCCTGCTAGCACGGTTTCTTTGCAAAACCAGAAAAAAATAAGAGTATCATGAAACAGAAAAAAATTAAAATAAGAAAGCCCCAAGTATAATTTCTAAGCATATTACTGAAAAGAACAGAAAAAGAAAACCCTAAAATAGTACTGAATACTGAAAAGAACCCATAGACTTTGCTCAAACTCTCATGGAGCACATCAGTATTGTGGCACTGCATACTTGCCAGAGATTTTACTTTTAGCACACTATCTCAAAGGCCTTTGTTTAGACTCCCAGGTTGTGGTTTCCTTATTGTGTTTTAGGGATATAAGTATGTCATGGCAATCATTCTTTCTTAAGGAATTTAAGTGAGGTGGTATAGCAAAGAAACCCAGGTATGGCAGCATTATGCACACTTTTGGTTGAACCAGTATTTTTAAATAAAAATCTTGTAATGAAGATCTACACTCCAGTGACATGAAACAGTCAAGAGTTTACAAGTTACTTCAGGTCTATTGCAGGTGCTATAGAAAAGGCCAAGAGTTTAGTGCTTTATATCTTTGTGGGAAAGAGAAATTTATTTATTATGAAATAATTATATTTGTTTTAGAAGTATAGTATTATCATTGGTACAGTGTTGTTCTAAGAGATAATGTGGTATTTACCCTGTGGTCCTATAGTTTAGCCACTTGACAATCAGTTTATGTTCATGCAAACAGAGGGTCAATCATGTTACTGTTCCTGTACAGAAAGACTTTCCCTTCCCCCAACAAATATTTTACATTGTAGCAGAAATCTGGTGATCAACAGAAGATAAGAAGAGATTCCTTGATTTACAATTCCAGCCTCTGATTTTTGGCCTTTTCTCAGCTTGAAATGCTTTTGTTTTGGCATTTAGATGACACTAAATTATCTTCTACAAGATCCCAGTTACAGTAGCATCTGTCAGGATTTTGTTGGGCAGTCAAAATTGTCATAGCAGCACGTGTTGCTTTAAGCACTTAAAATATTAGACAAGCCTTTTACTGGACTAGTAGAAAGTAGTGGCTTCACTGACAAACACCCCACAACTCCAGACCGTGGGATGCAGTGATAGCAAATAATAGCACCTTCCAAAAGGTTCCATCCTTTGGTTCTTCCCATATGGGAACTTGAAGAGAAGTCACATGTATGTCATGAGGCTGTAAGACAGCTTTTATAATAACCTTCGTATTCCAAATCATATTTAAAATATTTTGAAAACCTAAAGGTAATGCACTAAGCTACAAATAGGGGTGATATTGGAGAGGAACTAATTTTCCAAATGTAACTTAGAATATTGCCTCTATTTCCCTTGTATTATTTGATGTTATGCAATGATGAATTTTATAATACAATGAACCAAGTAGATGAGCACTGACTGACATGGATAAAGTACGTCTCTTTTAGGTGATCAGCTGCTTAGTTATATATCGCATAAAAAAAAATTTCAAATTTGAATAATTCAGTAAATATTTCAGTAAGAAAATTTTAATTTGAAAAATTGATAATAAAATAAAGTAAACTTTTGAATTAACAGCAAACATATTAAATTACAGGGTACTGCTTAATAGTTTAGCGTTCTGTGTTTGCACAAAACAAAATGTTTTCAGTTGCTCAGAGAAAAGTTTCCCTGAGCAACAGAACAGCTTTCAAAGTGTCTTCCTAATCTCAGTTTCCTGCAACTTCAAGCTCTCCTTGTCTCCAGAAACACTGTTTTCTACAGCTTTCTTGTTCCAGACAAGTTCAGCAAATTTTATACAGCAAGAAACCCCACCTGTCAAAAATGTAGGCTGCAAAAAGTTTACATTTAAGTCTTAAATATTGTATTTAATACAGGAAAACTTCAAATGGGACTCCAGGGACAATCTTGAAAAAAAGAAGAAACAAAACTTTACTGGTAAAACTGTAAGAATACACTTTCCAGTGGACTGTGGTGATCAGTTTAGATCTCTGGATTGCTAACATAACCTAATCCCTTTGACAAGATTTTGAGAAATGTGATAATTTCTTTCTCTAAAGGAATGAAATATAGTTACTATTTATGAATAAAGGTAAAGCAACTGAAACCTTAGCTGCAAGATTAGCTGGTATAAATTTCATCCTTGTTACAACTGGCTTTCATGACTTTATTTCAGTCAGAAGGTCACTCTAGAGCCAGGTAATTCTCAATGTCATACTGGATCCCAGGTGTGTTTTATGAGAACTAAGCGCTAGCCTCAAGGATGGAGAGGATATTCAGTTTAGGTGAATTAAAAACTGTAGTCCAAAATGTGGATATAAGATCAATTTAGGCTACTCCAAAGCTAGATGAAACACGGGATTTATGGGTTGCTTTTGGTCTTAAATGTCCAAATTTCACCTAATCTGTGAAGTAGTTACTGGTGCCCTTCCCCAGAGTTTTCTGTTGAAACGTGCTTTGATGGAGCAGTACTCTGTTCTTCATCCATAAAACATTTCATCTTCAAAACTACATCAGCATCTAGCCCTTGGGTTACAGTAAATCCCAAGCGTATCTACAAACATATCTAATACATATGACAGTGTGCAAAAGATACACTTTTCATTAAAGAATAGCCATTTCTTTTTCAACAATATCAGTTTATCTCTTTATACATTCATGTATCAACTCAGAATTTAAAAAGTAAATGCTGAGGATTCCCCATGGCCACAGTTCTCCTTCCCTCTGTGGAAATCTGTTTCTAAAATAACTCACATTCAATTACACAGGTCACTTGTGATAGTGGCTTTTCTTGGTGTGCCTGAAGAAAAGTCTGCAGTATTTGAACCATGAAAAATTATGCACAGTGTTTCATTTTAAAGATGTGCCAGATTAACAGAAGGTAATTGGGGTAGACTGTGAATGGTACCAGCTGCTTATTTGCAAATGCTACAGACACCATTTATTTTCACTTAGAATTTCTATTAAGTACCTTCCTAACAACTCCTATAGCTTATTTTTTGCTATTAATCCCCAGGCCAATATCCCTTATTTGATGCTTTTTCTTCCACCAGTTAAACTCATCCCTTCTACTATCACATTTACAATTGCAACCCTTCTCCCACCATTTAATATAAGCAAAGGAGAAAGATGAAACACTGAGAGATGGTTTAGGATGACTTTTCTCTTTGTAATATTTTCCCAGATTTGAAACCTGCACAATTCCAGTATTATTAAGCCTATCTAGGTTGAATACTAACAAAACAACATGACAATATAAATCAGTAAGAAGCTTATATTGCATAGTGTTTTGAAGGGAGGACTCCAAAGGCAGCCCCTCCTCCTCCCTAACACACATCATTGATTATATCTGCACAACTACTTTGAAGTTACTATTTTAGTATTAGTTTGGGAGGTAGAAACTAGCACATGACCAGAATGAAAATGTAAGGCAGTATACTTTCCTTATAGCTACATGCACAAATGATGAAAACTGGGTCATTTTTAGAATTTTCTCAGGAAATGATATAGATAGTTTTGCACACAGTGAATTTTCTTGACTCAAATTAGATGTATTAATAATGACAGATTCTATTTGACTACATCTTGAAGATGCTACAACCTTGACTACATCTAACAATACACACCACATCAACCAAAGATGTTGAATACCAGCATCTTTTAGGTGAAAAGAACAAAAGGATCACTATCAGATAACTTTCTCACTTTCTTCTCCTTTGTATTGAAACTATTTGAAACCTATCATCTGCACAGATTTTCAAAACTCTAAATTATGAATCTTCCTTGATTATCTCAAAGATTTTTATTTAATATAAATGCCAGCCAGAGGAAATAAGATGCCCTGTAATATTATATCAAATACGCAATTTGCAATGGCATTCCTTTATTAAAAATGCCAATTATAATTGCACATAAAATTTAATTGAGGTCATTACCCTCTTGACAAGTTATTTCTAAATTCTTTCATCTAATAAGATTTGTTATTTTAACATTTTCCACATCAATGCTTCTTTCACATCTATATACTTCTTATCTATTTATAATGGTAATAGAAATTACCCATTGTTTGATTGCATCATTGTGCTATTAATAAGAAAGCTATCTATTTAACTGCTTATCAGGGAGATGATATTATCCTTTATGTGCAAAATTGTAAATATGATCCTCTTACTATTGTAATTCATTACACCATAATTATATTTGTTAAAATATTAGCAAGGAAAAATAACACCAAATGATGAATGAATTCTTAAGATTGTTTTATTTTGAAAACTTGATTAAAATGCCCCGGAAATGTATAATCTTAAAAAAAAAAAATACATTGGGATTACTGCATTATTGCCATGTACTTCACCAAGTTAAATATGTCTTGCCAATTCATTATGTAGGCAAACAAAGGAGGCAATATTATTCACTAAAAGTTCTCAACTGCTTGTTCCTATTTTACTCAGAAATAATATATTGGTCAGGAAAACTAAGATTATTACCTTGGATATTTCCTAAGCCTCATGGGATGCTTTGCTTCATGTAAATGCATATAATGGAGGGTACCTTGTCTGAAGGGCATAAGGGTTTCCTTTTCCACAATAAGCTTGCCTTAGGTATGTTTGCCACTGACATGCAAGTAGTCAGATATTCAAGACAAAATTAATTTTGTTTTCAGTTCTTCAGATGTTTAATACATTTGGGAAGGTCATTTATGCTGAAGTTCAGTATAAACCCAGCTCTAGACTGAAAAAAAATAATTCTACCTTCAATCAAACTAATCTAAATATATTAATTCATATTACATTATTATGCATTTAAGCCCCAGGGAAATTAAAAAGAGGGAGTTATTTGTTTACTATATTTTACTAACAATAAGCATATAAAAGTAGGCAACAAGGAAAAATTTATTCTCAGTACATAACATTCTGTCTTGTACAGTGATCAAGCCACACCTCAGTGTACACTCACCTAGTGGAAAACCAGTGTTGTAGTGTAAAAAGAGCATGTCACCACAGTTTGAGCAGTGTTTCATGTTTCATGTTGGGTACTTCCACTTTCAACACAGAACAAAATGCTGCCACTCTTACACCCTCCATGATAAGAGGCAGTGAGTCTCCTCCATTGCCTCACAGAAAACTAGGACAGTACAGCTGTTTCTTCAACACAGGACAACCTAATTTTCTCCTCATGATGGTGATAACCGAGTGAACAAAGTAATGGGGTCTTAAGTGGACCAAGTGGACCATATAATTGAAATTAACATCCTTTTTAAAATTTGTACTTACCTATAATTAAGATCTTAGTATGCAAATAGCAGCTTATGATCTAATATTCCCTATGTGTCCCTTTTCTGATTTATATTAAAAAAGTGAACTATCTCAGCTTCTATAACAGACCAAACAAAAAAAAAACCTTCTTTTCTGTCAGTATCCCACAGAGCAGGATGTATGGACAGAAGTAGTTTGCTAAACTTTGCAACTCTCCTGGCTTGGAGTGGATTAGTTTATTCCCTAGCTAGCTATCACCCCAAAAAACAATGCCAATTAAGGTATCAAAAAATCAGAAACATTTCTATGAAGTAAAAATAAACACACTGATCTGTGATAAACAAAATAATTACACCATGACCTATTTTATTTGCACAAATTTGCCTCTGGAAAAATCTAATCTAAGGTCACTTACTAGGTTCAAGGTTCTTGCTCCTATGCTCCAGTGATACCACTCTGCCTCTTTTGTGGACAGGAGTTCTAAGAAAAAGAAAATAAAAGGAAGTTGATGAGTATGTTTATTTAAAACATACTTCAGTGCCTTCAGGTTTTAGAATGTTAGTCAAATTGGGTAGTAAGATGCAAAACTTAGCTTTGAAGGTACCATACTTGCCAGTTGTGAGAAGCAAACGCACTAAGGATGTTTTCTTGCATCATATGACTTGGTTTTTGAATACCTTTCTGAATTTCCACATATTTTTTCCTACCATTTAACTATATCTAGCTTTGGTAAAAATAATCACTCTATATTTTTAAACTGGGATCCAGTCCCCATAATAATCTATTGACTTTCAGATGTATCACAATGAAGAAAAAAAACTTCATCATTTATAAACTGTCAGAACCTGATCAAGCATATCCTAACTGATAATGACAGGAACTTGCATGATCTGTTAGGTATGGAACATAAAACTTACGTTCATTTCAACTACTCTGTGAAGCCTCATAAAATTTTGAGAGAGTTACACTAAGCTAATAATATATTGCTGCATCAATTGAGCCAAAAAGCATCCATAAAAGTGTTCCTTTTGCATGCTGTGCAGCCTCCTGAAGGGAGAGGAGGGAAACCAGAGAAGGAGAACTGGGCTTTTCAGTGTAGCCTAAGTAATGAGGTCAGAAGGGCTTTGTGCAAACACCAGTATTTGCCTTCTGAGGAGACAACTTACTGACTGTGAATGTATGAAATTCATAACGTTTGAGTGTCAGAATACCTGACTTGAAAAAAAACAGAAACTTGAATATAAGGAATTTTCCTTTGTCCTTTATGTGATTTTATAAACATGTCTCAATATTGTACAGAGTTTTACTACCACAGGGTTATGAGGAGCAACCGAGTGAGGAAGACTGCATTATATTTCTGCTGAGTTGCCAAATGGAGTGATTACTGCCTATATACAAAGGTGGTATTTTAATGGAGAATAAAACAAAGCAATGAGATATATAATCTCTCTATGAAAATAAATATTTGTCAACTAGTTGAAGGTAAAAGTCCTTTTTGCTAAAAAGTATTTTCATGCTTTCAAATCTGTATTGTCTTTATATAAAATTAATAGCAGGAAATATATTCAAAACACACAAAATTTTACAAACTCAATTACAAATATTAGTTTATAAAATCCTAAATATTCACTGAATTTGGGAGACTCATTCCACAATTGTCTCAGAGAAACAAGTAAAAAGATCCAAGCTAAATAACTTGCCTATCCAGCCCTGGTGTTCAGATCACTGAATTCTGCTTCATTCACAAACCCTAAATGAACAGTGCTGAGGTAGTTTTTGGCACAACCATTGAACTTTATCCCAAAACACAGTGTTCAGAAGATAAGGGACTTATCTATGCTGAATTTTCTGTGCTGTATTCTGCCAAACAGCATTTCTAAGACAATTTGTGTAGAAAACTCTTCATGACTGTATCCTGTTGTCTAGTCCTCGTATTTTCTAAAACCCATGCAAGTTACAAACACAATGAAAAAAGCTGTACCCTTCAGCTGCCTTTATTCCTTCTCCAAGGAACCTGGGACATAATTTCTGATTGTGATTTAGTGAGTTTTGGCATCTGCAGCACATAGTTGAGGCACAGTGAATTATCACTGGTGTCATGGTTTTATGCCCAGCTGGAGATGAAACACCATGCAACCACTCACTCCATCTCCATTTCTTTGCCCCCATCCTGGTGGCAAGGGAGGAGAAATGAAGCAAAACTTGTATTTTGAGATAAGAACAGTTTAATAATTGAAAATGCAATAATAATAATAATAATAATAATAATAATAATAATAATAATAATAATAATAATAATAATAATAATAAAAATAGTAATGAAAATAAGAAGGGGAAAAAGCCCAAGTGATGCACAGTACAATTTCTCACCACTCACTGACTGACATCAGACCCCCCCCTTCCTGAAGCCAGATTGACCACCCTTCCAAGGAAACTCCCCTCAGTTTATTTACTAGGCATGGCATTCTCTGGTATGGAATATCCCTTTGGTCAGTTTGGGTCACCAGTCTCAGCTATGGTCCGTCCCAGTTTGTTTTGTGTACCTCCTTGCTGGCAAAGCATGAGACAAAATAAAAACTGCCCTTAACTAGTATAAACACTACCTAGGAAAAAAACAAAATGTCAATGTGTTACCAACACCATTCTCATTCTGAATCCCAAACACAGCACTGTAACAGCTACTGAGAAGAAATTTATCCCAGCTGAAACCAGGACAGCTGGCCAGCTGCTGATGCTTCCCTACATCTCTCAGCTCTAACCTGGGGCTTCTTTCTCAGAGCTTNTGGTTTTATGCCCAGCTGGAGATGAAACACCATGCAACCACTCACTCCATCTCCATTTCTTTGCCCCCATCCTGGTGGCAAGGGAGGAGAAATGAAGCAAAACTTGTATTTTGAGATAAGAACAGTTTAATAATTGAAAATGCAATAATAATGGTAAATGCAATAATAATAATAATAATAATAATAATAATAATAATAATAATAATAATAATAATAATAATAATAATAAAAATAG
>VXAC01000147.1:216517-388747 GCA_013399225.1 Rhipidura dahli
AAGCCAGATTGACCACCCTTCCAAGGAAACTCCCCTCAGTTTATTTACTAGGCATGGCATTCTCTGGTATGGAATATCCCTTTGGTCAGTTTGGGTCACCAGTCTCAGCTATGGTCCGTCCCAGTTTGTTTTGTGTACCTCCTTGCTGGCAAAGCATGAGACAAAATAAAAACTGCCCTTAACTAGTATAAACACTACCTAGGAAAAAAACAAAATGTCAATGTGTTACCAACACCATTCTCATTCTGAATCCCAAACACAGCACTGTAACAGCTACTGAGAAGAAATTTATCCCAGCTGAAACCAGGACAGCTGGCCAGCTGCTGATGCTTCCCTACATCTCTCAGCTCTAACCTGGGGCTTCTTTCTCAGAGCTTTGCATTCAGTTTTGTACAGCTGCCAGGACTGATACTCTCGTTGGAACAGGTTCTTATGTGGTAAAATGCAGCAGGCTGATGATGACTATAGCATCACAGCAATTCTGCATTAAACCAGCCTGATGGTCCCACAGCTGAGACAAAGTGATGGCCAGTGACTACTCAAGTTCTGTATCTTCCTGGCTAAGATTTAAGCCAGGATGTTACTAAAGGCTGATCCCATAAGCCTCAAAAATTACCAGATGATATTAGGTCGATCCTGTGGAAAGTCAGCCATGTGTTGCCCATTACCAGAGCCCAGTTTCAACTTGAAATCCTCTCATGGATATGGGAGCATATGGGCCAGCATGGCCAGGATCAGCTCCTTGTATCTCTGCATCATGGTACAGGTCAGCTACAGGGGAGGCCCTGATGGTGGCTGCTCCCTGCTGTCAAAGATGGATTAGCAAAGGGGCACCCAAGGACAGGGCAGGGCGGTGTGCTTTTGAGGGGTTTTTTTGATGGTTAGCTAACAGAAGGGTAAACTTGAGGCTTTGGACTTTCTGGTGAACTCTGAATTACGCTACCATTGAAGTTAACTAAACAACTACACACAGAAAACCCCTTCTAAAACAAGTACAGATATTTGTCTCTTTCCAGCTGAGTTAGGTGAGAATCAGGATTGAAATGGCTTGTTCTCTTCCTGACCCATAAATTTGTTTGCCTGCCTCAGCTTCAGCAAGCGGACCAAAATGCTTTTAGCCAGAACCCTCCTTGGTATTCCCTTGCAATTTGGATTCAGTTTCCTCTGGGCCATGAAGCACTCAGAGCTCAGGTCCCCATGCCAGGTTATTCTGCTCTAGCTGCTAGGTTAGTATGAAAATTAAGTGAACAAAATGCCTGTTGCAATCTCAGAAGATGTCTAAAGACAGTTGAGTGACAACTCCTGTCACCTCCATCTACTAGAAGACACCTTGGCAGTATCTCACTTAAGTGTAAATGAGAAAAGGAAAGCATTCGGGTGGACTAGATTCCTCTGATAACCTCAGGTTTTCAGGGTCTGTCCTCTCCACCATTAACTAGATGAAAAGTTTAAGCAGATTGCACACTGTGCAGTGGCTGTGTGAACTGCCTATGTACTGTATGCCAGGAACATCTGACCCGGGTCCTGATACTCCTGATACTCAGTGCAGCATTGCCTGAGTTAAAGTATTTCAACCACGACCAACTTATGTAGAAGTCTGGAATACCACCTGCACTGACACTTCCAGTGATTGCAATAAAAAGAAGGCTTTTTAAGAAAATTAAACTCATGACCTAAGTATTGAGATCTGTGTTGGCTTTTATTCTCAACTTTCAGTCAGTCTCACTCTGAAGTAGGCATAATGCTCTTCCATATTTTTACCTAATCCTTTAACATACTGGTACAGAGATGACAGGGGGGAAATGCACTTTTTTTTATTGAACTCTGAGATAGTATTTTCTCCAAGGTTGTTCTGCTTTGGAGAAGCAGCCTACTTTGGAGAAACAATGAATGGAGAGACAATCTTTTTTCTCTAGTTTTACCTGGCAAAGGAATAAAGCAACAGAAGATGTCTGTGCCTGACAGACATTTCCTTTAAAATAGGAATAAATCATCAGCATAAAGGTGGACAGATGAGCTTAGAAACCATCCACACAAAACAAGAAACATATTACAGGAGCTTGTTTCTTTCCTGCTTCAAATGCTGTGACAAGTCACTTTATCTCTCTTGTGCTTGTCTCTAAATACTAATAATAAATAAATAATAGTTTGCTACTTCACAGACACTGTTAGAAGTTGAATTAATGCAGTCACTGAATTGGAGTAGCCTGTCATTGTTTAAATTTTTTGCATTGCTTCAGAAAAAAAAAAAAAAAAAGGCAGAATCAGCAGCAACTGCACCAGCAACGTTTACAACATATATAATAGATGTGAAAGCACAAAAGTAATTAAACAAATTCTGGAGGTAATTTTTTAGCAGTAAGTGCCAGTTTGATGTACTTAATATGTTTTCTGCTTTGATGGAATTGAGAATCTCAGCTGAGGGTATAACTGGAGCAGGCAAGAGCCATCTGACAAATAAAAAAATACAACCAGGCTCGCTGAACTTTGGAGGAAACACAGGTGGAGTTGCAGGGGGAGGCAAACAGCTGTCTGCCTTCTGTGGGTGAGTTCCAGGTTTTCAGTAGCTAAGACAGAACATGGGTATATCAGAAGTACTGTCACAGAGACAGATGCCTCCCCACTCAGACAGCTCAGGATGTGGGTGGAATGGAAATCTGGTAGATCTGTATATGAACACAAAACATTCATAGAAGAACATCCTGGTCACAGTATAGATCACTGCAACTCAACAACATAATTGAATAGATGGCTTCTAAATAGCAATGTTTTGTCCTCCTAATAACCCAAAATTTCAATTTTCTCCATAATTACATTGTAATCAATCTTTTATTTATAATTCTGTTTTAGTCAGGCAAAGTTTCATATTAAAATAAAACCTCTGATCCAGGAAATTCTTCCTCTATATAGAAGAAATCTTTTCCTATTTAAAAATACAATCACAAACAGATCTTTATTCATATTAATAAATGAGAAAAAATAATTGGATATGACAATAAGTGGAAGCTAAACTACATATTTAATAAGATTATTATTAAAAGGAATGTGCAGTAACTCAAATATTTGTTCTACAGAGCTATTCACCATATTACTCTGGAGGTAGATACTAGTTAATAGTGAAGAGGAGAGAGGTGTGATTGTTTCAAAATTAAGTATAGCTCACTTTTTGATCTCAAAAACTAGAAGAGACAAGCAAAATCAAAGATTTTTTTTTCCCTTTTCAAAAGATTATACTACCACTATTAATAAAAAATAAAAGGAGATCTACTAGAAGCACAGGCCTCTTTTTATTCCTCATGGGAGAAGAGAAGAGAGAAAGAAGGTAGGTTGCCAGTACATAAAAGTAAATATCAGATAAGAAAATCCTAGTCAATATATTTTTACCTTCAGTCAAGCTATTTTTAATACATACAATCCTGTCTCTCTCTAGGAGACATATGTTATTGGAAAGATTAGTTTTGCTGTACCTATTGCTTCTGCCAGCCTGCATCAAAGTAAATTTAGAGATGTGCTGACAGTCTAATACTTGCTATCAGGTTCTACCTGTAGATAAGAGTTGAAAAAATATCTGTTGAATTTTTTCACAATAGTCAAATGCTACTATGAGGGATATTAAAAATAAAAATAATCAAGTTAATAAAACACCTTCTGATTCTAATGTACACAGTGATAACTCCTGAAGTTATTTCCCATAAGTTTTAAAATTAATTAACTTGAAATACAATATAAAATACAAGCATCTGAGCCGTTGTCCAAAGCTAATGAAATACATTTGCATAAACCTGATTTGAAAGATTTTCATCCCTAAAGGTATCTGGATGGAAAGCAGCAAACATTAGCTAGACAAGAAAAAACAAAAGATGAGTATGCAGAACCCTCACTATCTCAGATGTGCTGAGTTCTGGCTTTTCCTTGCAAAAACAAAGGAAAAAAACCCTTTTCTCCCTTCCTTTTCAATTTCAAACCAACTAAACTAACCAAGAATACTGACACCTCTCCCATTTCAGTTCTTCAGAGAAAATGAATGTGCCATGTTTTTCCTATTTCCCAAAGCAAACCTTTAAAAACCAGGATTCAAAACATCCAGATATGTCGATGCTGAGAAACTTTAGCTAGGAAAATCTTAGCTTTTTAGTGCTCTGTGAGAACTCTTTCTTTCTCATATATGGTAGCCTAAACAATGTTATTGTTTTACAAACTCTCTGCATCTGCAAACTATTTTTCTCAGATAGAAGTTTTTCTGTTAGGTAAACAATTCTCTGCTACGTGCCAGAGTGGCAGCTCTGCCCCTTGGGGTGGGTTTAACCCTCAGAGCCAATGAGGTTATGACACCTGACATGTGCACGATCTGTGTTATAAAAGTCTTCCAAAGAATTAATAAAGTTGCTGATCTTCCGTCAAAAACCCTTCTGGAGTCAGTGGTTTTCTACGTGTCTGTTCTACGAACAGCGACACAGATAAGACTCCCCTGAAATATGAGTAAACACACAACTCCTCCTCTCTTTCCAGATCAAAAGTTACCTTTCTCCAAAGGAACTTGAGGGAATGGTACATAGGACATGACATAGTTATGCTTATGGTCTTCATCTGCATTTCTCATTTCAGTTAAAATCTTTGCTACAGCATGCAGTATTTTTGAGAAGGAAGTCAAGGGCTGCCCAAAGAAATGGATTTCTCGTTGGAAGTGTCAGGTTGGACTTTAAGCAACCTGATCTAACATAAGTTGTGCTTACCCATGGCAGGGGGTTGGATATAAAGAATATCTAAGACATCAAATATGTTATCTGGTTGTCAAGTGATATCTCATACATGTAATCCAATTTCATGCAGACATACAGAAAAAGTTCTGCCAGTTCATTAAACTATACCAGGAGTTGTAGGGATGTCAGAGACTGAAAACAGTTCATNAGGTAATATTATCTTTATTCCCTCCCAGTCATGTGCTTTCTGTCCTCCACCACCTATTTTTCTACTTCTTCCTTTTTCTCTCTCTCTTATTTACCATCCAATAAAACCCTTACTATTGACTGGCATATGGTCTCATTTGCACCTTAATTCAGGCAGAGGCATTTCTAAGAACCTCAGTAATCGAATCATGACAAGGGGATGTCTGAGACCAATAATGAACTAAAGAGAACAGGAAGAGTTTTAAGGACTCCTGTGCAATTTGGAATTAATTAAAATACAGTTTCAGCAGTGATTTAAATATATTATGGACAGCTGATAGTAATTTTCAGCATGAGAAAGAGAAACCATATTGAAATTGCTGTCACAAAATTAATGAACTCGTGTTTTGTTTTTTATATGGAAGTTCTAACCCATCAGAAATACCTAATTTTACATGGACTTCCTCTGCTGAAACAGGCCAAGAGTAAGGAAGGGTCAAGGTAGTAAAAACGGTTGCAGAAATTTCTCATCCAGAGAATTTTACAACTGTGATCTGAGCACTATAAAGTTTGTTTTTTTTTTTAACTCACCTTTTACTGGAGAGAAACATTGACAGTAAGAATGTTAGGTTGGTAAAACTCCTTTAACTTTTTATTGTAGATACTTGCCTCATTGTCACTTTTGTAAAGTTTCAACACAGTACAGTTTAATCACTGAAGAGTGTAAATAAACTTCATTAATGTACAGCATAATCTCCTATTTAGCTTTTACTTGTGTTAGGTTAGAAGAGAGGCTTCATACTTGGTGGGCAGTTTGACACTCTGATCATAGTTCTAAAATTAATTTTATTTTTCCTTCTCTAATTTTCCTATACAAATATTTCTGTTCCTATTGTTTATTGTTAGAAGGATGCAGATTCTAAAAATAAAAACTTATTTTTCCAAAATGTTAGTGTTTTCATCAGGACAACAGAATACATATTTTTAAATCTGTTTGGCCTAAATCAGTGTAATTCTTAAACCAACACAATATATTCCCTAGTCTGCCCTGGGACTGACTTGCATGAGCAGTAGTCTAAATCCCTGTTTTCTCCAATAAGAGGGATTGAGAACATTAGGCAGATCATGCAATATTGTGCTGCATAATCTTGTCCCCAGAGGTTAGTGTGCTGTGGATCATGGAAATTAGATGACTGAAATGTTACAAATTCAGATGAAGAAAAACTTCACATTTTACTTTAATCTCTCAGAATGTCTCTGGCTTTCTTTGGCCACAGAGTTGAATCTCTCTTACTTTTAAAGCTCAGTGCTTTTGTGTTCATCCAGGCACTATACTTGTGACAAGACAAACTGGTCTGGGTAACATCTTCTAAAAAGCCAGTTTATCTCCCCTGGCTCGGAATATTTCTGCCTGTATCAGCTCAGGTATTATGGAAAACCCAGGACCCACTGATTCTGACTAGAATTCACAGAGGTACCAAGAATAGTGGAAAATCAGTTTCCAAGAAAACTAGTGTCAGTGTTATAGAAATAGCCTAGATCTATAAAGCAGTGCTTATACCAATTTACAACACTTTAAGGCTCAGGCTTGGCCAAAAATATTTCTGAAAAGTAAAAGAATGGTAAAAACAAAACAAGAAATACAAATGCCTTCCTGGATCATAAACAGAACATTGACATTGATTCTGAATTTTCCTGTGTATGAATTGTATCTTTCACAGTTAGATATATCTCTCCATTATTTCTCACAGAACTTTTTTCTGTCTGATGTACGGGTTACTTATCTACAGACAATTAATAGAATAGATTGAAATAACTTAATACTTATGTAAGATTTTTTCATATATAATTTTCTTTTTCCCTCATACATATGCATGTCCTCACTCTCTGCATTTATTTTATCATCAGTGTAAAAACTGCCACTGTTTTGTTACACAAAGGGTGAAGGGTCTCAGAGTTATGGTTTGAAGGAACAAGATTAGCGAGAGCACACCAAAATAATAAGCAATATTTTTTATATCAATCAAGAATGTCAAATAACTTCTGGAAAGTACAGGATGACATCTGAGAAGCAAATACTGCTAGAATACTGCTTGTAATAAGAAATAGTCTGAGTTTTATGAGATTTGAAAAACAATTCTCATCACCTTTACTTAAAATTCAGGGAAGAAATTTGAGAGTGGTATCTAGAAGTCCAATTTCTGCATCTTGAGACCAAAGGAAATTATGTCTAGAAAAAAAGGAAACAAAACATATCCATAAGGGTTCTTAAGCATGGAATGAACAGGGTACCTGAGAGGTTTTGTCACATCCATTCCTGGATAGACTGAAACTTTACTGGGAAAGACCTTGAGATACTTGACCAGATATTGCCACTGGCCCTGCTTTGAATAGCATCTCAGTCAAAATCTCCTTCTGGACTAAATTATTCTCAATTTCTGTGATTCTAATGTGGAGGAAGAGGTGAGTTTAAGTGGTAGGTTATGTTTATAATGTAAATACCCACAAGGTGAGCTGCATAAAGAACCTATTAATCATTTAAGTAGGCAGGGATACCAGAGGTCCTACTGACCAGTATCCCTCTGAATGAGAAACTGAAAAGTTTCCTTGCCTGTATTTTCTACTTCCTTACAAAAGTTCAAATCAGCTAAAAGATGAGTAACTTCCAAAGCCTATCCAAGGTCACTACGTCCATCAGAACCAGAGAAGAAATTTCAATCTTTCCATCCTCCCTTTTATGAAATATATAAATTATGAATCAAAGAGAAGTTCCACTAAATTTTTTTTCAACACACACCAAAAATAACTGATCTATTTACGTAATTTGCACTGATCCAGCATCACCCAGGGAGGTGACTCAAAGCAATTTTAACAGTTCAGAGAAAAATCCCTTGGAAATCATGTTGAGAGTTTTTCAGTATACTTGGATAGCTGTAAAGACTTTCTTTTACAGAAAGCTGTAAAAGACACATAGTGACAGCTTTCTTATGGCATATGGTGTTAAATACACTGTTAGTGATATCTCACACAATTAATGGTATCTTAATTATATTTTTTATTGCTTGTATTTGTTGCTTATTCCTGGAAGAAACAGTATGCTCTTTATAACATTCAGGTTTACAAAGGAGATTAAATTACTTTATTTACAAAACACAGACACACAGATAAAATGTAAGCTTATGTATACCACCCCAATGAGCTACAAGCTGTATTTTGGATATTTAACATTTTATCTCAATTTAATAAACTACAAAAATACCTCACATACACCTCACATCAACAGAGGCACTTCTCAAGAATATAAAGATTGGCCGCTGTCTCATCTGACAGAAATAAGAGTAGAATTATCCAACAATAATTTAGTTGAAATTGTCATTGACAGTTAATAGACTCAGTGAAAATCTTCATATATGAAGAGAAAATCTGTTTGTTTCATTTACAAATGAAACAGCTATACATTATATATACATGCACATGAAGCTAGTAGATTTCATACTCTAGGCCTAAATCATGTTAATGAATCATCCTTTAATGTTATGCATTAAGGTCATACATTGTTTTGTAGGTGTGATGCTATTTATTCTGAAATCTACAGAAGACAGAAGAATAAATATTTTTAGAAGGGAATTCTGCAATTAATATTTACTTTAGAAATGTTTTCCCATTTTCCCTAAAATAATGGAAAGAACTTTCTCAACTTTCAAATGAGATTGAAATGAGGTTTGCTAAGGGGGAGTAAATAGGCTGAGTTCATTAGACATGAAAGTTTTCTTTGAGGATACTAATGTCTAGCTATGAATAAATTAAAATGATTGCAAATGTGCTATCATAATTATTATGACTATTATACAGCAGCAATGTGGAATGGTGGAATGACCAGAAGTGTGCACACAAATAAAACTCTGTAGCTTTCTCTTTTCTTGGTAGAAACTGGAGTGACAAAATATTCACTGAAGGCTGGAATTACCTTACTCTGGATAGAATTATTCTTTTGTAAGTAGGATCCTGATCAGCTCTAGGAAGCAAAAACAGGAGCTGGGAATATATAATGTAACAAAAATACAACTGATTCTTGAAGACCTACATCTCCACTGCAGATCACCCACATCCTGGTCTGGATAAGAATTCTAGTAACATTGAGCATATACACCCTTGAGGCAATATCTACAAAAAGCTGAAAAAGTGTGGCAAACTAAAGACATAAAATTTATCTCAGTGAAAACAAAGTCTTGGGACCATAAACATAGAAAACAAACAAGGCTCTCTGTGTTTTGGATTACTTTTTTTTTCTTTTAAATTAATTCAAAAGCCTTTCCATTAAATTGCTGCGTGACATTTTTGTTTTACAAATAATTTTGGAGTTAAAAATAAAATAATTAATGCACAAGTTAAAAATAATTAATGCACAAGTATGCTATCTAATTGGAACATGCAGTTACAAAGTTTGACCTCGAAACTTTTTGGTACTAATAATCAGAAATGTAGGTGGTTTGACAGAATAAGGTATGCTTATTATAACATGCTTTCTCAATGTTTTATACTTATTTTTTGTGAATTCAAACAGGCATTTGAGTAGAAATAAGTGGGTATGTGTCCTATCTATTTGTGTTGACTAATTTTCAGGATCTTCATACTACATTTTTCTGAGCAAACCTTATTTGGAGCAAATGCAGCAATTACTTTCTCTTGTGAGTTGTAATTTCCAAAGCCTTTGAAAGCATTTTATAGGATTTACAGACTTTGGAATTACTTTTTTGTATTGCCTGAAAACCACTGGTTCTCATTTTCATCCAAGTTCCAGAGTTCAGTACATATTCCACATAAATACTTATGTTTCTGTCTCTCCTTTATACAGTATTCTACACTGTACATGCATGTGTGCATATAGATAGGTGTGTATAGAAAATGTATGTACTTTGCAGTGCCAGCACCTACATCATTCTTAAAACTCCAGTCAGATAAAATTTTCAAATAAGTGTCTTTCATTTTTAACATAAAATACTCCTTTTGAAACTCAATATAAAATGAGAAAACTAAATAGGAATGTGTGAGTCCAAAAAAGAAAACCAGTAAAAGCATTTGCCTTCTTATTATGACAAAAGCAGCAGTTTAAAAAATAATTTTACTTAATCTTCTACCTTGCAAGAATATAAGAGTCACCAATCAATATGAATAGGACTTTACTAGTATATTATAAGTAGTATATTATGTTTTTCCAGTCCTTACAATGCATATTGTCTGAGAGATGAACAAGATGTTTGGCCCAATGGTCATTGTAGCAGAGCAGTTTCACTGAAATGGATGGCTTTACCCTGCTACACACTATTGAAAAAATCTAGACATTCTATCTTTTTTTTATACTTAGAGTACATAGAAGAATGTGTTTTATGTTCATTTTCTCTCATTACATTGTATTTGTTGTTTTCAAAACATAAGGAAAACCTAAATTTGGAAGACTTTCTTTCTTCCTTTTTTTTTTTCTGCAAAATTACTCTGCAATGAAAGCACAGTGTTACCATATGCATGCTGAAAAGCTTTTCCAGGCGATTTGACCATAAATGAGAGTATTTGGGGATGGGGGTGGGGAGAACAGATGACAGGTACTGATACTGAGAGTTTTCTTATTGCCTAAAATCTGTGCCAACATAGTGTCAATACAAAGGGATTTATTCCATTGGGCTTTTTGTTCAGCTATGCACTTCCTGTTAATTAGATCAATACCTGTGTCTATTAGGAACTGGTTTAATATTTGTAATGAAGGTTCATTTAAGGTTCATTCTGGTTACAAGGTAGTTCTTTTCTTATATTTTATAGAACTCCTCTTATACTCAGTATTCATTTGTAGGCTGTAAGTGATCTTCACTTAAGGTTTGTATTTGAAATCTGGAGTAGTTGCATCACTAAGCAGTGAACACAATGAATTAAAAATAGTAATAACACTCAAAGAAATTTTATTTTTCTTTTATTCCCTTTAGATGCACTTGCAGTTTTATTTCCTACCAGCACTGCCACTTACCAGTGGCAAGTCCACTTCCTGTACTGGCATGGAAATACATCTAATATTATGGCAAATCATTCTCTCTTGAAACTCATCCCTTTCTTTGATTTTAAATAGAAAACCTTTCTCTGTTATACATCTGAGTAAGGGAAAAGTATGTTATAGCTGGAAAGTGGGACAAGGCACCTGAAGATATCCATACATTTAAACATCTAACTGGCAACAAAGAGGACTACACACATCATTATCACCAATTTCAATCAATTAAGTCAACAAAGTTCCATGGTGCTGAAATTTTTCATAAATCAATTTTGGGTTAAAAAGTTAGTCACAGCCTTGGTTCTGACATATACAGTTAAAATGTGACTATTCTGTATTTAATACCCTTTATAGTCACACTATTGTTCAAGAGATAAAAAATAGTTATCAGTTTTTAGGCCATAAACTAAAGCAGACATTATTTATCACAGAGCAAAGAAAACTAGTACAAAAAGTACATCCCAAAAGTAGCTTTTCAAGCAGAACAGAAATCTGAGTGTGTATTGGTGTTGTTTTCCTTACTGTCATCATAAGCTACCATGATATCCTTTGAAGCTGAATAAAATCCATCAAACTACTTCCTGTGAATGGATCAGTTAAACTGTCAGTTTAAGGGCTGGTCTTTGGATGACTGATATCAATTCTAATTTTATCTCAGGTAAATATTCTAAATTGAGTAGATATCATGTACTGTATGTACCATTTCAGGAACAGAAATAGCCTCAAATTTTGCAATTCTAGTCACATCATATGGGGAAAAATCCTTGGAAAAAAATACAGAAAAGACACTATGTAAAAATGTATTTTGGAGGATGGAGGAATCCACATGTGTGTATAGAAATTATGTTGACTATTTATTTAGTTTCACTTTGTTTAGTAGGCGGTAAGGCTTGAGAACCATCACTTTGACTTTTGATTTCCACGGGATCCTCTGGTCCTTTACAAGAGGGAAAACATTGCTGCAGCATAATTTTTGTAATATTTTCAGTCTGCATCTCCTCATCTGATAAGTATTAGCTAAACTAGTCACAGACATTCATACTAGTGAATTTCTGTCTGTTGAGAGAGAAGACTCCATGGTTTCATGTAATTTTAAAGATTTTTGGACATTAAACATGGGATATGGAAGTTCTTGAATTTGTCTAATCTTGCTGCCTAACAGCCTGACTTTGTTCCCTCAAGGCACAATAAGAAATACCATCTAATTAAAATCCCTGAATTTTTATGTTTATTTATATGAAGAGAAAAAGAAAAACTGCAGTGGGCTAGTTAGGAAAGCACACATACATTTTTGCTGTTAGTTATTCAAAGTAGGAAAATATTTTTCACAATGCTGAATGTGTTCCTGACATGTGTCAGCTAACAGGAGAAAGACTACCCAAATCTGTCAGTCAATATAAAATATTCAAGACCCAAAAGGTAAAGAAAACGTTTTACCTAATCTGCCTAATTTTTTCAGGTTTGAGTTTTTTTTAATCCTTTCTGATGTTTACAGCAAGATGTTTTATTGTGTTCTATGTACAATTCCCAGAGTATAAATTTAAAAATGTAAGTATGATATGTTTTACATAAAACAAAATATGCCTTAGACCATGCCAAACATGAGACTTCCTGTCCTGATATCATTTATCCAGAAAGAAAACAAGAGAAAGTAACAATTTAAACTCCACTTCATTAAGAGGAAATAAATCTACATTGAACATCCTACCTTCTGCAAATTTCCACTTCTCAGTCTGCACTGAAGCACACTGATGATAATAACCTCAAATGCGTAATGTTTTTTCTTTATAATGATACTTCCACTCCCTTCTGCAGGATAAAATCAGGCTGTGCAAATAAGTCTTTGCTTGCAGAACAAAGATAGCATGCAATAATTTTACTACTTCCAGGTTAGAAGAGATAAATGTATTTGCAGCACTTCAGCAAAGTGCTCTGAATTCATAGCAAATACAGTCCCTAGTAAATGCATTGTTTTTCCACCTTTATTCCCTAATTCCCAAGAAGTTCCTATGAAAAGAGGAAAAGCTTAATATTTTTCCACCATGAAACGATGCAGTTACTCTTTTCTACATTACTTCTAACAGCATTAGAATTCAAATTCACTCTTGCGTCAGCATTTTAACATTAAAAGGATTAATATAAAAAAAAATGCAATACATTACTTCCTCTTCATATTTCATAGCTTTTACACTACTTTTTAGTTCAAAAAAAAAAAAGCATGTCTGGGAAAAAATATAATGGAATGTTTAGAAGAAGCATTTATACTGTAAATGGATTGCAAAGTTAGCTGCTTGCTCATGTGGACAGTGTTTTTTTTCTTTATAGCCACCATATTTGATGCCATTTATTTTACAAGAAATAATAAACTTTGTCAGTCTCTAAGAATTTGGGAGAAGAATTTAGTTTTCATATATTGCGTCACTTAACACTACTGAAAAACCAAATCTAAAAAAAACTCCAACACTTACTTTTCTTTATTTGATAGCAATGCAATTATTTTTAAGAAAAACTTGCCTCAAGACCTAAAACCAGTTTACTGGACAGTGTTAATTTCTTATGAAAATAGCTTACTATACTGGATAACATCCATTTATTACTTGAGTTTAATTTAGAATTTAATTTCATTTTAATTAAATCTTCCTACATGTTGAAGAGACCTATATCTAACCTCATTCAACTTCACAAATGACTTTATGTTAACAACCAATTTATCAACTTTCTCCATGAGGATTATACATAGGGAATGAACACACAAAAGCAAGAGGTGAAAGCAAGACAAAACCCATCCAGCAATACTATCATATGCAAAGGGGGAAAATATTGTCTCCTTAATTCACCTAATCTAAATTAAAATAATTGATGACATCTGTTTATATAGAACATACTGTTTATTATTATTTAATCATACTGTTGAAACAATAGTGGGTAATAAAATCAAAAGCCAGAAAAAATAATGACCTTAAATATTTATTACATTCAGCTTTATTAATTAACATGATTGATCCTTAAAAACTTTGCTTTGTGGATATACCCCAAAGAAAAATCCCTATTCTAAAACATGAGGGACAGCATCACATTGCAGTTGAACAAATAAATCATGTTTGTCAGCCAAAGAAGAAAAAATGTAAAAAAATATTAAGGTGCATGTTTTTCTCAGAGCACCAGCAATTCTTCCCACAACTTGCCAACTGCCATCACAGTGTTACAAGCTGTTGTATAAACACTGGAAGAAACAGTCTGAAGTTTATAAAATTATAATCATTATGCTCTGAGCTTTTATCTCATTTTTATCTTTTACATCTCTCAATCATCGAGATGGAGAAAGTTAAGAAAAGTATGATCCAGCTTTGGAGTGCATAAATTCCACATCTATCATTACATTTAGTATTTTTTTCTTTGCTTTTTCTAGCAATCATACAAGTTTGGCATAGATTAAGTACTGCCATAAGCATTTACCTAAATCTTAACTTTATGACAGGAAGTTGAAACAACTGAGAGTGACATCAAAGAAGATGAAAAACTGATGATAAACTTGCAGTAAGGAAAATGTCCTAACAGTACAGGTAACCCAAGCCCTAAGGAGGTTTATGAAGTAAAAGCTTGAAAAAGTATGAGAAGATGGATGGGATGTTGTTAAAACTGCTAAAGGTGTTTTCATGTCAACAGTATCTAACTTTAGCAACTGCATTTTGAAATGCCTCTGGAGCAGAAGCCCAAGGCCAGACAAGATAAAAGGAATTTTAAATGCCATGAGTTGGCTAATTTTAAGAATTAGAGTAGATCCTACACTCCTTTATTTACTTGCTCGCTTCATATCCGTCATGGTTTTTAGCATTTTTCCAATCATTTCTAGAAGACAAAAAAGACATAAAAGTAGGTTCAAAAGCAGTCATTTTCTTACTTCTCTTTTATGTACCCCAATATAACATGCCAATTTATACTCTGGTTTTGTTCAAATTTCTTTATGGGCTCAAGAAGTAAAAGAATTTTCAGAAGTGTATTTTAGCCAGTCTATAAGCGTCTGAAAGAATATCTCTTGCTTTCTTTTTCAGACCCCTTCACCACAGCCTCACCTGAGGCTCTGGGTACTTCTGCAAAAAAAGTGAACAAAGCCCTTGAACAGGATGGGTCAGCAAAGAGATGGAAAGAAGGTGACTATACAGCAAGTTCAGCTGTGGGGGAAACCAAAGGGACAAAATGTTAAAGATAACAGATTACCACAGCTACAAGACAAATAAAGCATAATTAATGCAGATATAACCCTAGGAATAAAGGAATTTTTCCAAGGTACTATGGAAAAGTCCCATTTTCAGGACCTATTGTCTTGTGACATGGAAATGTCTCTCTAGTGGAAGAGAAAATGGTGGCAGGTTCTTCTCAAAAGGTTACCACGTTTGCCTTGCAGAAAGGAGAGCTTTGCTGAGGCAGGCAACCTGTGGGAAAAGAGGTGATTGGTTACAAGGGTGACTAATTCTGCTCTTACAGTTACAGGTCAGTTTGTAATCTCTCAAAGAAATGCACAGTGACATGGCTGTGAGTGCCAAAGAGAGGACTTCACAATATGTCTAAATGGGTTTGTAGAAAATCACAGAGTCATGGTCCATGGTTCTGCCTTACAGGAAAAAGTAAACCAGAAGCTACAGAAGCTAAACTGGGACAAGCTGCATAGGAAGCTAAAAAGAGGCTCTCTGTGCTATGATTCCTGAAACTTCTCCCAGAGTGCAGAAAACAAGACAGAAAGATTATTGAGGATGCAAAACGGAAATGTGTTTTTGATTCTTACAGTGAAAAAAGAAGTATAAGGTTTATCAGAAAGGAGTCAGAAAGGGAGGAAGCTCATCCAGGAAGGTCAGGTTGAAGTCCCTTCAACTATTATGACATCCTAGTTGCTGAGTCTTCATATCAAGAGGGTCAACCAAGATTTAGAGGTCAAAAAGAGGAACACCAATCTATATTTTAGAAAGCCTTCAACCAAGGTGTGCTGAAGTTTATTGTGCTCATGATGTACTCAACAACCACACAGTCAAAATGTTCTGTATCTTAAAGCAAAGGTTAGAACAGATGCTGGAAATATTCAAGAAAGAATCAACAGAGAATTGTCAGACTACACTGACAGTGAAACAGAGGGGAATGAAGCAATGATACATGTGAAGTTTAAGAAATAAAATTATGACATGAGAATAGCTGCTCTTAAACAAGGCTATTGATAGAATAATCAGATCAGAAGCTGGAGGGAAGGATGACAACAATTGGGACAATAGTAGTGGGAGGCACAGTGCACAGATTATTGCACAGTTGCTCTTTATCGTTAATCATAATGAACACACTTCAATATATCCTTGCCGGAACAAAACCATAGTAAATGGTAATAATGATAAAATCATTATGGTTATACTTGATTTTAAAAAAGGGTACTATATTAAAATGTGAGAACTTATTCAGAAGGAAAAATTTCAAGGTAGAAGTTAAATATTATAAGATGTTGTAGAAAATGTACAAGAATAAAATTCTCAAGATTCAGAATAACTGCAACAGAGCCACAAAGAATTAAGGAAGGTCCAAAATGAAACCAATTTGGCTATAAAGTAAGGATAAAAATGACAATGAGAAATCAGAAGAAAAAGTGAAGCTGTGCCTGAGTTAGGAAAGGACAACCATAAGTTCTCACACTTTCAGTGAAGAAATGCAAATATGACAAGCCATTAAAAAGTTTGTGGAAAAAGTACAAAAGCACAAAACCCAGAAATAAACCCTTGTTAAAGCACATCAGAAGCAGAAAGCTCATCACAGTGCCTTTAAGATCAACCAAAGATTATGATATAAAAGAAACACAAACAGCTAAATGGATGTTTTGCATCTGTAGTGACCCAGAATCTGGGGAGCTGCATATATGGCAAATCCTTTTACAGAGTACTTAGGAAGCAGAAAAGTGAAACTAAGGGTCAATGGAAGAGGTCAGAGAATAAATAGATGAATCAGGAGTAACAAATCACTTACATCAAAAAGTATTTATTCAAGTTCTAAAGGAACTTAAGGATAAAAGACTTTAACGACTAATGACAGCGTGTAAGCTTTCACTTAACACTGTTTCCATACTAGAGGCTTTGAGAATAATTAACCTGGTGAGAATTTTTAGGAGAACTCCAAGAAAGACCTGGAAAACTGTGACGATTAAGATGTTTGTACCAAACAAACTAGTGCAAATTACTCTGAAGTATTAAAAGGCACCCAGATAAATAAGATGTTATGGACAAGAGTCAGCTTTTGAAAGGCAAGGTATGCCTTGCAGATGGACAGGATTTTTTTTTAAGGAATGAACAAACCATGGGATCCATCCCATCTGGTTTACTTAGGTTTCCATATGATGTATCAGCCTCAGTTCATTAAAGAAAAATCAGGATCAGACCATTGCTTAGAGAAAAAAGTCAATCACATGGAACAGTAATTTTATGAGTATGGCAAGAGAGACTATGGAATAATAGTGAGCTATCACAGGGAAGAGTATTACTAATTGAGTTACACAAGTAAGGAATAAGACATATGCTGTTCAAGACATTCACACCACAAATGACCCAGGAAGTGATTAAGGAGGTGACAAGCCTGGGTTAATATGCAGTCATGCAGGATCATAATAACAAGTACTATGGTATGGAAAAAATAAAATGGAATATCCAATTTAATGCAGAGAAACGCAGTGCAACATAAGGAGAGGAAAAACTCAGACTCAGTCTTGTCTATCCATTGATTAATACTACCCCAGTTTGAGATCTTAAGGTCTTCACAGACTTCTTTTGTACATTTCTCAATTCTCATTAAAAAGAAATAAAATGTTATGAAATATCAGGAAAGGAATAGAAAATGAAAGAAAACAGTGTTATGCCTTCACATAAAATCACACAAATGCTGCTCCAGCTGTGTTGTATTGACTTCTGAGATGAAAAACTTCAACAGTAAAGAAACAGAAGGGTGACAAGGATGAGCCAAAGTACAGAATGTGCTAGAAAAACATGAGCAGCTGGAAAGCTATATGATCTTGAAAGCAACTAGACAAATCTATGGAAGAAATATCTATTCAGGGTAAACATTCTGGCTCCTGAATCTCAAACACTTTCTAATGGGGTAGTTTTCCACAGCAGTATCATAATGCAATTTCCCTCTTCATTAGGGAAGTGTTATTGGTTACTTCCAGAAACAATACTGACTTGGTCTTACCCAAGGGAGCATCTGTTTTCTCATGTTCCTGAATAGTAAAAGAGACAAAATCTGAACTTGTAAAATCTTGATTCCTTTTTATGCACACTTGTCCATTGTTTTTTTACTACTGGAACGTTATAATCAAGCATGCTCAGCCTGCAAAGTTCAGGAAGAGTTTAATTATGAATAAAAAAATGCTGTAGCCTTTTCCTAAGTAAACAAAATCTTCTCTGAAAATTCTTTTGTTAAACATATGCTTGAATACATGTTTGTTCAATATACTCTATAAATAAGCTGGGAATCAGAGATCTTGCTGAAGGAGCTTTTATCTACAAACAAGGTGGTGGGTGGGGCAGGGGGTATTCCCTAATATGTGTAACAGAAATTGAGCTTTATAGTAAGAGCTAAGGATCTAAAGATCTGTTTCTGCTTTCTATTGCCCTCCTCTGTGCCTGAAGGTGGCAGCATCAAGATGCTACAAATTCAGCAGTTATAACCAAACAAAACATCAGTTAGCTCTAAAATAAAATTTGATATGCAATTTAAAAATTAGTAGTTTAACTAACACATGATGAAATGGATACATAGATTTAGGGCAATAGGCTGCAAATACTTTAAATAATTTAAAATAATGTCTTGATTATTTTCTAAGAACCATTCAAAATACTTGTTCAACAACAGTTTTTAAATAATAAATGCAAGTTACTACGCTTCAGATGATAGATTTTCTTAAAACATATTCATAAAGCAAAATAAAAACTTAATATTTTCTTGTATTTATTACATCTGTTCATATCCTTTTGCATGTCAGCAAGCAGAGAGCATCACCTCTTCATTTAATATATCACTTTTATGATCTATATGTAATGTAAATATTGCTTAATCTCTTCAAGATCTTCAACTGAAGCATAACTGGTATCTTTCATAAGGTAGGAGATTTGATACAACATTTTGGGAATTCAGACACCTGGCTCAGCACAGCTGTACAATAATACATTAGAGGTCTGTGAGAAAATGAGACTGTGATGCAAACACAGAGAGTGACTTTGGCCATATTTTCTGGTTTGAAGTGGATGTATCAGGACTAAGCAGAAAGGTGACAATGGAAAAGAGCTTTAGCACTTATGCTAAATTTTTTAATGAAATCAGAAAATACTGCTTCCATTCAAAATCACCTTCCTAGAATAGACCATGCTTGACTATGAGTTTGCAGCAAGATTTTCAAATTGTGTTAAACTGTGCCATTTAATATCACATTACAAAGGGAGAACAGTGAAGTAATTTTACAGACGTTTTTATATAAATCTAGAAGGCATCAGCAAAACATTAGTGCACAAAAATGCAATCATGGACCATTATGATTAACATACAAATGGTTTTGTAATGGTAAGATTAGGACATCCTCACTTACTTATTGTCAAACCATGTTAGTCTCACAAAATTCTGGAAGCTGAAAGTTGTTATAAAATGGGAGATTTTAAGGCAAATGACACCACTTAAATTTGCCATTTCCTACTTGCAAGCTTAAGAACTTTGTTGTAATCAGAATTCTGAATTGAAAATACAGGTCTGAGTGTTTTGTACTCTCTGGTACCCACTAACATTGTCAAAAAAGTATCCATGAACTAAAAATGTGAACCAAGTGTCAAAGACCACCCAAATGTATGCAGCTGAGCTCAAAGTGTGTGACATTTTTCAGCTGATGGAGGTAGATAAAAAGTACTGGAGGTCCACAAGGCCTGAATAGTACATCACTCTCTGTTTGGGAAAAGTACTTTGACAAAAGCATTTTGTAAGTAAAAAAGCTTAGTTGTTTAAGCAACAGGATCATATTTTAGAAAGTGATCTGCTAATCTCTATCTTGAGAATCAGCATGAAAGGTACTAGCAAACTTCTGTAATGTTTTTCAATACTCATTACTATAATAGAAAACAAACCTGGAATTACAACCTGATGCTAAAATCACAAAATAATTCTCTTTAATAAGACTATCACTTCAATTCCCTCAAGCTTTATCATCATAATTCATTCCGCATGAAAACATCATATAGCCAGGCTTTTACTTAAGCTAAAATTTCTGGAAGTATTTAGCCATGAAGGTTTAAAAATCTTCCCAAATCAAAATGAGGTACAAACATGATATTGTGCCTATTCCAAAAAAATGTTATTTAATTTAGGACTCTAAACTTTGATTCAAGGACTTTTAGCTCAGCAGATAACTTCTGTGCTAAGGTTTTTCATGCAAACTAATATATATGTAAGTTGTCTGGGCTGCAAAATTCTTATGGAATTTTCCTATGTCTATGCTTTTATAAAAATAATGTTCATAGATAAGAATATTTTGTTTAACATCTCAAAAGATAAAAACATTATTGCTGTGTTTTCATCTCCTTCAAAAATCCTTCCACACAAAAAAAGAACAAACACAGAGCTAGGAGGAATCCTCTAGCCATACTGATGACTCTTCCCATGATAGTTTTTCCCAGCTACACCCACTGAGGGAGGAACCATATACTGGAAAATTCTGATACTAGCAGATTGTAAATCTTGAGTTTATCACAGTGTTGATGAAATACATGGTTTCTAAAGAAAAAAATATTCCTGTGTTGGAGTTTTTCGGCCTTTTATAGTTTGCCTTTCCCCCCACCTCCTCAAGTCAAGGAATGAACATGAAGAAATCAGCAGTAAAATTAACTGATGTCACTGAAATCATAAAGTCAAGCACTCAAGCTGAGTTTCTGGTTGCCAGCACAAAATGATCTAACCTACATTGCTAAGATAGAATATCTTAACCACAATATCACATCCAGTTTCTTAAATGATTCCATTTTTCCAGGACACTGAATCTTCCAGGTCTTCCATGGAATCAAAGCACAGTAATGAAGGAATTCACTCACTGTAGGAACCCTATGTGACTTGTTCTAGAAATAGAAACAATATAACATATAAAATACAACAGAAAGAAAAAAAAATACAGAAGGAAGAAAAGGATGGCTTCCTGGCTCACACTCTTGAATTCTATCCTATGGAAACAGTTTTTCTTCCTGAGTTCAGCAATTGAGAAGAGCAGATTTATCATGCTTAATTATTGCATAGTCTTTTTTTTTTTTTATTTTTTACTATTATTACCAGATGTAGTGAAGTGATCCCACCAGCAGAAATGTCTCTTTCTTACAAATGAAATGGAAATTATTAGAAAATTTCCATAAATAAAGTCTTATGTAACCCTCAGGACTCAGAAATGAAGCAGTAAATGTTACCCACATTACAGAGATCTGTGACCTTTCACTATCAGTAATTCTGTTTCCTTTCTACAAATTGGGGTTAATTCAGCCCCTCATCCCGAAGAATGTTATGAAGATTAATTAGTGTTTGTGAAAAATTCAGATAGTATATTGATGCACTCCGCTGAAGAACACTTGAGGAAATTAATCATTTCTTCTTTACAGCAGGAACTGAATAGACCAGAGTAAATAATATATGGGGCAATGCAATGAACAATTAGGACAAGACAAAATATTGAAAAGCTGCTTATTATCTGAGCGGTATTTACTTTGTGTATTTAATAAGAAAGGAATCCTGTAACTAAAGATTGCTCTAATCCAAGTTCCAAAGGTACAAAGTAAGAATGAGCAGTAATTCTGAATCCTCCCCTTCCTAATTTCTGAGTTCTTTGCAAACATAATAATGCCCTCTGATATTTCAATACAGCAACAATGATTATATTAAGATGCTATTTTTATTTTAACCAATTGAAATTTCGGAACCATTTTTAGATCCAATAATGGAAGGTAGAGCGATCTAATTACCATGTTAAGAAGCCATATTGACTCCAAAGAGATAGTGGCTAATTCACTGTCAGACTCGGAAAAAGAGCCAATAGAAACCCACTCTTCTATGCTGATGACTGATGATTATCACTCACTGCCCATGAGTGATAATATTGCAGAATGGAAAATATGCCAACTTGATCTTTTGCCTCAGCAAACCACAAGAGAATATAAACTATGTTTAAACTGGAATATAAAAATAAGCATATAATTAGTGCAGCATTTTAAATAAAGCATTTTTAATTACTGAAGACAAAAGCTGCAACTTATTTACAATTGTAGGGAGCACAGTTTTTCCTGAACTCCTGTTGTTACAGATTATAATACATTATCTGATAATCTTCACCAATTACAAGCTAGTACTATTTAGCAACACACAGAGGTGTTAAAAATGTTTTTAAATAATATTCAGTAAATGCAAGTTTCAACTTTTGCTCTAATTTTCAGGTTTCTAATAATAGAGCATTTGAGCCTTATAAATCTTAGAAATCTAATTAGACAATGTTAAGTTCTCTCTAGCTGAAGTCACAGATGTTTCATACTGGGAAAATCAGCAAGCCCCAGGGTTTGTTTGGTCTAGTATAGTGTCAAATTTTCATGGATAATTTAATAGCTAATAACTCTAATTCTTTCCCGTAAACCAAGAGATGATAAATAGTAATTGCTCTAAAGCCATAAAATCAACCCTCCAGGCAAAAAAAAATCCAAAAAACATTGAGGAGATTAATTTCTGGTACTTAATGCTTCTTTATTACATATTGTCCCTGAGTTGTATATATCTTACAGTATGAAAGAAAATGCAAATAAATCCACTGGATTCATGCAACTGAGAAAGAAATTACATCAAGGACGCTGTACATATCTTTGATCTATTACACATGCTGATTAGATGGTAGTGAAATCTTATTTTTCTTCTCATGTTCTAGTAACAATAGTTTGTGGGCACATCCCAGACTTCCTCCAACAAAATAGTAAAGTTGGTATTTCCTGTTTTCCCTTTTTTTTTTTTTTTTTTATTATTTCTCCTTGGCAAAATTATCAAATAAAATATAATAATTCTTATTATCTATAAAAGAACTAGATATGCAGAGGTACTTATTCAGTTTGTATTTGAGAGTGTGCATTCTGTGAGAAGATAACTTGTTTTTTTTCTGAAGAACGTCAGAGTAACATTTTAAAAAGGCTGACAGCAGGGTAGGGTTTGTTTTAATAAAATCATTAGCCAGGTCACTGTGTGGAATCAGCTGGATACATCAGTAGACCTGTGCTCTATTGCAAAGGTTTCCCAGACTTTTTTAGATGAGTCACCCCATAACTGAGTTTGCAGACATTCCTCCATTTTCTACATTCCATCAGACCAGCTGGTAACAGCTTTTCACTCTCCTTTTTAATGCAGAGGAGATGGCTGTAGTTTTAAGTGGAATGGAAACTGAGTGCTGGCAATAAACAAAAAATGGGTATGATGCCTAAATACAGAAACTCAGCAAAATTCGGAAAACATAAATTCTGAAGACATATTACGGTTCTTGGGAACAGCAGTTTATCTAATCAAAAGTTATCTAGAAAAATAATGACAATTATGCTACCACTGGAAAAAAATGGCTGTGAATATACAGTCTTTGAAAAAAATGTATTTCAACTGGTCATAATTTAAATGACCAAAAGACAAAACTAGAAATTTATAAACAACAGTTCTTTATCTCTGTTTCTTGTTACTGCTATTTCTAATTACTCAAAAGAAGTGTACCACAGAAAACTTTAAATATAGAAAAAAAAAAAGCTGAAATATAAAGCTGATTAATTCAGAATTGAAAGAAAAATGAAATATGCAAAGAATATCTAGTGGTTTAAAATACCTGGAAAAAGTCCACTGGTTATCTTAATTCAATACTCATACCCTGCCATAGAAACAAGCAGGATGTACACAACGTGCAAAAGAAATGGAGAATAATATGGAGGCTATTCCAAGACCATTATGTATATTAATCTTTACTTTAAAACAGCATTAGTGGCTATTGTTTCCCAGTTTAAAAAACCAAACTGTACAGTTCAAAAAATGATGAGGGCAATTGCCAAGTACACTGAAAACTCCCTCAAGAATAGAGATCAGAGACTCCGCCTAAAACACTGAAAACATAAAACATAACAAAACAGAGAATTTAAGTAGGAAGTTCTGTTCTCCCTCTCTCAGTACAAAAATAGTTATTTAAATAACTGATTGAAAAAAGAATTAAAAAGAAGTTTATATGAAAAAATTTTAATATAATTTTTAGATTTCATGTATGTGTACACTATCTAGCTGTGGAAGAACTTCTATTTGCACAAGGTAATCAAGTAATTTCCCAAATATATCTGTTCTTGCTGAACTCATTAGAGAATGCAAAATGCAACATTATCCAGCCACTATGTCAACAACTGAAATTCTTTTTTTTTTCTTTTTTTAAAAGCTAGATATTGCCTGTATAATTGATTTTCACATATTTGGAAGACATAAAAGGACTTTTCTTCTTTGTTTCTAGTTAGTCTTTTTTTTTGTTTTCCCAAAAGTAGCATGTTTGCTGAGCTGATCTTCCTAAGACATGATGGAAAAAANGTTCAGTTGCTGTAAGATACACTGATAGAAATATTGTCCAGGAAAACAAAAAGTAATAGAAATATTACTACGAGCTTGCTTCGGCAATGCTCTTGTAGTAGTCAAAAAATGAAAAAAAATAAAATAAAATAAGGGGTGACTCCTCTTTTTGTGTATAATCCCAGATGCTGAATTAACATGTAAGACTCAGAACACAGAGCTGTGGGTCTGCCACAGAAGTCTGGAAGTCAGCTGCCAGGTACATATACTGCAGTGTGTAATATAAGGACTTGGATAATATCTTTTTATTTGTGAACATTCTGCATTTGTTCTCATAGTAACGAATTTGCTAAAGTATTTGAGTAGTGTGCCATTTCAACTGGAAATAATTTGGTTTTTTCCTTGCAATGTGTAAGGATCTGTCCCACAACACACCTAGGAATATGAAACAAGTACTTCGTCTATAAATACTTAGTATACTAAGTATCTTAGTATGTTATTAGTGTCAAACACCACTTGTTTTCTCTTCTTTACAAATCTTTTTGTAAAGAGCAGTGGAATGACTGGCATGCAACGAAATTAAAATCAAATGCAAGTCACAGTTCTGCAAGACTACAAAATAGTCTACAGGATAATTTTTAATTAATTTATTTTAAATGTGACCATATTCTTGTTATATTTTCTAAAGGCTCAGCCCCAAAATCAGCTGACTTATGTTGAGAATTCAAAACCTTTACATTATTTTTTAATTAAATCTAACTTGGGTAGATTTATCTCTTTGTACACTGCTCTACATTGCCTGCAGGTTTAGGTACATGAATAATTTACCAGTTTAACAACACATGACAGATCAGGTGAGCTGTGGGAACTCTGTGCACAGCAGATGAGAAGAAAATACAGTTAATTTAGATGGCAACTAAGGGATAGCAAAATACCTTTTTTGCCTTCTGCTGAAGACTGTACACACACGCAGCTGCTGTGCCCCAGTATGCATCCAAGGTAGCAGAGTACCTGGCTTCCTGTCCCTTGAGAGAGATATTGTGCAATCTGCTCTGTTCTGGTTTTCCCTCTTACACAGACTACACCACTTTACAGTTATTCAGGTGTTGCAGAAGTGAATACTCTAACCTGATAATATCTGTCTCCCTAATTCCAGCTGACATGAAAAAAATGTATTTTGGTGAGAAACAGGTTATTAAAAAAGCTAAAAAAAAGGAGTGTACATTGTGTAAGAAGTCTAATTCTAGATTGAATCAGAAAGAACAAAGTTAATTACGTATTTAATTTTTTTCCTGAAAATACCTGTCACATTGTCCATATTCTGTACTTTTGAACATCTCTGATCACTGAATTTTTTTCTTGTTAGTCTTGTATCACAGCTAAGGAATGGCCCTCTAAAAGTTGTATGTATTGCTCTTGTTAACCTGCCTGGCTCCCAGAGCTACCTCTTCAGCTGGCTTCTCATGCTCTCTCCTTTAGCTTACATATATTCATCAGGAAGTTATCCCCAAACCAGAGCAGACTCAAACCTAAAATTATTAAAAAGATAATATCTAAGTTGATGTACCAAAGAGGTTTGGTGGGGTTTTTTTTAGTTCTTGCATTCAATAATATTCCTTTTATTTCTCATCAGCTGTGTGTTATGTGGTTTCTTATAAACCTTTTAAATTCTTCTTGTATATAGAACACTCTACTGAATTGTTGTCTTGAGATATTTTTTGTCACACTGAGAAGATGTAAAGAGGTTCTAAAAAGTTATGTATCTATGTATTTTACATAAATAATGATGTTTGTTCATATAAAAGTTAAAAATCACTAACAATTACTCTTCTTCAGCACTTAACATCGGTGGGCCTGTTGTTCTTAGAGATGCAGATTTCTAGAATGGGTGGGAGTCTACTCATCCTCTTCCACTGCTCACTGTGGATAGGATACACTTCAGGGACATAGGACTTGCCTTAGAAAAAGGACCCCAGCAAACATGCTGGGTTTTGGATATAATTTTTGCTTTTCCCTATCCTAGGTGGGGATTGCCTGCAAGACAAGGGAAGGACATAACTCACTCCCCAGCTAAGGAGCTGTTACCAAATGCCCATTTGGATTCTCATTTCTGAAAGATATTCTGGCAGTAATCCCTCATCACTTCTTTGCCTTTCTATAAATTGTATTAAGTGTCTTTGTCCTCAGAAAAGGATCAGACCAGCATCTATGCAACTCAGACCTAGGAAAAGAATTTTAATGTTGTAAGTTATAAAAAGAAAACCAGTCAATTAAATGAAATAGCATTTTTTGTTGGGTAATTTGCAGGAAAAAATTTGATTGCTTTGGAAATTATTGCTCTAGAAAAAGCTAATTTCTTTGTATACATAATTTTAAATATTTGAAAGTAATTAGGAAATATACTTCATAGGCAATTTTAAAATTAAAAAAAACCCCACTATAATTATTGCTATAAAGCATTTCTGTTAAAGTGCACATTCTTTTTAACTGTTAAAGGAAGTTATTCTTCTAGCTTACCAACTTAGTGGCTTTGAAATAAGGCCTAACATTAATTAAACCTAGTTTGGCATCATCATGTTATCAGGTGTTATACTATAAAGTGAATGGAAAGTGAATTTTGAATTATCAGTATCTACAGTTTATTCTTTTGGTTTTTAATGAGCCCTCAGAAAGCCTGATAACTTTGCAAGGTATTAATTGCCCTTTGCACATTCCATGTGTCTCTGCTTTGGGGAACTTAAGAAGGCACCAAAAGACCATCTCTGTAGGAAGAATGAAGTCACAATCAAACCAAGCTCTTGGTGGTGGTCAGGGTGTTAGCAGGCACAAAGTTCTAGAAAGTCTGTGCTGATGTTGTTTAAAAATTCTTTCAACTATGCCTGTTCTCAGCCTGCTCTCCTCATTCCTTTTCCCAGCAACAGCAGACAAGTATCTGGCTGCATAGACCTGGAATTTACTTTGTCTCCATACCAACTGTATCAAGCTATCAAAACAGCATGCACGGGCACATGCATGCCTGATCACCTTTTTTTGCTCAATTATAACTTTATTTTTATGGCTACCCATTTTCTGGTTTTCTTAAAGCTTTTCTGATTTTATTTGTTAGCTTGGCTGGTTTTGTTTTTTGGGTTTTTTTTGTTTGTTTGTTTGGTTGGTTTTTTGTTTTTTGTTTGTTTGTTTTGTTTTGTTTTTTTTTCTTTTTACTTCTTCAGAGAATGAGCAGCAACACATCTAAGTTGGATAAATTACAGTAAAAAATGCTGTACAACTATGGAGAGTGAAATACCAGAACAATTTGCCGAATATCCCCATGGTGGCTTGGAGTACCCTTAAATTGTTCAAGACTCAAATGGACCTGGAAGTGAGAAACATGATTCAGTAAGACAGGCTCTGAGCACATGCTTGACCAAAAATTCTGGAGCTCCTTTCCATACTCAATTAATCTACAAAACTGTGGAAGCATTTGCCTGTGTTTCCCCTTAAAATTATTTTACAAGATCTGAAATTGCAGGAATAGGGTGAGGAGGACAAAGACTAAGCTTTGCAGTAAGTCCTATCCTTAGTGAGATTTTTGGCTCTTGCTCTCAACATTTCTATTCATTTTCTCTTGAAAGAAAATCACATAAACACAAATAAAAACCAAAACCTACTTTCACCCTAATCAGGAAGACACATAGTCTAGGTTCCTCTTTACTCTCATGAATCTTAAGACACCTGTGACAGTTATTTCTGCATCTGGCACCAGTAAAGGTGAAATTAGATTTTAAGAAGAAAAAAAAAGTGATTTGACTACCTCTATCAGAATTCTACAAAGCTTTTCAGGCCATGAATGCTCATTTCACAGATGCATCTAATAAAAAGCTTTAGCCTAGCATCTCATCCAATTGGGATTCACAAAAAGAACCGTTCTCCATCAGTTTGCATAGTTTGTGTCTTCTGTTCAGTCTTCTAGCTCCTGTGAATACTCAGTCCCTATGCAGTTTACACTCAGATTTTAATTGGGACCAAAAGAATGCACTGAAAGGAAGCTTTCTAACCTGATTGAGCAGAAAGGTGGATAAGACTACACTGTTCTCCTTCTCTGATTCTCCACTGCTGTTTTGTCCTTTTTCTGCCTGTGGGAAAGCCCAGCTCCCAGCCTGTTGCACTGCCAGTCCCTGGCCCAGATCCACTCCCTGGGGCTATGCTGGTTCCAGTCTGCTTCAATCCCTTTAAACCTGTTAGATTGTGAAATCTTTCAACAAAACCCAGCTGCTGGATCCTTGGTTTTGTTAGATATACTCAGTAGGCAGAACCAAGGAGAGTTGTCTCTTCCTTACACACACAACGTTATCAGCAAATCTATGTCCAACACAGTCAGTATTTTTCAAGGTTCAAGATACACTCAAAATATGTAAGTTCACATTTTAGGTAATGAAATGATTTTCAATTCTCCTATGAAGCCTTTCATTCACTTCTAAAATTGATTTTAAAAACCAGTAGTGAAAACAGCAGTCAATTCTATCACTGGCTTTTCAACAAAACAACAAAAAGAGCTTCACTATTGAAAAAGCACCATGGATAACACATTGCACAGTTTATTAGCAATACAGCTAAAAAAATTTTGAATTGGAAATTCAAAATTATATAAAAGCTATCTAAAACCTCAGTAACTAAAAATTTCATTAATTTATAAATTTTTCCCTTGGGACAAATAAAATAAGCAAGTTCTCTATATCTTATTACTTACATGTTTATCTAGCATACAGACAGAATAGAGGAGTGAGAAATTCGGTCCCTAGAACTATGTTTTTTTCAAAATAAAAAATACTAGTGAGTGGCTATGAAATGTATTTTGTAGTAAAGGGAAAGAATAACAAACTAGCAAACTATAACCTGAAATGCCCACCTGCTGTTCTATCTATCTATTTTTGCTGAATATACTTTCAGGTCTGATTTTAGAACAAGTAAATACTACTGTGAACCATCCTCTCATAACATGAGTTAACCCAGTTATGGCTTGTAAATGGACAGATATCACCTGTTCACAGGAAACTGGGGATTTTTATCCATTTGTGATTGCTTTTGCTTAAAACCTAGAATACTATTTAGATGCTTTATCAGTAAATAGATACATTCCAAATTGAGATATACGAATAATCACGCTTTCACTAAAAGTGTTCACTACTTTACCTCTGATAATATTAATGCATCATCTTCACTTGATGACACAAGCAGTTGTTAGTCTTTTAATAAGAGTGTATTAACATTGGTGCTACCCTATCTTTGTTTTAGCCATGACCTTCAGGTATAAGGTTTACACAGCCTGACTGATTATTCTTGTCCACAAGTTTGCACTTATCTATAAAGGAATCCTGTACCATATTTGTGTTTGGGCTGAGAAACTTGTTTTTCTTAAGATCATAAAATTTATTTGATAGTAATGTCTAAATACGAAGAAAATTCACATAAAAGCAATGCAATGTTCTAACTTGGTCAAAGAGGGGTTTTTTTTGTTGTTGTAGTTCACACACAAGATACTACTATCTTTTCAAATGCTCTAATTTTACAAGCCAGAAAAACCCATGAAAACAGATAATTGCTCAGCAACCTCTTCTATGAATCGTGTTGTGCCCTGTGCTGATCACCATAATGTCACAACAGTGTTCTGCTGCTGCCTTCAATGGCATTAGGCTTATGCACAATGCTCGTCTGCATAAATTGTCCCCTGTTGACTGGCACAGCTCGGAAAGGACTTCTGTTGCCAGCAGCTAACAAGCTCTCCCTTCATATCGAGTGCTACAGGCCCATGTGTTTGAAGTGGAAAGATCAGAGTTCTTAGATCTCAGATTTGTGAAGCTTGTTAAAGCTTTTTATTAAATTCATCTTATTTCAGAACTGCAGCATGGTAAAGTTATTCTGGTTTTGCAATCCAATGATACAGTGTTCTTTTCTTTCTTTTTTTTTCTATTTACATAATACTTTTGGAAGATGAATATGAAAACCATGGTGCATATTTTCCCACAATATTCTGCAGCTCATGCCAAGCTGGTGTTATTTATTGACTGGGATTGTTCGGACTGTCTCAAATTAGGGTAAAGATGTCTTAAAAGCACGTCTTTTGATTGCACTTTAAGCTGTTATAACAAAACTTAGATCAAAATGCATTGAAAAAGGCTTAGATACAAATCAGTATAGGGGAAACCTGATACACACATTTTCCACCATTCGGAAAGCAATGCATCCGGTGTTGTATTGTAAGAAAAGATTATATTCTTAACAAGTGAAATCATACTGTGTTTGCAGAAAAAACAAAAAATAATGTTCAATAAGAATCTCAAGAGTTCTGCTCTAAAACACCAGTCACTGAGACAAGATGCCAAAATAGCATAAAAATACACAAAGTATAGTTTTATCACTTTATATTACCTCATAAGATTTATCAGACAATAAAGGGTGACATTACAGTTTTACATCAGGTATCTTTTCCAAAAGGTGGGGAGCAGGGGGTAGGAAGAGAGAGAATTATCTTTCTGACACTGATATTTTGAGAGGTGGTTTTAAAATATATATGCACAATTTCATTACTGTAAGCCAAACCTTCCTAAATAAGGTACAGGTACATAATTAAATTGCTTTTATAAGGGCTTGAAGTTCTTCTTCTTGTCTTCTTGAATATTTTAAACTGTGTCATTGACAGTACAGACAGCTGCTTAGTAATTCAAACAGGACACTGCTCTGTGAATGTCACATCAGGATATCGACATTTTTCTGGCAGCTGAGATATTCCCAAATTTCATATTTAACACCATGATGAGGCGTTGCTTTATCACTATGGAGTGTCTACAAATAACAGTCTAAAGATTAGAAAGGATACTTGGACTTAAATGCAGCTGACAAAGAATATTCGGATATTTTGTGTTTCTGTATTGTAATAACCAGTTATGGCAAATCATGTTTTTTCATACCAAAATTTGGGTAAAATTTGCTTTGAATTTTACGTAAGAGATCAAACACACCAGTAAAGCCCAAGCTAAGGACAGGTGTGAATTCACACTACCCTTCAGCATCATGAGGAGTGCTGCTGTCTCTCTGAACTGCACACACCCAACACATGAGGGTGCTTTTGGGAACCTTGCTGGACCTCCCCTGAGAGGTCTGCAGCCAGTTAAAAAAGAAGGAAAATGTTCATGAATCTTCTTCATGATTCTGCAGCTATATGTGTGCACTGTGGTAAAACTTTCCAGCCTTAAGTCTTGTTAGTAGAGTTCAAAAATTCATAATTATTTAATGTAAAGTATATTTAAAGAAAGATAGTAAGGACAACAGTGCACTAAAACCAGATATTAAACTTATTTGTTACAGTAATCACAAACTACATATACACAGTGTTCAAGTGTTCTTTGGGCCAAAATGTCATCTCTTCAGGGCATACTCGAAATGGGTGACCGCGTGTAAGTTAGAGTTGACTAACTCCTGCATGGTAGAATGTATTCTGAAGATAGTAAAAACTTTTCTGCAATATCCCTAACTTTTCTTCTCCTTCTTCTCTAGCTAATCCCTATTCAGAGCAAATCTCTAGGGAAATGAATGCATAAAGCAGAAATAAAAGAATGAAAATTAAAACAACATGCAGAGAAAAGAAATATTTTCTATTAAAGAATTAGTGTGAATTTAAAAAACCCCAACAAACTATCAACACATCAACTTCTATCAGCACAGTATATAACACATTTCACAGCTATACAAACTGTATTTTACATTTGATGTCTTTTATTTACTTGAAAGCAACATTGCTAAGCTTGAGTTGCAATTACATATGAAAAAACTGATTTTCAAAGATGGAGGTGTTACTGAGGCTAGTTTACACTGTCTTCAATACCCCAAGTGATGACAGGTGAAAGTGAGTCTCCAATTTGTGAACTTCAAATCTTATATCCTTTTGCTAGCAATAATGAATCTAATTAAATACATTTTATTATTTTTTCTTAAGGTACATGTGAATGAAACCGCCACTTCTATTAATAATAGAACATTAAAACTCTTTGCAAATCAATCTGTGGCCAAAATAATGCTTAAACTCTGTTCAATAATCAAAGCTGCACCTGTAGGTATTATAGGTACTGTTGGTCTTCTACTGCCAGAACCTAGTTTTGCTGTAACAAAACCATTGTGTCCTGCACCAGAAAAATACAATAGCTTGGTGAGCTATGAAATTTCAATTTTTTCAGATGAAATCCATCACACAGTGTAATTCAACATATAATGTTAATTCCTGTATCACCACTGCCAGTACTTGCCAGTCTCTTTGTACTTCAAGAAGTTTATCATATAAGCATTAAAATGATCAACTGACTCCTCTGAAAACTAATTTATAATGTGACTTTCTGAAAGAGAGATGGAAAAAAAAAATCCCTATTTTGGTCATTTGGTTATTTCAAACTCAGATTTAAGTATCTGTTAAGCATGAACATTCACTACAGAGATACTATCTATGTCTACAGAGCTGAAAGGTATAAATTTTAACCTTAGGGTTTCCCATGCCCCAGATAAAGGCTGAAATCACTGGAATATAACAAAAATGTAAATCAGTATAACATCTGTCTTAATGGTTGTTTCTTAAAATACTTACTTTGTTCTTTCAAGGAACACACACAGCTGCTTGTCCTCAGTAAGACACTGCAGGTTCCAGGTTTTGCATGAGAGGAGTCACTAAATGCTTCTCAGGCATAAAAATTCAAACACATCCCTGTGCGAGCACTTCCTGACTTCACATCTCTCTGCACGGTGAGTAGATATTCTGGTGTGTTACTCTGAGACTCTGAGACAGGCTGCAGAAACCAGTCAGGGATGCAAAATTACTTGTTCTAGTCTCTGTGATTTGTTTTAGGAGATACACTGTCTCCTAAAGGCACACTCTCTGCAAGGCAGACAGTACAATTTTCTACACATATGAAAATATGGAAGTTTATTTCACCCCTCAACTCTGTTAGAGCCTGCCTGTTAATTGAAACTGTATTTTACCAGATAACATGTAAACAGTTCACATCACAGTGATAATTGGAATAATCAAAAAAATGTATTTTCAGTAAAGTTTCAAAGGTTATGATAATGCTTAAACAATGTATTAAATCGGAAACTCCATGTTCAACTAACCATTAGCTACACAGTTTAATCCTTAATGAAAACACACCTAATTCAAATCTAAAATACAAAATTTTTCCCCACTAACATCTGGGATGACTCACTGAAAAACTTTCCCCTAAACCATATTTTGCAACCAAAACAATTGCTTTGAAATCTTTAGGTATTTCCCAGAAAATAATGCAACTGAAATTCCAAGAGGAAAACATTTTTGTCATGTTAACGCCACATAGATAGTATTTATTTTGGATTGACTTGTTTAAAGGTTGTTATTTCTGCAGTGTAGAAAACCTGTTTGTGTCATTCATAAAGATCAAGATGGATGGTTGACTGAAACATAATGAAAAATGAACTAATTTGGACAAAAGAAGCAAACAGTGTTTATGATCAGAACATCCCTCTTATAGTGATGCAGCAAGGGTTAGATGTAAGGATTTAAAGCTCCAAAACTTTCCTGGTCAGGGCAACAGCCCTTAAAGACGAGTTACCTCAGAAGAAAGGTAAAGAAAACTGCATGAACTTTCAGCATAGTTCCAAAACATTTAGGAAGCTCAGACAAGCCGAGACAACAGAGATTACATGCCAATCTAGAAGTTAAGCTACCCTTGACGCAGAAGTGTGAGAATACACACATTTTTTGCTTTTCTTTACTAGTTCATGACAATATGTGGTAAAAGCAAGTACGTTATCAACTCTAAGATAGGGAGACTGTAAAAACACTGAGCATTTTGAGGATCAAACAATAATGCTAATACTGATTGTTCCTAATTCTCACATAAGAAAGAGCTTCAATTTCCTTATAGTAAGTCAGTGGACAAAAGGAAGTGGGTTTTTTTAAGGAGATTTTTGTGATCCCAGATATAATTAAAAAATCTAAATTGTCTAGATTTTTGAGTTTTGTCCCATCCCACCTGTGGTAACTTTTCACCAGCTCTGTGTAAGTAAATGACAAGTACTCCACAACAATGGCATGAAGATTAAGTTCTTCAACCAGTATTAATATTTTTTCCCCAGTTACATTATGTTTAAGTTCCATTCTTAACCTTCAGGTATAATTGTAATTATCACAAGAAGACCAACAAGACAAATTACAAACAACCTACCATGTCACTCAAACAAGAAACACTGCAAAATAACAGAACACATAGTTAAGCACCTTCCAAACCAAAACTCTTAAGTGAACACTTGGAGTGACAATTCATTACAACACTAAAACTACTACATAAGATCTAGGTGAAGTGTGTCAATAGGAAGGGGAGTAGCATTTGCATTGCAGTTTATGCAAAGAGAGTGTAAGACTCTAAATATCTATTTCAATATTTCTGCAGATACTATGATTTTTAAAGGACTATTCCTTTTACACTTTTTACTTATTATTATACCAGAACTGTTTACACTGGATCTACTTTGCCCCTTTTTGCTTTTGAGGTCCATCTCTCAATCAACTGTCCCCAAGCTCCTTGCTCCAGTCACAGGTATAGTTGATACTGATACTTCTTGAGTTAGGCTGAGCCAAAGCCCACACCAACATCCATTGCAGACTTACTTCATTTAAGAATTTTTTATCTCAAAGACATTGCATATCTGAGTCATTTACACTCTTTAAAGAAGATCTGCAACTCTTCTGTTTGGAAAGGAGACTAATACCACAGAACTCAAAAAACAAGTTGAGGAAAAATAGTTTGCCATGACCTGTATATCAGTGTGAACACAGTTCTCCAAAGTGCATGCAAATGGTTTCTACAATAGAAGACATATTTGTGACGCAAGAAGGTAAGAAAGACCTCCAATCTGTATGAATATTTAACTGTAGAACACTATGTCAGATTTTTCATAAATGAAGTGAATCTTCTGGCTATTTATAACATAGACTCTTTCACCTTTCTCTGAAGTTTAAACCTCTAGTGACTGCCACTCATGCTTTCCTCTGCTACAAAATCATTATTTCCAAGAACATCCAAATTCATCTGTCACACAGTACATATACAACATGTTCTCACTCTGAAACTCAGTGTTCTTGCATTACATCTAAGGTAGGGCTGTGTCAGTCAAGGTAAAATTTAGACTTTAGTTGTAAAACTATAAAAATACAAATATAGGAGACACATACTAGTTTTCAAAAGAATTCAGAAGAAATAGAAAGTTTGTTGTAAATAAAAGATATGCACCACACAAAAGAGTATAAAAACTCATAGAGGTGGCAATTTTCAAAGTGTTCTGCAAAGGCTTATCAAATGAAATTTATTACATTTGCACCTGACAGCAGTATTTTCAACACTTTTAAGTTCCAAAACTCTGACTCATGAGAAGAAGGGGAGTAAAACTTTCTCTCTTTCTCACCTCTCCTCCTTCCTCACTTTGGTCCTGTTGCTGCAGGTGAACATTTTGCTGTTGTTGTTCTGTATTACTTCTCACCTAGATGCTCCTTAAAATCCACAGGAAATAATAGAGAAAGTTCAGAGGAAGTACAAATTTAGTCATCAACAAATCCCACCTTTTTTGTAAATAGATTGGTTATAGGAAGGAATAATAGAAATGAAAAGAAATAGAAAGATAGCATTGGAGTGCCTTCTTGAATTTAAATCCTATTTGACGTGGACACCTGTCAAACAGGCTTCTGGGAGTCAGGCAGTCATTAATCTGATTTATATCTTCTAAGAAGGGACACATGCTCCTCTCATTTGTTCCACACATTAGCAGCTAGTGAGTAGGAAACCCAAACACAGGATACTAGTTTAAGATGGGTAATTTGTTAGACTAGAATTCTTCTGTAAAGAGTTATTTATATCTCACTATTCAGTTGGCTGACATCTGGGGCTGGCAACACCTGACAGTGCACTTAATGAGTTCACCAGTGTTTCCACTAGAACTGCTGACTTTAGTAATTGCGACATACATTTACTGTGGGGAAAAAAAAGTGCAAAGCTGAATGCAGTGAATTAAAAAGGTCAGTGAAATAAATGTTACTTTTTGTGCTAATACAGTTAGTCTGTAAATGGTAAAGAGAAAGGAAGACAAAACATTTCATACATAAATTTTCACTGACATATATTCACAAGAGTATTTATTTCATAACATTTTCTATCATTTAAAAAAAGTACTTTCCACTCATGAACTTTTTAAACAGCTAATAAATCATATCATATCAAATTAAGTTAAACAAGACAGTTATTTATTCTCTCTTTAAACATTCCCTGACCTTTATATTCCTGGTCAGCAAACATCTGAAAATAATTCTGTTGTTTGACTGCAAGCTTGAGTGATTGGAAAACAAATGGGAAACAAGATTTGCACATTCACTGTAGGCTTCCCTTGAATATGAGCTCTTGCCAAAGGATACTGTCATCCTAAAATGGAGTCAAGGCTTCATAGGAAGGGTACAAGAATTACTGACAAGCCTCATTCAAAGCAGCTCAGCAAAAGCATAATTGAGGACTTGCAGACACTGGTTTCACTGACTTTAGGGATCAGGCTCTTATGCTTCTACAAGTGCATAAACACTGATGCCATCTGTATCTATTGAGGAAGGTATTAGCAGCAGCTTAGGATTACTTTCTTTTTTTCCTCCAGAAAAATACATTATTTTATAGTGTTTTGTGCGTATTTGACTCAAACATGACTAAGACAATATTATTTTAAAAGAACTATCTCATATAAGTTACACTTGTTCCTGTTTTTTAAAAACTTAAATATATTTATGTAAAATAATTAGTGCAGTCATTAGCTTGTTCTAAAGGATTATTTGCTTTGTCCAAAGTGGCTTGTAAGATGTACCAGCAAACTTCAAGCATGAAGGCACTGTAGGCATACTACCTATGCCTACAGTGTTTTAGCTATGAAAGTAACTTTCTCCCCAAAACACAGAAAATAGCAATAACCCTGTCTATCTACGGATCTCAGAAAGCATTATCTACTATATTCTAAAAATTAATAAATAATGGAATAGAATCTACAATTTGTATCGCAAAACGATTTTTCATGTATTTATGAATTCTTCTGGATCTCCCCTAACATCTGCTATAAATATATTATTGACTGAGTATACATTATTCAAAACCAATAGTTTCATAAAAATTGAACATGAGAACAAATTTAGTTTTTCAGATGTCTTTCGACAGCTCTAAATCCCACTCAAGATGGACAGAATATCTGTAAGCTCACATGTCATAAGGAAAACAACATTCTCCATTTAGGGATTAAACCTAATATACCTATCTTTCTGGCAGCAACAATAAACATTTTAGAAATCTCACAGGAAAAAAAAAGTAAATAAACAACAAAAACCAAGACAAAAAGCAAGTTCTCTTTTAAATATTCTTACCAAAATTTAAGTACTGTAATGAAAGTTTTGATGCTTTAGCATTGTTGAAGTTTAGTATGAATATTTTCTTTAATCCAACTTTGACAAATATAAAGTAGAATTAGATTTTTCTATATTACCATTTAAAGATATTAAGAGCCTTGTTCGACACTGAAATTTTAAATAAAATCAGAATTCATAATAAAGGGCATTTTCAAAGTCACTTTAAAACTATAATTTCCAACCATCATTTTACATTATAGAATGGAATATTCATTTGCAGAAACTAAATATAGGGTTTCTCTTTATTCTTTCTCATTCCAATACTATCTTTGGTATCAAAAATGCTCCATTTACCCATAATTATCTTTTCACACTGTGTTCCCAGATGCAGAACTCCCAAAATGCAATTCTACTCATCTGCACCATTGTTGTGAGAAAGTTTGAAGTGTATTAGAGATTATGGACTACATTCTGTACTTTTTATTAAAGTGTCTTACAAAAACATGTACAGTGTGATTTAGCACTTAAGTAAATTACCTCAAAGACAATATCAAGTTTTTCATCAATGAAATAAAAGGAAACCACTGTGATTGGTATTGGAATTTGCTGTCATGGGATATATTTTCCTATTGTCACACTTCTCAGTCTCTTAGGAGGGACAAATACTCTGTAAAATCATGACTGGTAGTAATGGCTTTGGATGTATGGCACATTTCATACAAAAGGTCTACTGAGATTTCTGTGTGAAGGCAGTGCAATAAAAGACATAGCATCATGTAAATGGCAAAATATGCAAAACCAAACAAACAAAAAAAAAGACTTAAGTTTACAGCAGAATCACCCACAAGTTAATACTACAAATGGACATGCAATCACTGTTTCGCTGCATCTAAATTCTATGATTATGTCTCCCTTTAATCTTCTAGGCCTATAAGCTCAATGTAAAATTCAAGTACACTAATTTCAATTTTTTTCATTAGATTCTGCATATTTTAATCAGACTTAATATTTGAAAAGGCTTCATTGAAATCAATAAATGAAGGAAATAGTACTATTCCATCAGATTTTCATGAGATATCATGGAATAATCTATGGGATTTCCCACACAGGTACTGTGCTGCCACATTTGAAGAAAGTTTTGTTGAAGACTGTAGAACTTATCAAGTGCCATAATATGTAAACTTATTCAGTAAATGCAGATAAATAACGAAAGACTTTACCAATGAATAAAACACATGACAAAAGGCAAACTGTTGCTATTCAAAAGAATGAATTAGGATAGTCAGTAAGTCAACCATCCGGGCTTTACATGTCAATAGCTGAATATGAATGATTAGCAAGAGAAAGAAGCCTAATTTAGTGGGTTTCATTTTACAAGACAACCATGGCAGAGGAAAGATTTACCTCATTATTAAAATAAAACTGGTTAGAGCCTATTAATCATAGAAAAGTACAGATGAAGTGACAAATATATATATATATATATATATATATATAAACCAGACAAAAATGCTTAATGAATTTTTACTTTATAACTGGGAAAGTAAAAGCAGTGATGAAATATGACACAGAAAATTAAAACCTAAAGCTTAAAAAATTTGCCTATTTGACATAGATTTGTACATAACACCTGGCCTGTAAGTTAAGCCACTCCTTTACATGACAGACTGGCTCTGAATTATGTGGAAGTCATTAAGGTATCACCTAATTGCCTTTCTTTATATTTGAATAACTGTAATAAACTACCTCATGGTGAAAATGTAAAAGAAATGCAGATTACTCTTAATTAAAAGACTACACAACAGTATTTTTTCCTCAGAAGTTAAAATAAAAAGCTAATGAATTCAAAAACCTGAGGCCATTGCTTTCTTCCATATTTTCCTGACCAATGTTCACTTTTACACGTTCAGTTGCGGAGTTTGTGCATACAATTCAATTGCATGCTCCTAAAAGAAAATCAATTATAAGCAATGCTTTGTGCCAAAAAATTGAAAGATAAATGTTATCAGTTTTTCTCATATTCATGTAACATATATGTGTACCTCTGTCAAAAATCAGCATTTGCGTATGTACTATGAGGCAAATGGGACACAAAATAAAACTCCACTCAGTATAGAACCTTCTACTGCAAAGACCATTGCTCACATACAAAATGTTGCAGTTTTCTCCATTCACCGATGTGTATGAAATTTGCTACAATTGATTTTAGTAAGAAAGAATTTTCTGTACTTATCAGTTCCCCAGGCGATTAATAAAACCAGACCACATCCACTACAGAGTGTATATACAGTGGGCTAGCGATGTCTTGGTAAGGCTAAGGAGCAAAATAGGAATTGCAACAGCCTCCTAAATGCTTAGAGAATAATATAGGGTCCATTGGAACACTGGCTATTAGACATCAAATTGCCTCTTTTCACATGGTGGTGTAAACTATGAAGGAGAAAAGGGAGACAGATTTTCTCTTGTAATACTGGGGCTTAATTATTTGATGGACTTATGTTCAAGGTAATCTATCCCTGGTTTAGGGGAAGTTTTGTCTGGGTCATATCAGTTTCTATTTGAGACTTGCAGCAGGAGATGAGTTGGTCTTTACCTTTTGCTGCAAGTCCTAACAGGTCATTATTGCCACCATTTGTTTTAACTGAGTTCCCTCAGGACTCTTCCTCCAAAATGCTTTGAAATAGTTAACCACTTATTCTCAGAACATTCTTTTCAAATAAGATATGAACACATAGCTAAAAGAATGGGAGAAATAAAAAAAAGATATTTCGCAAAGTAAGTCATCCTAATATATAATTAATGATAAAATAATCTTCTGTTTATAGGAGTTGTAATTAACTCTCAGAAAACTGCAGATGACCATACAGTCCCATTTTAAAGGGGAAAAGAGACAAGATGGGAAAGGTTCAACAGACACACAAACAGAAGCAAATGCAATACAATAAGATGCATTTTGTAGAGCTCTACTTATAGTTCTCTTATTCCACCCCTCTGCCCAATTACTAGTGAATTTATAGCTGGTAGTCAGTAAATTATAGCATCTGCATATTTTGCATAATTAGCAGTGTTGTGTTATAGATGAAGGGAGGCATTTGCACATACCCCAAATAGCTTTTGTCACAAGAAAAATGAGTGCTGCACAACGCCAGAAGAAAATACAGCTCTAACATAGTGTGGATATAAAATATAACCCTGACACACTGACTTAGTCACCACTGGAAAATACAAATGTTTGTATCTTATTATTTGTGGTAACCTTAATCTTAGTCAAACTCTGTCTTTGGTTTGATATTAAAGACCTGTGAGAAGTGACTGATCTTGCACTGCCATCTCAATATTGTTCATATACTCAGCAGTCACTTTGTTGTTTTCAAAATGTGTTTCTATGTTGATAGTTTTAAGGTGAAGCAGTACTTCAGAGATTCTACCCACATCTTGAGTGATTGTATATTTAAGTTGCTTTTTTTTTCTAAGGGCTTTCTTTGAGAAATAAAAGCAGGAGCACTTGGAGAATTCACACTCTTTATGCATAGAGTAAATCATTTAAATTATAGATGCTCTCCATGGAAAACAGAGCATATTTAGACCTAAGGCATTAGGAAAGAAAGATAGGTACTTTAGATTTATATCCTCAATAGAAGATACTTTGAAATTTTCAGGCAGGATATACTGCAATGTCTACTATTATATTACTGTTTCCTGTCAATGACTACACAGATTATTCAGTCTGACCAGAATGAAATACTAGATGTAAGATCATTTCCCCAGGAAGAAGATAAAAAGTGGCTAACATTCAACTCTGCTTCCCACTCACTCTGAAAGTTACTTTGTCTCTTACCTTGACATACTTTACCATTTACTAAATTCCTTACCTAACAGCTGTCTTGTGTTAGGAGAGGGGAGTGAGCATTTCCTCAAAATAGCCATGCCAAAATTTCTCACTTGAGTCCCAGCTGTAACTGGCCATCAGGACTACCTGCTGGTACCTCTCCAGCCTCCTGCATGCACATACTGCCCCATTTGCAGACAAGAGCCTTGAGTGTGCCTGGATTGCATACACCTGTCCTGGTTTCCACTGGGATAGAATTCATTTTTCTTCTTAGAAGCCAGTAGCACTAGCTTCATGTAGCTAGTACATGCTGTGTTTTGGATTCAATATGAGCATGTTGGTAATCCACAAATGTTCTGGTTATTGTTAACTACTTCATGTCCTAAATCTAGGACTTTTCCATTTCCATGCAATATTGGGACAGCTGACCTGAACTGGGCTCAAAGGGGCCAGTCACAGCTTGAAAACAGGCTGGACACCAGTCAGTAGGTGGTGAGAAATACTATTGTGCATCGCTTGGTTTTTTCTTGTCTTTTGTCTCTTTTTTCCTCTTTTTTTTAATTTTTTTTAAATTTTTTTTTATTATTACTAGTAGTAGTAGTTTAAATGGTTAAACTTTGCTTACCTCAATCCATGAATTTTAGGGTTTTTATCCCTGATTCTCCTCCCCATCTCACTGTGTGGGGTGGTTACATATGTGCTAATCAGCGAGGAGCTGTGGGTATGTAGTCACTATCTAGGGTTAAACCATGAGAATTCCATATATATACACATATCCCAGAGCCCACCAGAAAAAGCTTAGAAGTTGTACACAGCAAGCTGTTTGGGACCAAGTGCAACTGCTTTGGGAGTAAACCTGAAATAGTCATGTGGAGTATTTCTCTAAGTTTGCACTAAGTCGGAGAGGACTGTACTAACCTCCTCAGACAGAAAGACACCACTGGAAATGCTCACTCAATATCCAGAAACAACAGTTAATCATTAGAGAATGAGTAACATGTAATTGCTCTATTTGTATCACATGATGCCAGAAGGGAAACTGTAGATTTTGCCAACACACTGAAGAACAGTAAATTAACAAGAGCTTTCTGCATACACTAACCTTGGCTCTGTATAGCTGCCATGACTGTCATTGATTTCAATCTAAAGGAGAGCCACAGACTGAATCACATGCTGCAATACTAGTCAGTGATACATCTAGCTACTTTCTCATCTATGTTTTTTCTATAGACAAACATTTGTGGGGTTTATGGATAGGATTAAACAACTGCAACAGTTTACAGAAATATTTCTTTTGTCTAAATTTAGTAAAAACTGTTAACTATGATTATTTGCTCTCTCAGCCAACTATAGTTATGATACTGTTCTCTAATCTGTGAATTTCTATTACATGCATTGTTATTTAGAGTGAAAGTAATAAAGATTTGAAATTACAACTTTCTGTATGCAGCCTTATGAAAGTATTTTCATGGAGCTTTTGTGACCCTTTGATGTATTCTTCGGTATAGAAAACACCTTAGTAAAAGGAACAAATATCAGTCAAGTGCAAGATAGTAACTGTTCAGAAAGCTTCAGAAATAAAACTGTATTGGATTCCTCATGTGATAAGTATCCCTGCCACGCCTTTTCATCTGCCTCCTTAATTCAATACATTGTCAAGAGCTGTTAGGCATTTTGATGCTATGTTCTAGTAGCAATGAATATCTAGACAAAGGAGATGAATAATGGCAGGGAGATAACAGTAACAACATAACTTTTGAACTCAGAGCTATCATTTTTGGTTCTTATTGTTGTATTACAATTTTCTTTTGATTTAGCCAGAATTTAACACTTCCTTTTTTTCATTACTGCTTTTGAGAATAGCGAGAAAACTTTTCTGAGCCCCTTTCACACTCCATCTCCATTACTTCAGTAAAAGAATCATGAAGTTTCTTATCAGTCATGGAGATACAGGTATAGATACAAGTTAATGTAGAATTTCACTGATAGCTTCATTTCAGGTAGTCAGGATATCAAATCATATTTTAAGGTTAAAGTAATTTTAAAGGGCAAAGATAAAAGTATTGAAATCCAATTCTTCTTTATGCCTGAAGACAGAAGAACTATTGCTGCCTTCCTTAAGAAGTTATTTTTGATAGCTTCACTACAGCAGTCACTAATCCCAAGAGGAAACAAATCCCCAGATAACTGTGAAAAATACCAAATATGAAATCCAAAGGGTTAAATATAGCTTTCAAATAAAAGATTTGAGTGAAAAGGCAGTACAGTAGTAAAATCTGTACCCGTGTTTTTATATTACTTTGGAGAGGAAGAAAAAGCAACGGTTTAGAGAAAAGTATGAGTGCTGTTCCCAAAATATGGAGCTTTCTTCACAATAAAGCATGTTGCTGAAAAGAGGAAACAAACTTGCAGAAAGAAAAACCATGATATAAAATTTTAAATGTAGAAAGTTAATAGCTTCTAATACTTCAATTTACTTACACTTAAACTATATATTTTTTAACCTATCTGGAACTGTGGTGAATTCCAATAAATGTAAGTAGCCTGTGGTCAAAGAGAGCTTTTATCTTTTATAGACTCTTGCTAAACTACAGCCTTTCCTGTCGCATCCTGACCTGCAGATTGAGTGCTTTGCCTTTATCACTTTGAGATTGGATTATTCACTGAACCCTGCACAGGACTGCCTACAAAGCTCTTCTCCTACCAAAGTGCAGAGGAAGGATTTATGTTTTTATACAATGAAGAAAAAAGTGTCTACCACGCCTGAAATTATTAGAAGGAATTAAATACTAAATTTAATTCGCTCCTCATTTAGGGTGTGACCTGGAAATACCAGTCTTTCAGAATCTTCTGTTATTGTCTTATATCATGAAGTTGATTAAAATGTGAATTCTGATCTAACTCCAGAAATTAGTATGGGAAGTTATCTCCAGACTTTGGTTTGGAATATCCCATTGATTTGTAATGTTCTGTCATTTGACACATACTCCAGTTTTAGAAGGAATTTGGTTTTATATTTATATGAGACTGTTTCTCAGTATAAAATATAAACACTTCTTCAGAACTGAATTTAGTGGATTCCCACCAACAATTTCAAGAGGCTTACAGTGAACATACACATGTGGCATACATATCATTACACCGACATCCAATCTAACAACTCTGGAAAGTCTAACAAAAACTTATCCAAATGAAAAATGTTGAAAAACAAGTTCAGAAATTGGATCAAAATAAATATTATAACAGTAAAATCCACGTCTAAATTAGTAATTGCCACTCTCTAGCACTTCTGATCTGTAGCAATTTGTGAAGTCCAGTGTGGTCACATGGACCTATGGAGCATGCTGGCTGTAGGGCTGACCAGGGCTGTTGGTCATGAATCTTAAGTCAGACAATGGAAAAGGTGGAATTGAGACACTGGAGCAGCTTTCAGTTTTTCTCTAACTGCAGTGATTATTGAACACTAGCCATTAGTACACCAAAATTAATTAAGAAATAAGAACAAAAGTGATACACGGAACAATAAAACAAAAAAAAAACCCTCCAAAGGGTTAAAGTGTCTAGACTGCTGGATGAAATTCAAGCTGTTCCTCAATTTAAAACTGCATGAAATGTGCGCATATGTGCACACATGCTCTAAAAATTGCATTTTTATAAGAAGTGATTCAGATGCACTTTATAGTTTCAATTTATCTGATTGGTTTAAACACATAGTAAAGCATTAAAACTGAAGCATAAAATTTTGAGAACTGCTGTATCCTAATAAGCAAGAAAGAGAGAAAAATTATTTTAATGAGGATACAGAGAAGAAAACGTGAATCTATCCCTGCATTTATAACTGTTCTGCTCTAGAAAACAAACTTGAACTTTTAGGTATGAAATGTAAGCTATAAACATTTGTAAATATGGAAGGAAAAACCCCACCAAACCAGCATGACAAGTTCATATTAATTCCTCAACACAGCACTATAAGGCCTAAGGCTTATAGCTAATGTAAGGCTTAAAGCTAATGACATATTTATTGTTTTTTCCTTGGATACTACTTCATGAGCTCTTATGGCATCAGTAACAACAAAGCTTCAAAGCAAAAGCAATATCTATTTAAAGACAAACAATTAGGACCATGACCTTATTTCCACTGTAGACAAAAAACAATCACATAACAGAGAATTGGAAAAGTTAAGATTTGCAGTGGTATAATGAAAACAGGTACCCCATTTGGTTTGAATGCCTATCCAGCCACAGGTTTAATTCAAAGAACCTTTTAAGAGGAAGAGAATGAAACCAAGTGAAGAAGTGCTATTGAATACTTACTATGGAAAAATGTAAAAACATACAGCTATCCTAGTTTGTAATATCCTCTAGAAAAGCTGAGTTTTTCAAGCTTTTAAATTCAAAGAAATTCTTTTGGATTTGTGTGATAGTTTAATTGTGCTTGCTGCTTGGAAAAAGCTAGGAGTCTTACAAAGAGGAAAATATGGTGATATAGGTTGTTAGCAAAGGGCTTTTTTTATAGGACATATGCTCTCCAGCTTCTTACCATCCTCCTTAGCAAGATATGCATGGTCTATACACAGTAAATATTAATTCTGGAAAGTATGGTTTTCATAGACTTCCATTTGTCTCATGCTTGGCTCCTGAGTTTTCCACTGGGAACTACCTTTTTGATGACTTTGGTGGTCAGTGATAAAACTCCATGTTAGAGTGACCCAAAAAGCCTCTCTCAGGACACATGTTCTGTGATGTCAACCTCCCCATTTGGCTTCCCCACTTGGCTGTTGGCCTCTGCCCCTCGCCACTCCCCCAGAGCTTCCCCGTTCTCTAATCCCTCCTTCTCCCTAGCCTGGGAAAAACCCCTGAATTCTCTTTGTTCTTTGTATTTTGCTCATGACTTTCGAATGTGAAGGGTCATTAAACCATCCAGGAGGAATGCAAGTAAATACCCTTCTCGACTCATTGCCACCAAGTATAATACTGAACCTGCCCGTGCGGCTGTGGGAGCACACGCGACCCCACGGAGCAGGGCAGGGAAAGTGTTAGACGACCTCTCAAAGTCTGTGATCTGAAGGAAAAGAGTGAATCACACTGTCCAGAGGCTTTGGGCAGCTTTGTGGGGGGTAAAAAACAAAAATCAAACAGCAACAAAAAAATGAAACAAACTCCCTAGAGAATAAAATTAAGCTAACAAAACGACTAATTGCATTTTCTGAAATTTAAAGGAAGGCATTCACAGTGTAAAATATATTTGTAAGATGCAATAGAAAGAGACATTTTTGAAAGATGGATAAATAAGGACTGGCAAGGATATGAAATATCTAATCGTAGGATGGTGAAATATCCAGAAAAACATGTGTCTGAACAACTTTCTTGAACAGCAAGCCCAGGGGCACGGCTGTATAAAGTCCAAGAGACTTCCTTCTTAATAAAAATCTTGAGCAACACAGATATTAATTAAAAAGATTTGCTTCCAGGCAATAAGAACAGAACACTCTTTTAAGCAGATAGCTTCAAAAATGGTACTAGCAAGGTAGCTTTAAATTATAGCACATAATATTAAGGCAAGTGTCTTCATGAGAAGTGCAAGAGCAGAGAGTTGGGGCACTGACCCATTTGTCAGGGGTCTAAGACCATGAGTCAAAGCCTGGAATATCAAATTTACGAGGTTACTCTGGCCTTCGTTCACAAACACAAACATTTCATATCTTTATTTACGGGAGGCATAAACTATTTATTTCGATTGCCCCAAAGTGCCTGACAGCCTCCCTAGTCTTTTGAGAGAAAAGAGAATTATTTTTCTGTTACAAATGTATCCTGGAAAAGAAATGGAGTGCAAGCTTTCTATCATTTAGACTGTGATTAACTTGCTTACAGCAGATTTTGTGTTCATTTCATTTGCTTAGGGCTAGTTTCTGGCACTGTCAATTACACTGAATCATACAGAAATACTAAGTTATAGAAATCACATGATTTGTTAGCTCCTCTGCAAGTGACAAAATCAGCATGCATAAAGTGGTGTTTTATTCCTTCTTGTTTCCTCATGGGGGACAACATAATGTAAAGAAGATGAACAACTCAAAGCTAAGCTAAGTTTCCTTTCTCACATCATCAGAGGCTTTGCTATCTGCATTCACCATCTTACTAAGAGATGCAAAAAGTCATCCTGAAAGGAAAGGTAAAGCAAATGCAGGTGTTGAAAAGAGATGAATAATATGTGATCAGTGCTTTAAAGTATTAGTTGCTTCTTATGTTGAATCCTGATGACCAGTTACCTTATTCAGATATGGCACATGTTGCAAACATCCAGAAACTTTGAACAGCTCCTTTCAAGGAGCTGTTTACAGAATCCAAGTCTCTGGGCTGCAGTTCCGTTGCACCCAGAATACACAAGAAGGTTTTTAAATCCTGTATGGAGATAACTACACCATATTTTTAGTGTCCAGATATTCTCTGAGTAGGTAAAATCCAAAGCTGTGTGACTAGCGAAGATTTACAGTCTCTTTCTATTCTTTAGCCTCCAGTTGCACAATACTTGTCTAAAATGGCCTTCTTTGAAAATAACACTGCTAGATAAAATCAATTGGTGTATTTTTTGAAGAATGTATGCATTTGAAAGATTACTTTCCTCATACAAAGCACATTATTTGCTGAAAAGGTCTTGAAGCTCCATTAAAAATAGTTCATTCTGTCAGGAACTTTACAAGACAAAAATACCTATTTATTCTGTAAATTCACAGAGAAGCCAAGAAAATGAGGCACTGCTCTTGGTAGCTCTGGGTAATCTATAATTTCTTTGAGTATATAAACAGTAATTTAGTCTTTGCATGTACAAGTACATAAATTGCATTACTAACTCATTAAAAGATTAAAATATCCCATTAACATTAAATTAAAGCCTATTAGGGTTCATAAGCACATTTGGCCACCTACCCTCAACTACAGATAGCAATCTTCATATATCATGCCCCAGTAGCAAGCCTCACTGTTAGTGAAAGCCTCTACTAAACAGCTCCATAGAGAGAGATAGGACTTGTCTCAACTGGTGGTGGAATCAGGGCAAGGAGGGCACATGCTTTGCTACCAGACTTTTAAATTTATCTGGGATCTTGGCTTATGAGCCACCTTGTCTTCAAAATAAAGACTAAGAAATAAACACTTTCTAAAGAATGAAATAACATTCAGCTACTGAGACAGGAAATACACTGGATTGTCCCAGGTGTTGTGCCTGGTTGAATAATGAAGAAATACAGCTAGCTGACTGTTAGCATGCCCAAGTCTGATGGCTCCAATATAGAAAGCCTAACCTTTCTCAGTGAATGAAAAAAAAAAATCCTTGCATATACTAAAACACAAAAATCTATGTAAAATCATCAAAAGTCAACTCCTTTTATTCTGTTGATGCCTTTATATAACTGCTACCAAATCACATCATTTCCTTTCTACCTCTATCTGACAAATTTACAGGAAACAGGTAGTTTAGACATACTGGAACAGATAAAGCTGGCTGATACATGGAATATATAAACTAGGCTGTGAAATTACATAGCTCAGTAAAATTAAATTAAATAATACATACTCTCTTAGGAAATAGATTTCTCAAAAGTTTTGAAGTAAGACTGTTTTTCTATTTAGCTTGCTTTTAATTCTGAGAGAGCCAAGAAATTTTAGATCCTTTTTAGGACATAGGATCTTGGCTAGCAGAAGCTGCAGAAGAGGTACTTGACATCTCCACTAAAGAAAACAACTATAAAACAAGAATGTCCATGTTTAAACCATTTTTAAAATAAAGACAAAATTGTTGCATTTCACCAATGTATGATCTTGTCCATTTTAGAATTGGCACCCTTTGATTTCAGGGTTATTGTAATTTCCTGGGTTTATTCATATTATGAAGATTTTGATACTACATTTCTCTTTGGCTGCATTTAATTCTACAACATTCTCTTTCACACTTCCATCATTTATCTAAATACCTCACTCCAAAAATATAATCTCTGGAAATTTTTATAACCAGAAAAAGAATATCTGGTCATGAAATGGAACCAACTGTACATCACATAATGGAAAAGAAATGGTGACATTAAGAAGCAATAACTTTAAAGATTAAGTGTACCATTTTATGCCAACAACAGGGAAGTAAATAAAACCAAATCTGTGCTGTGCAAGCTACAGCACATAAAAGTGTGACTAATCAATCTATGGAGAATTTTCTATATATTGTCTATATTTGCCACCATTTTCTCCCCTCTGTATGCAACAAGAATTTTGGTTTCCTGACAAAGTACTCTCCTATCAATTTCTCACTTGAGATTCAAAAAGCAGTTATTGGCAAAAAGTTTAAAAAGCTAGCAAATATTTTTTTCTGATATTTTCCTGTTTTTTCTTTTTTCTTTTTTTTTTTACCTTAAGCTTGAATAGTCATTAAATGAAAGTAAAATCTGTGCAATATCCATAAGAAATGAAAAAGTAAGCTATGTTCTCAATTATAAACAACACTAATTTGTCTACAAGTGTGCCAAGTGTTTTCATAGACCTTGTCACAGAGGATCTTTTACATTTTCACATGTAAGGTACCTCATTTCCTGTTTCCAAGTATTTATATAATGGAATGACATTCATGTATGAAGAAATGTGAAAAATGCCAAGTGCATTCAAGCTAATTTGATGTTTCCTCTGGCTTAAAAGGTGTCATTATTGAATCTTATCTCTCTGAAGTAATTGCATCCAATTAAAAAATATCCTCCAGTATGTTTATTATAAATAAAAGATATAAATAAGATTAAAGGGGAAATGGGAAGGATATTTTTCTATTTTTGTGTGTTTCTCCTTGACAATATTTTACATTCTTTCATAATTAATATTTTCTGTCAAAAGTAGCTTCCATTATTCAATGAAACTTAAAAAAATCTTGGTACAAAAAGTAACATCGATTAAGTAAAAAACAAGGCATTAAGAATTTCAGTCATTTTCTCAGCAGAACCATCTTCTAGTGTTTGAGTGAACTACACAGCTCATTCTGTAAGACAGACTTCTTTGTTTCGCTGGAGGAAATGCTTATTTTTGCATTTGATAAAGTCCCAACAAGCTGTTGGTTTAGTTAAATCTCAATTTTCCTTTCCACCGTGAACTTCATTTTAGATGGCCAGTTATTTAATTCAATAAAGCAAGCCTAAGTCATATAGTCTCTATACTTTGTTTGTAAAGGACTTTGCATAGTAAATGAAAAGGTTTTATTTTTTTGCACTCCCTTCAGTGGAGAAAATGTTCAAGTTAAATAATGCAATTAAAGGTGAGAAGAGAGTAATTTTCTACATACTCTCTCTGGTGATTTTATCAGTAGGAGTCCTAAACCTTTAAACACTTTCACAGTAGCAATCTGTTCATTTATCACTCAGAGGTTTTATATCAGCAGTCATTACAACCTTCTTCAAAATACTTCTTCTAAATGTCATAGGCCTGTAGGAAGCCTGACATATACCTAAGATACCAATTCTTAATTCTAACGACTTTAACAAACAGTAGTTACATTGTTTGAAGCCAGTGGGGTTCCACAAGGTTTTGTTTAGCATTTTAGCCTGTGATATCCTGGCTAAGCAATGTGTATTATTTTTCTTCCAATATAAAATTCACAGCTTTCACAGAAAACAGAGAAAATACAAAACAGAATGTAATTTATATTTGCTGTCCAAGTTAATTCAACTTATTATATAAACTATTCAAATATAAAATTACTATTTACTGATACATAGATACAAGTCCCATCAGAGGATCCTTATCTGCAGTAGCTTATCTGTATCATTAGACTGATCCTGGAGGCTGAAAATCTGATTTTCATTGAAAATACACACAAGTTACAGAGCAACTGTGGAAAGTTTTCCTTTACAAATTTAAATTACTGTTATACCCAGCAACCTTCATTTGCAAGCAAATAATTTCCTTATCAATCTGACATTTGTGAAATCTAATTCTAGAAGGCTTCTGGTTTTTAGTTATAGAAAAAAATTTTTTTTCTTTGGGTTTTTGTGGATTTTTTTTGAAATCAGGCCAGTTGGATGTCTCTCATTGGAGGAGGAAACAGGGAATTTCAATAAACAAGACTCTCTAACTTGACTTCAGATAATTAGCCCTGTTATTTATGACAATTCCTACATAGCAAGTAGTAAAATGCAACATGACAGAAGAAATATGAATCATAAATCTCTGGAACAAAAGTCTAGACCTTAAAAAGACTGAGCAGGTAGACATTAAAGAAAAGGTTCACAGAAGTCCAATTGATTTGAAAATGCCTCAAGTTAAGAGACAAGAGAGAAAGATAATTACTAAAAACACCTTATTAATTCTACAAAGTAATCATGAATTTTTGTTTGAGTTAGTTATAAAGTTGTACTTCTGTATTAAAATGCTATATGTTAAAGGAGGGAAAAAAATAAGAGAATTTCATGAACAACAAGAAATTGGGAGGCTTGTTTTTATTATTATTATTATTAATCAGTATTATTATCATCAATATTATAATTAATAATCAATCGATATTGTTGTTATAATAAATAATAATAATAGCCAAACACAAAATTTCTCATATAGTATTTTAAAATCTTAATAATTTAAGGCAGTATTGTATATCTGTAGTCATTTCAGTTGAAAGCAGACTTTTTCAGCTACAGTCTGAAACAAAATGACCAGAGAGTCCTACGAAAGATACTTCCTAAATGCAATTTAGATATCCTGTAAAATCTCTTGAGTTGATTTACATAATTCTGTTGCTGTACTTGATGGATGGAAAAAGTGAAAATACGCCTTAATGAAAGCATCAAAAAGAGGAAGCATGCACACTGGGAAATTCAAGACTACAATGTCAGTTTATGACTTCAAGATAAAATGGGAGATTTCATTATCAATGATTATTTTGAAGGAATGTTTTCATTTCTAGTTTCCTTTAAAGCATATGGAAATTGAAATGAGTTGGAAAGAACATATTTCTTTATCCTAAATAAATTGCCATTATCTTTTTAGGAACCTAAATGCTAAGCTTTGGACATGCATTTACCCAGAGCAAATATTCAGGTGTAAAACTTTCCTTACTGTTTTATTCTTGAAACGTACCCACGTTCTGGTAGGTGCTCTTTTCCCTATCCCCTTCCATATTGTGTTATTTCTACTTGAGAGATTACAGCTAGGCCTGCCGTGACTCTCCGGAAGTACAACTCAGAATTCTCTCCTATGTTTTACAGATGTTATTCTGAAATAAATCAACACCACTTATATTAAGCAAACACTGAAAAGTTCTTTGCAATAAAGCTTTGTTTTTTGTAAACTTAGAAGAAATTAAAATTACCCCTAGATAGCTGAAAGGCTTCCTCAATTAAGACACACAAAGTGGTAGGCTTTTGTACATGTCTTTGAGGATAGGACAGCATGGCAGTAGCTAAAGGGCTACCAAATTTTCTCCTCCTCATTCAACATCCTGCTTTTCCATCAAGGACCCCCACATGAAATCAAGATGGAAATACATTTTTTTTCTCCCTTCTAAAAGCTTATGCTTGATGACAGGACAAGAAGCCTCACACAAACTATGCAAAATTTCTGGTTTGAAGCACAGCAAAGCCAAAAATGAAACAAGCAGGGCATGCTTTGCTTATCCCATTATTAGAGAACAATTAAACACTTTAATCTATTTATTTAAATCATCCAATAACAGTTAGTATTCAAGTTGTATATTCAAAGCAAAAATTCTAAGATTATGGCATATCATATAAGAACTCAAAATACACACACACTAATAAGTAAGCACAAATGCTTAGTTATTAACAACTTCTAAATGAAGGTTCCTGAGTTTAAAGAGTAAATAAAATAAAAAATGATTTTATCTTGCAATGATGCAAAAATATACTGTGTTATTTCATAATAAAAGAGGGGCAATAGTTATTTCTGTTTTAATTTATCAAGCATCTTTTTCTAATTAATCTTATTAAAATATTTGGAAGTCAATAGAGAGATGCTTTCCAGTTGATAATGAGTCTAGATTTGCACACATCTGGGTTTGGATTTTGCTTTTGCTGTGATATTTTCACTGCACTGTAACTATGATAATAAGTCTTCAGTGAGACATAAGGTGTGTTTGCAACATATTCCTTCACTGCTTTCTGTTGATGCATTCAAGTTATTTAAACACACACATTAAAGCCAAAAGCATTAAATGCATGCATCAGTTTCCTTACATATTGAAGAATTTTGATAACTAAAAAGAAGTACATTCAGTGCCTTGCAGAAATTAAATTTTTGATCAAATATTGAAAAATTAATGTAAGACAGACAATCTTCAGGAAGCCCTTTTGGTTGGTTTGTAATTGAAAAACGCCAAGAAAGGGACGGTTCACAACTTTGGTATAATCCAAACCCCTGAACAGATGGTTAAATATTTGCTGTCTTTTTTATGAAAACATTTAGTGTACAGACCATAACACCATAATTCAGATTTAAGTTTTGGATGGCTGACACTCCAAGGAAAATGAGTGCTTTATGGTACATATATACACTATGATTATTGGGGCATCACTTGCTTATTCTGTACATTTTCACTATGTTTTACAAACATCACTGGTTCAATAAAAAGCAGTGCTGTCTCCCTCTGGGCTCCCCCATTTCTGCTTCCATTCAACTGCTCTAAGCACCATGGACAGCTTTGAAGCTCATTGCAGAAGTAGGAGGAAGCTACTTCAAATTAGCTGGCTGATTCTTGCTAATGTAGCAGACAGGAGCTGAGAAGGAAAAGAACAAAAGGAGAAGAAACCCTCCCTCTTGACCTGTGATCCAGCTGCCATTGTCGGTGCAAAATATTGCAGAAAGCAAGATCTGCCTGAGTTCTTAGCTCATGGGGAGCCTGGGGGTCATGCCATTCAGGAAAGATTGATCTCCCAGGGTCATCCAGCTCCCACAACTCAGATGGCTGTGGAAGCTGAGAGGTCTTCCCTGTCAGAGTAGCAAGATATTGCTGAGTTTGTAAGTGAGATCTTGCCATTACGAGAGGAAACTGCTGCCTCTCAGGTGAGGGAAGGTTTCAGAACTAAATGACAGATGTGAGGCAGGACTCCATACCTCAGTGCTCCCAGTGAGCTCAGCAAGATCTTACTTCTGTTTAGCAGTAGTTTTTTATAGGGTCATTTTTTCCCAGTTTTTCTTTCACTTTGAGCACTGAATATAGAGAAAAAAGATTAAATATTGGAGCACCTATCTTGTCTTTTCCTTCTATAAGAAAGGAAAATTAGTTTTTTAGACTAACTAATACTGCTTTAATCCTCAAACACTTTTTTAGAGTAATGATAAGCAAAGGGCAACATGTGCAAGCCTATTATCAAAGCAGAGATGAAAGAAGGATTCAAAAGTTACAATCTCCCTTCAGCTCTCCATTTTAGGCTCGGGTAGTTGTCTTGGAAACTATGCTTTTAAACTGTGCTAATAAACACTATGGGTAGGTGAAACATCCATCCTCTCCACATGCCAGGGCCACCAGAGAAGATCTGTAAGTGCCTCGGAGACTGTTTTCCACAATCATGGTGCCACTGCCAGTGGAAATGTCAGTGCTGAGGACTATTAAGGACAAGATAGTCCTTTCCTTCCTGTTATCAGGTCATAAATGGGACAGACTTTAAGCCAGGGGGCTTAAAGAAATTTATATATCCAGATGTATACTTTCAAAGATATGTAGAAACACAGATATTTAAACACTTAAACATCTTGGTAATGCCTATATTATACTTTCATTGTATTTTCTCAATGGCTGTCTCTAGGGACCAGCTCAGTGCATGATTCCATTTAACTTTTTTGACCTCTATGATGAGCCTGTATTAACGAATCCTATTTTATGCTTTGCTGCCTTCATTTTGATGTGACTTCCTTCCTGAACTAAAAGCATGCAAACTGATCTAAGTTGCTTAGATGAAGAGTAGTCATGAATCAAACTTTCAGCCATGAGTGAAACCATGAGTATACTCTGAGTAAACCCATTAATGTTCTTCTATAGTAAAATAAACAACATACTTGTGCGTATACTGTTTTATGTATTCCAGGTTGCATACTGTGTATTCAGTGGGGCTAAATGTTGGCTGTGCATGTAGACAAACACTAAATTAGTGTTTATAAATTATCTTACACCAAAATTTACCAGGAAAAAAATTATTGAAGTATTACCAAAATTAGGAGTATTTTCTTCCAAGTAAGTAATTCTTCTGAACACCAATTCCTTGGCAGAAGCAGCAAAGGAAGTGAGGTCAGATACATTTTTTCACCCATTACTTCCACTGTCTGAGGCAAAGGACTACAGACCTTTTGCCACAGTTATAGCTGAAGTCAAAACAATACATTTCAATAATATTATTCATGGTTTTTTATTTGTTTGATACTTGATTATGGCAAGCTGTAACACTTTAGCAAACTTTCATATTTTTTCAGAAGATTAATAATGCTTTGCTTTCTCACAAACACCTCTCCTTGATCTACCTGTCACCTTCATTTCTGCAAAAATATAAGTAAATAAACATGCTTGTGTTTGAGAAGAAAAATACTGAAAATATGAACTGAATTTACCCTAGAGACTCAGAAACATGAAGGAAAAGAAAATAAATTCTCCTCCAAATAAACATTTGTTGCCTTTACAGAATGTCATTGTTTTCGAGGGAATCATGGATTCTTTACAGGGCAATGCAATATAAACAAAAAAGAATGATCCACCTTATAAATATGACGCTGTGAAAAATTGCATGTTTTCTCTCTTCAGCTATATTGTAGTTGCTTTGAAGTTATTCTGAGGTCTAAATGAATGATGTGAGCACATATGACATAAAATATACGCAAGACTAAGAAAAATATGAAGCATTTTTCGATAATGAATATAAGCAAAAGAGATTGGATGCATTTAAACATGGGCTGCATTTAAATGAGGAGAATAGGAAATACATTTTATAAGAAAATCTGCCTCTCTAAATATAATATATGTTTCTAGACCATGGAGCCTTTGAATATATGTCTGCTTAAACATTTTAGTATTACACTACAAGATGGGTAGATGATAGACATAGGGGAAAATTTTAGTATTTGAGTTAATTTCCTGTCAAACTTCCTATTTTTGATTTCAGTTGCTTTTAGGAGTGAAATACTTGGCTCTTCCTGAATGGACATATTTCACTTCCTTTCTAAGACAATCATTTTCTTTAACAAACAAAAAACCAATCAAGAAAAAAGTTTAAATTATATAAAAAGACTTTAAAGCTAGAGTCTGGATTGGTAAATTTAATTTTGGCATCTGAAAATGCAGATGTGTTTTTAAACTGCCCTCTTATTCTCTAAAAGGCACCAAATAACTTACTCCAAAACCAAGAAACTGCCAGGAAAGTTCTACAGCAACAGATCTTAGAATGTTAGTAATAGAATGAATGGCAAAGTAGAATGTAAAAGCATCATAGCCATGAGATCTGCTCTGATCTAGAGCCATTCCTATCAAGCATTGTAGAACATAAAAAGTCTAAAAAAATAGCCTGTAGTGACTGGTAAAGAATACAATTGTTCCTCAGAACCATTTAAATTATGGTTTAAAATCTTAATCTTTTGTAAAGAAAGATAACACTTTGGAAGAAAATGTTATTTTACAAAGGATCCTTTATTATTTTATTTGCAAATTCCCCATAAACATTTAAAAAATAAATGCTCTTTTTCTACTTAATTTTTATTTTGCTTCACTAATCCACCTATTTAAATACCCATCTACAAAAGGGGTTGAAAGAGGATCTGGGGAACTACAGAGAAGATGTGTGGATGTGGCACTTAGGAACATACTTTAGTGGTGGGCTTGGCAGTGCTGAGTTACAGTTGGATTTGATTATGTCTTAGGTCTTTTCCAACCCAAAAAATTCTATAAAGCCACTTGTGTTTGAATCATTAAGATGGTAATTTTCTTCATATCTTTCTATTAAAAATTGTATTTGGCATCTATATTAGTGGATTTCATTCCATTTATTCTTTTTCAAAAAGAAAAATCATTTAGTACCAGTGCTAGTATTTAAATCACAGGTTGCAAACTGTTCTATTAGCTCAGCATAAAACTATAACTGTATCAATTCACTTGAAATTTTCTTTCTTTATAGATCTTTATAAACTCACTTTTAACCTACAGAAAGCAATTTTTTCCCCCAATAGTTACATTGCTATGGAATCTAAATCATGCTTTACACCAAGTAGAACTTGTAAAAAGGCTCAGTAAGAATGTAACTTAGGAATAAAGCACTCTTATCATGCGCTATGACGTAATTAATCAACCAAAGTTTAAAGAAAAAGTCTCCTTTAAAATAAACAAACAAACAAAGATGAGATATGAAAATCTGTCTTTTTTTCTTTTCCTGCACTATCAGGAACTAGAAGGCTGTTGCCATTACAAAGCATTCAGTCATGGAGCAAGATGAAACAAACTACTTCTTACTAACCTGATCCAAGCAGTTGTACAGAAAACCACGCAGTGAAAAGCCAGTGCCCATAGAGGAGTCAGAAGAGTCCTTCAACTTTATTCGAATAAAGGCAGAGAGTCCACTAGAGAACATGCCAGTAAAATTTTCTCCCTCGAGGTTTTGGAGGGTGTAGCCTCCTTTTATCCCAAACTCCCAGCCGCATGTTGCCCTCTTCCTTTCCCCACTGTCTGAGGTACCAGGAAAGTGCAGCCTCACCAAACAGCCTATCACATATTCCCCCTTGAACCTGTCATTTTACCCCAAAGTTTAGAAGTTCGGGCTTGTGCAGACCCTCACCTGCAACAAACCAGCTGCCCAGAGTTTAGTAGAGACATCAAGAACATTTCAGAGACATTAACACCTGTGCTCTCACCCATGGAACTGTTTGTAAAGACGTGAGCACACATCTTCCCTCTCATGGTAAAGTGTGCTGTTAAGTTTGGAGGCAATGTATACCAATTGATTTTACATCATGTTATTGAGGCTTCACGAATACGGAGAGAGATGAGAGCTTCTCCAAAAGTAAACTGTAAGAATTAAGGTAAAATGTGAATAACCAAGAGCAATGAGAATGGAAACATGAATAATTCTTATGAACTGGCCACCTCTACATTAGTTTCTTAGGAAGCTCTAAAGAGATCACTAGCTTATTGCCTATGATAACAAGCAACCAGAATTTATAAATCAAACTTGTGTTCATCTTTATTTCTAGCTACCCTGCCTTCATGGAAAGCAATTCTAGACCTTCTCCTCAGAGATTAGAAATTTACTGCTGATTTCCAACTGAAAATATTTCTCTTTTTCTTTTTTTTTTTTTTTTAAATATTCTTTGTTAATGCAGAGATTTCTTTACTCTCTATTGGTAGTGGATACACTTTCTCAAGTCATGCAGTGATTGCATTTCTTTTTTTCATGCCTGGTCATTGGCATCCTCTGACTCATAAAGACAGGTCTTTCTTTTCTTCCTTTATATTCCCAAAACAGAGGGTTTATAACAAGTTCTAACAAAAATTTGTCACTCTCTGTGTAACATTGCACTTCACAATATCATACTCCTGTGCAAAACATTCTGACAACAGTGTAAAAAAAGGAATAATAAATGTTCTCTATATTGCTTGCTCTCCAAATTCTGATGTGAGAGCATTGTGATTTACCTTCCCTTAAACACTCTGTTTAAAACCAGAGTTCCAACGGAATTCCCATTATCCCATGGCTTTTGAAGCAGGACATCCTGCCTACTGAAAAACTTCTCACACCGTGAGAATCAAATTCAGCATTTGTAACATTTACATGATGATTTCCTCAAAAAAAACCCCAAAACAAACAAACAAACAAACAAAAAACCCTAAAAACAACCAAACAACCAAACAAAAACAAACCAAAAAAAACCAAAACAACAAAACAAAACAAGAAATCCTGCTACCTTCACTATTTCTAGAAGTCAAGACCTACTAAGGCTTTTACCTAGATGGTAAGGGGGATGCAGTGTTCAGGAAAATTCCAAGTCTGACCATTCACGAGGCTCTCTCTCAGTCACACATCCCAACATCAGAGACTTCCACGGCTGGGGCCGATCCCACTGCACAGCGGCGGCTCCAGTGACCCAAGGGGTTCCCGTTTGCCTCCCCGCACATCCCATCCACAGTCACACCAGGTTTTCTTACTGGATCGACCCCAGGTTCTCATGGCAGAGGCTCAGATGTCCCTTCTGTAAAGCCATTTACTCATGGTGCAGTAACAAAGGAACAGCCCGAGCTGGAGCCTCTCAGTAGGGAGACTGCTTAGTCTTTTTTAAAGAAATGGTCCAGCAACAGAGGGTATGTGCTAAGAGGCTGCATAACCTTGTCCTGGAGACTGGCTGTGTGTGAGAAGTCCTGTTTTTCGAATATGTTGATCGTCACTGCCTGTCTTGAAGGGATAGCATTGGAAGAAAAAGTAATTCCACCTCTAATAAATAATTTAGATTGTGTGTTTGCAAGGTAATATGTTTAGGTTAGAAAAAATTCAGCTATACTACATTGTATTATCCCCTATAAATTCAGTACAGATGAATGCACATGTGGATTACTAAAAACACCCTGAACTACGCTGAGATTTAGACACACTGTATACCACTCACACTTCATATGATAATATTGATATTGCTTAAGTTGCTGTCATGACATTTCACTGCAGCTACAATTCTAAAATTTGTGCTTAGAGCAGACTGAACTACATAGTTTGGAAAAGGGCCTGAAAATTTTTGGTGGAAAAGCAAAAACCTGGTTCTTTGACTAACATCATTCAAATGGTTCACATGGAATCAGAAAGCATTATCAGAAGTGCTGGAGGAGTCCTTTCTGACAGAAAACCATTACAGTTAAAGAAGGAGAAGTCAGACGTGGCACAAGGAAAGAAAAGAAGCAGTAAGCAAATGGAGAAGGCAACAGTGAAGGTAGGAGGGTAATAGGAGGACCAGAAAAAATGAATGGAGAGATAAGCCAACAAGGAAGCCACACATACCAAGAAGAATGAAAACAAAACTACATGAAAGAATTAAAAAAAAACCAAAGAAGCCAAAGGGGGGGAAAAAAGAAAAATGTTAACAAGTGTTAATTAGGAGTAAGAAACATGAAAAGATTATCACATTCAAAAAATGAGAGACAATAAGAGAATCAGAAGATGAAGAAACATGGCCTTGGGCTCAATGCTATTAATTTAATTACTAGTGATCTGCCAGTCTCTGACTTTTCTTCTACAAGGCTCTTCCTGCTCATTGCAGACTCTCACAGAGTAATCTTAGTTTTCAACGACTCTTTAGGCTTTTTGACTGTAGGATTGCAGTTCCTGGGGTTTGGTATTGCACAATTGCTCAGAATAAATTGTGTTTTACTGCACATAAGAACATCTGTCTGGGGGATAAACAGATTAGGAAAATGACCCAAACTCAAAACTTCTTCTATATAGCAATACTCTTTTCTTTTTTTCCACAAGGCAAACTCCAAGTTTTGTAACAATACTTCTTTTTTTTTTATTCAAGACCGCTGCTTGCAATGGTTACCTTAAGTGCTTCTTCAAAGATTGTATTCTTTCTGCATCTCAAGTAATAATTACTGGAAATTCTTCAAATCAATTTGCAAAACCTCAGGCTAAATGTTCCCTCTAAAATGGTGGAGAATGCAGGTTTAATTTGGAGCCTGTTAAATGAGACAGCAACAGTTTAAAAGACAGCTAAAGATAGTGTTACATATCACTGTAGTTCATTTCAGCTGGAGTACCAGTTATTCATATTCTATTACTCATAATTTCAAGCAAGTGGAGGGAAAAATTCATTGACCTTGAACAACCTCAAATATATTTGGTCTATAAACTTTGATATATCCTTCCTTCTGACTGCAATACCTTTTCCAGTGTGCGAGTTCTTCTCAAAGAATAATAAAACATGACCATTTCATCAAGCTTTTGAAACTACTGAGATTGAATCTTTAACTGAAAAAAGTTCACTATAGTACATGGTGACTAGTATTAATTACTATTTTTATGCAAAATGACACGGCAAATTAATTAGCGATGAGTTATTTTGGTGGATATATGCCAAAACTCAGATTGTTTTGGGCAGAAGTAGCATGGCATTAAATATTCAACATGCTGTGGGATGTTCTGGTTGCACTGGTCAATCATTAATTTCCTTTGATCCCCAGAAAGTAATTTTTGTTGCACTCAGCTGTAACTGATTGCTAACAGCTTTTTTATTCAGGCTCCTAATGTACTTTTCCCCAGTTGCCTCCCTCTGATTGAAACTGTTTGTGGTTACACACTTTATCACACAGCACAGGTCCATTGCTTTTCTGTGAATATATACTAATAATCACTTAATATTACATGTTAATATGATTTGCATTTATAGTGTTATTCTAAAAGAAATGCTAGAAGTACAGCAACAACAAATATTTGAAATGATTGATGGAAATCGGGGAAAATGAAAGATGTGCAAAATATTTATTTTCATCTGTAATAACTAAGAGTAATACCAATATGTTACACTCTAAGCAGAAATAGCTATTAAAAGCAGACTTTGCTTCGGTCAGGATATTGTGAGCATTCACTTTGTGTACATTTGTACTACCACACTATTGCTATAGCATTAATTATTACCATTGTATTGATTTGATTCTAAATCTGGGGAATAGCTTTTCTTTAAAGTAGTCCTCAAACCTGCTCTCACGAGTTTTTGGAAAGAGAAAATGTGCTTTACAGCTATCTTTTTTCTTATTTAAAAATTCTGTCACAATGGAAACCAAACTATGTTTCAAAATGGTCTAATAATGTAGTTAAATCTGTAAAAGCAAACAAGCATTTGAGCGTTACACTTATTAAAAAATCATAAAGTCATGAAATCACTGAGACTGGAAAGGTGGCATCTGGAGACCACCTAGACCAACCTTCTTGCTTGACCTATGGTCAGCTAAAGCAGGTGCACAAGGCTCTGTGCAGTTGTGTTTCAAATATCTCCAAAGCTGGACACTCTGAAATATTTACTTGCTAGATGTAGATTTTAAAACAAACCAAAATAAGGCATTTATTTGACACATAACTTTGGTCTTACTTGTCCTTAATATTTTTCAAAAAAATTCAGAACATTATGACTAAATGATTATTATTTGATCATCAAAATAAATAAAATTTATTACATATCAAAATAGTAATATAAAGTTCTGGAGATATTTAGCAAAAAAGTAATATTTTCCAAATACTCAATGAAAGATAAGTTGATACATATTTTTATATGGACAATACACCAAATTTTATGAGACATTTCAAGATCTGTATCAAAAAGCATTCGTTTAGATATACTTCAAATTTAGCTTCTCTTTCCAGGTCAATCTTATATTAGTAAAACTTCAGCATAACAATATCGACATACATGACAGAAGAAAGAGAAGCCTCCCTAAGTAAACATCTCCATTGCAGTGCTTACTCTAGTAGTGAGAGATGATCAGCTGGCATGTTAAGGTCTTCTCTTACTTGTCACATCCAAGTGTGATTTATGCTCTAAGACAATTTTGTAATCTTGGAATCAGAAGTATCTTACTTTCCTTCTGAAGAAGGAATATCTCTCAAATTTCTGTGTTCTCACAGTGGAAATACAGTTTCATGAGTCTTCAGATGAAGCCTTTCAGTTATTACCTTCAATATCTCATAACTACTCCTATCTTGTTCTATTATAATAGATTGGTTCTTGATAGTTATTTCTGGTTAACTTTTTGCCTTTTACTTCAGCCTAACAGCTTCACTCTGACCTTCAGACTAAAGAATAGTGCATAAAAGGCTGCATCTATTAGTCAGTCTTTTCTCATCAAAAAGATAAATGCAAGAAAGTTAAAAATTGAAATTTTTCTATTTTTGTATTTCTGTTTTCTGAAGACTTTAAAGCTTTTCAATACAGAAGAACCATTAAGTGATAAACACAAGAAAGTAGTGGCTTTGCTTCTGATTCTCTACTATTTATATCCCTTATTTTACTGAACACTTCATGTTTAAATAAATATTCATGTCCTATGAAATTTGAGACCTGCTCACTTCAAGTAATTGTCCCACTATGAAAGTGGATGTATTTTACTATTTTTGAGGTCCAAATAAGAACTGGTAAGGCACTCAGTAAGTATGATCTTTCTAAATACTTAATGGTAAGGATTGAGCTGAAACAAGAGATTTTTAGTTTTCAAATAGCTTACATAACTTGTGAATTCTTTAACTCCCTGACAGTGTCAAGATTTTAATGGACTGCCACTTGTTCAAAAGGTAAAAACCTATTAATAGTATCATGTTCACCAAAGTAGGCCACTTTTCTTTCTTAATTTTTGTATGTAATAGAATATCCATGCAAGCAAATGGTTCGGATGACATAATTCTCCTGACTTAGAAAAACAAGACCAAAGTAGTGATCAAGGTTACCATCAGTATACTCAAATGTTGAATACACTGGTAAATTATTTGAATACATAGCAAGTTAAAATTAAGATATGCATAAATGCATTGATTATATTATTATGCATCGATTATCTTATTTTACTATCATCCTAATTAGAAACATGGTATATTTCAAAGACATTAATGTCTTTTTTTTTTTGAGATGCCCAAAAAATTACCACTGATCTATTAGTAAATTGACATAATAAAATTAACACAGGAAACTTCATTAGAACACCACGAAAATATATGTGCTGTTTGGTACGGAGGATATCCATTTGTGCAGCATTTGTCATTTCTCTATCTGCACACTGTTTAGCTCTGCAGTTCAGGCATTAGTTACACAAAGATTCTTGAAAATGCTTTGGTTTCCATTCTGTGTTTTTAAGAAAATATTCTAGAATACTTTGTGAACACATAAGAGAAAATATGTAAATGCTCTGTTTTCCTGGACTTGTCCATCCTGCTTGTTTCCCCTAAAAGTTCCATCTCCACACTAGATACATAAACTGTTCAAAGTATAAGTTTATTTTCCCTATTTTTTTCTATTTGCCTATTTTTTTTCTTGGCTTGGTAAGTCGAGCATATATAACATGGATCAGCTCATGTCAAGTACTTTTCCAGTCATATTTGATCCCTTTGGAGAAGTTCCAGACTTCACAATCATGGAAGTCCTCTTCTGATGCAAGTCAAATCATCATTAAATGAGAAAAAACAAGTTAAAATACTGGGAAGAGACACCACACATCAGTATTTTCCGTAAGGTACCAAATACTTTCCTGATTTCTAGTCTTGTGTCAACGGATTTTTCACTGGATTTTTTCCCCCCAAATAACCTGAGGTATGTTATATCTGGAATATTTTTATTTTTTTTTTAATTTCTGAGATGGAAGAATAGAGGCTTCCTTTTGCTTTGAGAATAAAGATTTCTCTATTTCTCTAGAACAGCTGTAGGAATGACAGATTGTAAAATCAGTTTTCCTTGCATATGAAACACAAATAGATGAAACATATGAAGACAGCATTTTTGTTCGTGATGAATGAGTAACTTCTAATGAATAATTTACTGAGCCAATTGAGCCAATTTTTCTACTTTCACAATATATACAAGCAGAACACAATTTTCTCATTAGCTGAGATCATTTGCTAAATTCTTGTAAGTTGTCATAACTGAATATTGATTATGAAGGGATCGCTTCAAGCCCTCCACAGAGAAGCTGCTTTTTGTTTCTGAGATAGCTCAGAAGGTAAAGCTTCTGCACTGAATGGATGAGTGTGCAAGCATTTCTGGCAAAATTATGTATGTGGACTTCAATTTCGTCTTGTACATATTTTTATGGAAAAAACATTGCATTTCACCTTCTTTGAATTTATGCTTTGAAAAAATCAGTGGTACACTGCATACCACAGAAACAAGAAAAACGCCAGTAAGTGCATCAAATGAACTTCCAACATCTGATTTCTATTTCCTTTCTTTAAAATTATGTTGATTTCTTAAAAGCAATACAGACAAAAAAAATTAAAAGGTGATGAATCACATCCAGTCTCATGGATCTAAGTTGTATTTTATAAATGTTACTGGCATAATACAAAGTCCTGGCATGGTCTGCAGATGGTTTTCTATTGATAATTATAGATAATTATATTATAAAGAGATTTTTATTGTTTTAATCCCAGATCTTTTTGATGAAGCCAGCTTCAAACAATAGCTCTTCATTGGGATAGCACATAATACTATTAATCATGAAAACAAACCAACACTGAGCAGTGTAAGCATGGAATGAATTCAGAACTGACAGATGTCAAATCAGAGTTGTCATCATCAAGATCAACATCTTTAACCAGCTTCTGTGGGATTAAATCATAATTAAATAACTAGAACTAGGCAATGTTATCTGCATTTTTTATCAATAATCTGTTATAAAATCCAATGTTTGAAGCTGAATAGAAGGGAAGTAATGAATTACTAAAATAAATGATGAACAAGAAATTATTAGAAAAGAATGCAGAATTCATATTAAGTATAATGATTTCCAGGCCTATAGCCTGGAAAGTAGTAATTTTCTTTTTCAGTCTAAGGCAAATCGGTGTACATAACATTGTGGCAAAAAGGTGCATTTTTAAAAACCTATATAAGAAAGTATATGCTCAGACTTAATCAGTACATCAAATTTATGAAACTAACACAACAATATTGTATGCATAACAATATTAGTATCTTATATCTACTTAAAGAGAAAAAACTTAGAATGAGAGAAGGAAAATATTAAAGAGCTAACTTATTCATATTATTAAAACCCACAAATAGTTGTTTTCTTTCATAAACAAATAAATACTGCCTGTATGTTGAAGAGGATTTTAACCCATTTAAGGTAAAATCATCTTCTTGGAAACATAAGCCCTGGTAATACTGTCTCAATTACTAGACAACCCTGCACAAAAAAGCACTGATACCACAATCCACAATGCTAGCGTGGTCAGAAACAAAATGTTTTCTGCAAGAATCAGTACCAGTGGTACACTTCCAGAAGCTCTTGTGGAAATAATATTTAGGTTGTGATCTGACTGCTGTTCCATTCTGACTTCACTGGAAGAGGAGGAAGAGATGCAGAAGTGATGTCTTCTGGAGACACCAGTCTGGAATCTTCACGTCAGACAGAAGCCCACAGGAGCTGCTGATGTGTTACAGTAGGCTGCTGGCCACTAATTCCAGTTCTTTGCAGGAAACTCAGAGATAGTGAATGAAATTCAAAGATAACAGCTGGCTTAAGAGACAACAGAACTGTGCTTATAATACTAAAGCTTTCAAGGCTTGAACAGAAATAATTCTAACCACGACATCTAGCTACAGACAGCTGGAAGTTGACTGTAAAGCATGAACTTCAAAATAAAAATAGTTGAACATTAGATCAAAGTACTGAAAAATTAGACGTTCTGCCTCTTCTTGTACTCAAAGCAAGACTGGATACCCCTCTGGAAAATAGATTTGGGCACATAGATTGTGCTTTTGTGAAAAAAACAAGCTATTATGTTAAGGTCTGTGGCATGAAAGTTCCATCTAATAAAGCAGTTAGACTACCTGGCCACTAAATATGAGAGGTTTAATATGGGCAATCTATTAACTTGATTTCACTGCCACCAATCCTATTCATTCTCATGCCGTAGGTTATGGTCCCGACCTCGCCCCTTCCACAGTAAGATCAGAGCTGTGCATGAGTGTGAATGTGACCTCTGCCCGCAAATGAGTCACATGGAATAAAGCCAAGTCATCAGTAGAGCCAAGACTAATTTCCATATTGTACGTTCCAATCCTCTGCATCCACCCAGATTCCATAGAAAGAGCAGTACAAACAAAACACAACAACTTTTTTTTTGTTTGAATTTCTTAATACACGATATTTTTCTACTGTATGGTCAGATGTAAGTATAACATAGTATAGATCTGCTTATAAATATAAATAAATGGACAGAGGGTTGCTTTGGATAGGCAAATAAAATGCTGATTCCACTGGATGTTGTTGTTACACAATTTCTGATTTCCAATTTTGCAATGTCTTCATTTGTTAATACATCTTTAACAGAGCAATAAAACAGTGTTCTAAAAGAAATGAGCTGCCATAACACTGTATAAATCTCCTGCACTGTATAAATCACCTTTTCTGTGTATATATGTTGAGAAGAACAGAGAGAAAGCATCTATCAATAGCTGTAAGCCAATCTTAAAAAAAAAATCCACAGTTTACCAGCTGTGGTAATCAGACACTCCAAGAAAAATATAAACCAATATTTAATAATGTATGCTGTCCATAATGTAACTAATAAATAACTTGCTGTATTTGAAAATTTGAATGTAATGTAATGGAAATAGATACCTTATCTTTAATTTTGCCAATCCAGCTTGTTATCACAATGTCAAAGGCTAGGTTTGTTTGGATGCCAGACAGCATCTAGGTATTGATAATATTTGTCTGACTTTATTGTCGCTGCTCTACTCCGATCTTGGAGGCAATAATGTTACTAGAAGTGTCACTGGAAGAAGATCAAAAGTGACAACAAGACACAGAAAACTCAAAGTTACTGGAAGCAACTGTTACCGTGCAGCTGGGGTTTGAAATATTTGACACAGAAAAAGAAACAAAGGAGAAAAGGGAAAAAAAACCAAGAACGACTTCTTAAGGGAGGTACTCTTCAGTTTTGTGTGAATGGCTTTAAATTAGCTCTCATGACAACAAAGCAAGCTTTAAAAACAGTCTCCCTGAAAGCCAGATTCAAGGCGTAGATAAGAAATTTCATCGTGATCATAGAAGAGAGAAACTTTAGAAGGGCAGTATATGAGTTTGTTGTTGACAGCCTCAAAGGAAGAGTCCATGTTATCTTCACAGACAGCAAAGTGAAGTGGTTTAAAACCTGAGTATTCCAAGCTGTACTTTTCTGAAGAGGGATTATTCCATCTTCAAGAGCCACAGAACCAGAGCAGCATGAATGACCAAAATCAAAGTGATGCAGAATGGCTTATAGGAGTTGAATACAAACCACACGTACAGGCCTGGGCACATCAACACAAGTTCTATTTGTCACCAAAATAATTAGATTGTATAATCACTTGCAGGAATTCTAGGCAGTTAAGTAATAAGACACGTCTTACATCAAACACTAGTAGTTTATCAGCCAGGCAGTACATGATGAAGTAGATGAAACTGCTGATTAGATAAAGAATCAGCTGTGTGAAAAAGTAAGGTCGGCTAACAATTACAACAAAAAAAAATATTAAACCTGATTCAGCTACCTGGGAAGTCTTAATGGATGAACGAAGGCTCTTGAGGAAGTCACTACAGATGAATGAAAAACACTGTCCTAAACAAAATTAACGCATAGCTGTTGCAGTTCAAATAAAGTTATTATTTCCGTGTTTATTCCTCATATAAGATTTTTTTCTTTTAGCAAGTGTTTGTTAGAAAATATTTTCAGCTCTTGACTTTCAGGATTCCTGACCTGTGTTTGATTTATTGCTTTGGTAGTAATTCCATTAAAACTAAATTCAGACCTCATGCCTCACCTGTGGTTTCTGTGCATGTCATACATATGGCCACATATTATCCATAAGAACATGTTATTGCTGTATTCTGTATTAGCAAGGATAACCTTGAAGCACATCTGAAAAAAGACAGTTAAGATGGCCAAGAACAGCTTCAACTTTATTCTCTTTCAGTCTGTTATTTTACAGTTGTCCTTCCTATATGTGGTTTAATTTTACTTAGTGCTTCCTGGATAATGGAGCTCTTGTGTGTAGTACAACCACTGATCGCTGAAGTGGAAGAGATTCTTTTTCAGGGAAGAATTCTGAAAAAGGGTGAGAGTTTAGGGTTTATGTCCTTCAGTAAGAAAGGGCAGAATTTACTTGAAATGCTTCATATAACAGGATACAACCCCCCCAAAAAGGCAGACATCTTAACCTCTGCTTCAAGAGAGGAACATTCTACTACTCAAAGGAAAACCAATACAACTTTTAAAGAGAAGAATAACAGAAAATACTTACTTTGTTCAAAGCACTTAAAATGAGAAAGTTCAGACATCACAAGGGCAGCTTTGTTTAAAACAACATATTTGCTCACCTTTAATTTTGTGCTTTTACAATTTGCTCATCAGAAACTACCAAAATGCATAAAGTCAAGTGTCAAAGTTTTATACACCATTCTACAAGAAATGAATTCAAATTATTTCATGTGACATGTCAGTAAATGTTAAATATGCATGTTATCTGAAAAAAAACCAAAAAACCACACAACTAACACTTGAAAATGAAAGCAGTAAAAATTCCAGCAGTAGTCCTGGAGAACTTTAAGTGCTATAAAGTAATCTTGAGATGAATTGAATTATTCTTGTTCTACGTGATAGATAATTTAACATATGCATTAAAAGTGATAATGATCAGAAATGTGATTCCACAAAATTGACATTTATGAATGTGTGGTTTCTGAGTGATAAGAAGAAACTTTGCATTTGCTGAAGAAATTAATATTTGAACTTCAGTTTTAAATCCATATAAGGCATAATGATATTTAAAAAAATCATAGTGTTCAGAAATTTATGCAATTCCAACTTTGTACAAAAAAGAACATCATTATCTGGTATTATAGATGGAATAGTTGAGATAAAGTCCTGCAAAATCCATTATGCAACGTCCATTGGCAGTGCTGGAAATGTAGCCTGGCTCTGATGAATTGTTTAACTGCAATTTTATTACTGTGAAGTGGTTGGCAAAACCAGTGAAAATAAAGATCAGCTTTGATGTTGTATGATTTGTGTTAATATAAAGGGTTTCTCTTTTTACTTCTGATTTCCCACAGACAAAAAGGAGAAGAGTTGAATAGACATACACTATAGATAGATACTGAATTAAAAATGACCGGTTACTTGCATATGGGATAGGAAGTTTGCTTCTCCTCTGTTATCTTCCTATCCTCTATGCCTATCCACACACAGCAGAAAAAATTGGGATTTTATTCATCTAGGAATAAAACTGGTATTTATTGTGGAAAGCTACTATAGGATTATCTGTCTTAGAAAGTGAGTAATTAAAAAAGTGCCATTTATGTTCATATAAAAGTAAAAAGTACCAGATAAATGAAAACTAACAATTAAAGCATTGAGCGCATCTGCAGGTTGAATGTGGCTGGAAATGTCCACCTAAGAGTCAAGCAAAAAAACATTAAAGTGGAAGAAAATGTACTGGACAATAATAACTACCCCATTATTTGATAAAGTCGGCATTAAGAACTGATACTCTCCTTAAGACTTACCGATGATGTAACACTAATGTTACCTCCTCCAAGGTACCTCCTTGGTCCTGGGTAGTCATAGGTGAAAAAGGTGAAAAATGTAGTCAAATAAACTAGTTTGACTACTGGATCACTTAATAAATAGTTATTTGAATACTTTGGCTGTATATTGTTAAGAATAATTTCTGTTTGCAGAAAAATATGCACATTTAGCAAGTACAAAAGATGCACTCTAAGGCAGGTGTTTTAGCTACTGCCAACTGAACGGAACAGTGCACTTGAAAAGCCAACTATCTTCTGAAAGGGTCATTTCTAGAGATTTTGAAATGTGGATAGCAGAAGATTTTGGAGAAGCAAAACCAGATTTTTAGAAATAGTGTTGAATAAAGGAGCATGTTTTAAAAGTAGACCCAAAGCCTTCAAAAAGATTTTTTTGTGTGAGGACTTAGGGATCTTGACAAACATAAAACCAGAAACAGAATATAGATATGGTTACTTTGTTTTCATATTCATAAAGTATATCTTTGTTACTGGAAGTTAAATAGCCTTCCATTGATTTGAGATTATTACCACAGTTTATGAAAAGCATTTTTCCCCTTTTAATAACACTTTCAATAGAGAAGCATGCTTTTTAATTTTGGCGCTTCAGGTCACAGCCTTATTTTTAATTCTTTCTGAGCTACAGTTTCAGTTTTGCTCCCCCAGCAAAAGATTTGTGGTCATATGATAAACTGCAAGGAAAAGATAGCAAAAGCATGGAATCTATCATAGTACAGAAGTAATGACACTGTCCATAAGATATTAAAAATTTCTCAAATTAACTATTCACACATTTTACTAGATTTTAATTATTAAAATACATGATGAATTGCAGAAAGCACTATATTAATAAGACACTAAGTGAAATAGTGACTGTCATTTTGCTGGAACTGAGGGTTTTTTTTGTAGATGCACACCAATAAAATAAAAAATTGAGTAAGAAAATACTTTTTGATAGTGGTCAAATTGAAATGCAAGATACTTTATCTGAGAAAAAAAAAATGGTGCAGCCACTCCTCACAGTCTGAATTGGAATGATGTTGAAGTCTGATTTAAGTTTTGTTAATAAGTTGCTTTACTTAAATGATGTTATAAAAAACTTTATTTACTCTACAAAGTAATCATCATGGATCATTATCAACCATTAAGCTAAGCAGAAGCTGCATAAGTTTGACATGCTACAGAGGCCCTTCTCATTCTTACTTGAAACAATTAAAAATCATTTTTAAAGGAATGTACCCATTTCTTGGTCAAGATTCTGCCATAAATGACAGCGCTGATTAAAAGCACTGAATGAAAAGTGCAATGCTAAGAACAGTCAAGGAATTGTCATTCATTAGAAAAAGCGGAACTAAATTAGAAATACATGCTCTATCTCACCAATTCCTTTTTTTTGAGGAAAATGCCTACTAGCTATTCATGCAGCTTGGGAATCAGAAGGCATTAAAGTGTATAAGGCCTGCCTTTGAAATTTGGTATGGAATAGGAGAAAAATCTCCTTTTATCTTGAAATACATATTCCTACTGAGAAATACAAAGGATGGAGGACAAAGAGAAGAGCAGGTTGATAGCTCTTAGAGCAGACCTTCCTCCTTTTCCTTTCCCTCCAGAAAACAGAGGTCTGACCGTCTCTAGGCTAGACTCAAGAAACTTTGCCATAACTAACAGTATGTGAGAAGTTATTAGTTTAAGAATACCTTTAATGGAAACCTTCTATGGAAATTTTTACATAGTTTGTTCACGAAATGTAATTTTTTTTTTTTTTTTTTAGTGAAAATGTATAATGACACAGATGCTTTTACTTTATTTGAGTTTCATGGGAAATTCACCTTACAATCCTAGAATATATATGTTATTGTATGCATTTGAAATTTATTTGGTTTCGCCCTGCTCCAGAAAAGACAATCTAAAATAAACACAAGTTCTAAGTAAAAAAATATCAGGTTTACCTTGCCTGGGAGTGCAAAGTGTGCAGTGAGATTAAAATAAAGTAGGAATAAAATAAATCTTAAAGATTATGTTTCTAGAAGGCAGCTTAACTTTTAAAAATTCCTTGGATATTTTCTCTGGCCTACATGCTATGCTTTTCTACTATTAGTTTTTTTATGTTAGTAATAAGAGCGCTGGACTAAAATAACTTCTTTGCATTGAGGCAACAATTTTGTACAATGTTATTTCTAGACTGTTACTGTCAGAATAAGGCTGCTAGTATATCACGAGCATTAATGCAACCAAAAATTCAATTACAAATACAAATATAGGTAATGAAAAAGCAACAAAAATAAGAAAAAGAATGGTATGGATGGGAATGAACATTTTACTCAAACCCAGTCTTGAAAACAAAAGGCAGACATAAGAGAAGCACACAGAGTTTGAGAGCACTTTCCTGATTATGCCCAGGCTACAAAAATCAATCACAATTCCTTTTATACACTGCTCAGTATTGCAAGCAGTAATGAAAAGATAAAGAGGATCATGATATAAGGAAATCAGTAATTCTGATCTGAAGGACAAACTTTTTAAAATTGTTATTGAAAAGAGTATTCCAATTTTACTGTTAACATCTATTTTAATAGATAAGGAACATAAATATTGCAAATAGTTTTCAGTGTTTACTTACTGGAAGCACAGAGTGGTTTGGGCTGGAAGGGACCTTAAAGATCATCTAGCCCCAATCCCCAAGTTCTGTAGACTACTAATTTTTCTTTCAAGGAGTTTTCAAGAAACTTTTATAGTTATAATTCCATCAAATGGACAGTCTATTTCATTAAAATAAAAAAAAAAAAAAAATCCTGATTATAGAAATTAATAAATTATTATTGCAGGAAGATTTTTTCCACATTTTACATTTGGTCCTAAAATTTATGGTATTGTAAATTTAAAATACCTTTCTTTAAGGATGGTTGAGTCATTGTTGTAAAGTTTTTAATAAAATATCAAGCATAAAAGAGGCCAACATCCATTCTTTTCTAGCTCTGTTGCATTGCTTCTTGATGAAAAATGCAAATTTTCTTGGATCTTATTCATCTTTTGAGTTACTGCTCTTAAACTGGTGCTTCTCAACCATTTTTCTAGTCAGAGCAACTGCACATTTTCAAAGTCTGCAGGATAAAGTCCCTCTCTATCAAATGGTGTCACTGGATAGAAGAAGGTGCCTTCCTTAATAAAGAGAACTGAGAACTATGTTTACACCCAGGTCAGAACATCAGATATGACTGAGAATGGAAAAAATTGTAAATAGAAAAGTAATATGGAATAGCCCTGTAGACGTCTGGAACATTTTCTGCGGCAAAAGGAGGTTAATTGCATTTTGCCTATTCCTTCTTTTGTCTATCTCTTTTATTTATTTTTCACTGATACTGAGAAGTTTCTAAAGTAAGATGACCTAAGATTGTATTTGTTTCAACATGCCTTGATTTTTTTCATTTCAACAAAATTTAGCTAAAAAATTTTGTGTTGTTAAATTTAAGATTTTTAATTATTTTTAAAATAAAATTTATATTTAATTAAATACATTTCAGAGGAATATTTAACTGAACTTTCATATGAAGATCCCATAGTGGAGCTTCTAAACTATTCCAGACCTTATTAGTCCCCAAAAAGCATTTTTCCCATTACACAGATAAAACCATATTTCAATTCTATACCACTATTTCTTGTCTCATCCCCAATATAAATAAAAAATTACTACCTTCCTTGTAGAAACTCTTTATTTGTCAGAAAACTTTTCTTGCAACCCTTTCATCTTGTCTTATCTGAAGTAAGATTTTCTTTCACGTCCTTCTCTTAAGACATACTTTCTGACCTTTAATCTTGCATTGTGAACACAGGAAGTGCTCCATAAATACTAAGTACCCTCATCAGACAATATTTTTTTTTTTTTTTAACTTATGCTGAATATTTAGTAACTGGAGGATGCCTTTATGTCAAGGGAATGTCAAGCTATTCAGACAAATTCTGGTTCATTGAAAACATCCAAATATCACCATGATTTTCCCAATTGACACCAAGCACCATATACAGTTAAACAGCCATTACTCCCCTTGAATACAGAAGATCCACTTCTTATCTCATTTTATTTTTATTGCTTTAGATAGGTTTACTTACTAAAACTATGCCACAATTTTCAGCTGTGGGAGTTGACTTAAGAACTTGATTATTCTTTAAAAAAATAACAGAAAAACATTATATGATCCTACAGCTCCTTAATTATGATTGTGCTATTATATTTTTTGAAGAAGGAAAAACAGCAAATTGTTTTGATATGATACTTTGTTAAATATATGTATTTAAAAATAGAACCTGGGCTGACTGACTTCAATTAAGTCTCCACAGGAAGTAGAGAGAAAATAATACAGAGAATACTACTTTCTTTATGTCCAAGATCATATAAAGCCTGTATGCAGGCAAAATGCCTGTGCCCATGCAGAGCATCTTGCAGAACCAGGACTTAAATTAATGACTGAGACTCAGAGTTCAAACAATGAACAATTGCTTTTATTGTACTTCTAGTGCTATAAGATGGAAGAGAAAAATACCTAAAAAATTGAAAATGACTTTTTAAACAATGTACTGTCCTGCAATACAATAGATCAGAGAAGCAAGTGAGCTGTGGAAAGAACTGCAGGGTGATAGGAGCTCACTGAGTTTTCCCTATTACTGTCAAAAGGAAATCCTTCGAATCCTGTTGAGGGGAGGGTGAATGTTGAGAGAATGTTTCCTGTGAACATATATTCACAAGGAACTCCAGACTTCGCACAAGCTCTGATAAAATACTCTTTATCCACCACTCTGCAAACAAAACCTACTACTAACATACTTCAGAATCAAGTTGCTATTTTTAGCAGTTGAAAACTTTTTTCTATTTTCATGAGTTTTTATCATTTATACACCTATTATTCAGCATATTAAGAATGAATCCTAGCCCAACATCATGTTAACTGGTGAAATTAAGTAGTGATTTGCCTGAGCTTGTAAATTTCAAGGGCAAATACAAATTTCCTTATTCCACAATCTCTTGTTTAGAGTTAATTGAAGCAGCAGGGGATGGCATTAAGGTTACGTATATAAGCACGACTCCTTTTCTGCCACTCACTGTGCTCACTCTTAACATTACTAATTCTTTTAAATGTTGATGTCATGATTTTTGATTTATAACTCCACTAGACACCAACTATCTGCTCTTTGTATTCCCCATACAGGTTCTTATCTCCCACTGCACCTCGAGTGCTGGGTCCAGTTCTGGGTCCCTCTTTGCAAGAGAGACACTGAAGTGCTGGGGCAGGTCCAGAGAAGGGCAAGGATCTGGTGAAGGGTCTGGAGCTCAAGTCTTGTGAGGAGTGGCTGAGAGAACTGGGTTTGCTTAGAGTGGAAAAGGGAGGCTCAGGGGAGACCTTATCACTCTCTAAAAGAGTTAATCTCTTTTACCAGTTAAAAAGTGATTGGACAAGAGCAAAGGGCTTTAAGTAGGATCCAGACAGGTTTAGACTGAAAATGAGGAAAAATGTCCCCACTGAAAGGGTGCTCCTGCATTGGAATAATTGTCCAGGGAAGCGGTGGAATCACCCTCCAAAGATCTAATTAAAAGACAGGGAGATGTAGCACTTGGGGATATGGTTTAGTTGTGGACTTCATACTGATGGGTCAATGATGGGATTTGATGATCCCTAAAGATCTTTCCCAACGTTAACAAGTCTATGATTCTGTGATCTATATTATATCCTAGACCTTGGAAGCTTTTCTCCCAGGTTTTCTGAAAGTACATCTGTATGAAGGATGCACGAAATATCAAAAGCTCAGTTTACTAAAAATTGTTTTTCTGCTCTCTTTTTCTTGACAAAATTATTGTAAAACTCTCCACCAAACAAGCCATACATTCATTCACAACCTAATTATTTTAAAACTAACAGGTATTTTCCTGTTGTAAGGTCTGTATAACCAACTAGGAATGAAGGTAATTACAAAAAACAATGGAGTATATTTTTTCTTTATGAGTATTGATAGAAAAATAGAACAAAAGAAACACTTATATTTTAAATAAGATAAAATATGCTCTATTATTTTTCATTGGAATTAAATATTTAAACATATGTATAATTAAAAAGTGGTGCAAAAAGGATAGGTAAATATTTATGTGTGTCAGAGAATGTTTTTTCCTACTACTACCCTATATTTGATATCATAAAATTCCTCCCAAATCTCCTTACTCTGACAGCTGGTTCTGCAATGCATTACTGTAATGATAGTGTTTAAGCTATAGTAGCTAAAATTTTGTCAATTATGTCAATTTTCACAAATCACTGTCTTTAAAGTTTTATAGCTTTTCCCTAAACAAAAACAAAACAGAACAAACCCCCAAGCCAAACAAGCATAGTTTGAAGCTGAAACTAGCTACAAGGTGTCTAAGTGTTATTTGTTTCTAGAACATTTGAAAATAAAACAATTCCCAGTTTTTAAGGCAATTTATCCCGACAACATTTTTTAATCATCTTCTATTTTCAATGTCTTCTCATTTTTGTTTGATAAGGCATACACTTCAACTGTGCCTCAATTTCACCTTTTTTTCTAATCAGGTTTTTATTAACAAACACTCTTCTGTTGACAATTTTCCCATTAGTAAAATTCAGCAAAATTTCAAGGGCAATTCATTGAGGTAGAAATTCAGTGAGAGACTGAATTTTCACAGTTTTCTACCCAGTCTCCCTAGAGTCAATTATCCAGTGTTGTTCCCATACAGTATTGAAAACAGAATGATTTTCTATATTTATACTGTCACCAACTGAGATTATTTGTGTGAGTTTACCACAGTCTTCCCTAGCCTTTTTCCAAGTCAGGTAGCACAAACACTCCACAACATTATTTTCATTAACAGAAGAGTTACGATTTTTTAGTGTTATTCTTCCATATCAGTCGCTATAACAGCCAAAGTATTGCTTCCATATTGTTTTCTTCCTTACTCTGTTTCAAAGCTCCAAACAACAACAAACAGATGTTCTGAATCTTCTAAGCAAGAAGTTTTATGACCAATCTATAACAAGTGAAAAGTCATGTGTATTCTGTGAAAACTCCATGTAAATTCTATCAGAGTTACTGGATAGAAGACTGTGGGTAATTACAAGGGGCAATGCTACAAGTAAACACACCACTCTGTTAATAATTCCTGATAATCTACCAAAGTAGTTACCTTAAAATATTTACTTTAATAACAGTCATGAAAGCCAGCACAATAAATGACCTCAAGAAGACCTACTTTGTATATCTGCTGAAATAAGAATCGACATTTCTTGCAAGTGAATAATTTCAGAATAGTCACATAAAAATTCTGCTTTGCATGTTGCTAGTAGTGTGTTTGTTCATACAGATAATGACCCTAGAAATTTAGAACTACTGTAATGGAGTAGGGAAGACATTGGCTGCTATACACTTAATGTGCTCATTGACACTCATCAAAAAGAATATATGATATTTTGTGCTGGAAAGCAAACAGCAAATTAATTTTCAGTTGTACTTTGGCAGCTGTAACCAGATTATAAAATTAGAAGGTTAATTTGCAGCTTGATTTGTTGTCTGACAACCTTGTTTGTGAGTTTAATATCTTGGTCACTTCAGAATGCATTGGGCTCGAACAGGCTGTAACTTCATTTATAAGCTGCTGGCATAAATGTATTTTTCCTTAGCATAAACAATTTCAACATATTAAATTATTTTGGTTTTAGACCAATAGCTTCAAAACACTAATTTGCAACGTAATTTGTTTGAATGCAATCTACAGTTGTAAGCACTCTTGTTCTGCTTTTGACTGATACTCATTCAGATAAATATTTCAGATATTTTGGGGCTTTTGTTTTCTGCATAACAACTGTTGGCACTCATCCAAGTGTAAATCACAAACCATGCAGAACTTTTGAAACTCATTCTTCACATCACCAAGTCTTAAAAGGTACTTTATATCCAACCACTGATATGGGCATTCTACTGCTCTCTACATGGCATAGTAGGCTTCTACTTGGCTTTGGGGAAGGCTCAGCTGCTGTGCTTTGGACAAACTTTTGGGATTGTTTCTGCTTTGCTACAAATAAGATGAGAAGGGGTGGAATCTTATAAATGTATTTGACTCAGGCCTCCACAGTTATCATCTAAATTCAATTGTAAACATTCCTCACAGCATAATGCTTCTTTTTCTTTTTTTTTTTTTTTTTAATTTCTGTATACTTTAGAGAAATTAATGAATAATACATACTTGTATAAGAATAGTTGTCATTTATGCTCCAATATGTAAGCTGGAAATCTACAATAGATAGGTGAAAGTAGTGAACAAGAAGGTAATTGTCCTAAGATGATAATTAACACATGTGCAATGACTCTGAATGTTCTCATGATTTAACTACTTAATGTTTTAACTATGCCAGAAAGGATGAACACTTAAATATTTTATTCTACCCCATCTGTTCAATAATATGAATATTAACAACATTCTCTCTATTCTATACTACGCACATTAAAAATAATAATTACACAAAATTCATCACTATTTTCCAAATCACTTCTCACAGAATAAGCATTCCTTGATACGTTTCTTTTATGGACACAATTTCACAGTTGTGAAACCAAAAAATAAAGTACTGTCAATAGACACCAGGACCAACAAGAATACCCTCAGGGATTCACAAATTACTTTGGGAGATAGAGTTATTCATAAATGTGGACAAGGTACAATGGAAAATTTAGGCCACGTCCTGCTTACATAAGCTGGGGATTTCTCTGCTTCAGATTTAAATTCTTTCTCTCTTTTGAAATTACATCATAATAGGCAGCATAAATAAAACTCTCTGCAGAAGACTTACATATATAAATATTTTGCAGCTGATACTCTATCATGTGCTTTTCTTTATTTTTTTTTTTTTAATAGTAGCTCATTCTGAAGTTTGAGCATAAGGACCTCTTTGCATTTGAAGAGGGGCTACGCTAATATAGACTTCAAATTCTTTCTGTTATTGAAGTATGACAAATACTACCAAAACTATTGTGACAGTAATCAAGTTCTTAATAAGGCAAAATTACAGCCAAAAGTTATTATGCTTTTGATGACCAGTTTTAAAATTTGAAAAATTAAAATTTTGAAATTCTTAATTACTTTTTAACCTTTCTGTGTTGGAACCATCCCTGTTGTAAAGTCATTCTCCAAAATGGATCAAAGTCCTCATTTCTAAACATGAAGAAGAGTAGGTAAGACTTAAAGTATAATTGTCACGTGGAACTCGCTGTAAAAGAACTTAGCAACACTGCTTTTCATCCTCAGCCTAGTATTTTGCAGTCTTGTTAACAATGATATTTTGTGGACTACTTCAGAGCTATGAATGCAAAACTGTCACACTTCTTTAAAGGAGGATTTGACTATTTTATTTCATAGTCTCCATGTGCGGTAGTTAAATGCCAGTACTGATTGCTTCTAGTGCCACAATTCAAGTGGTAGAATGAAGCTGTTTACATTCTATCTCCAGAATTAACAGTGAAACCTATTTAGGAAGAAGATATGCCCATGTTAGGGATGCTTTATCTCATTTTTAATTGGAATTGAAAATTCCCAGTTAGGCAGTTTCTGGCATGATGAGATTTCATGGCAGTAGATGTGGTGTTGAAAAAGACTGGGTCAAGGTGACACTAAGATGAACTCAAATCATAGAAATTAGTTACAAGAATCTCAGGGTGATGATAAATTATTTAATTTCTTTTGCTACAGTTAATAAAACTGTGGTCAGTTTCTACCACAGTTCATTAAGGACTTATTTTTTCATTTGTGGATGACCTTCATATAATCTTGGCCATGTTAAGGTAAGGATGAATTTCCCTCATGCTTTATTACACGTTACTCTTCCACAACTAAATTCTTCTACTACAAGCTAAAAAAAAATATTGAGTGTAATTCTGAAATATACGCCTTTTATTTGTCTATCTGCCTTTTATTTATGCACTGTAAAAAATGTTCCCTACCATTATTTTGTAGCAAAATGCCTATATAGAAGAGATGAGGTTAGTTTGAACTTTACCACCAGCATCCTGATCTGTTTCCAGATTTTGCAGCTAAAATGCTTAAATGAAGTTTAGTTCCAGACCGTTATCAAACTTTGTTAAATCTACAAAGATCCCATGTGTTAAAAATAGTAAAGAGAAGTTAATTCTCAATTGTGTCTGTTTCTGGTCTTCAAAATATCCCCTCATATGTTTTTAAATAAAAAATAAAAAACCTCTCCTCACATAACCCAACATCCAAGTACTGAACAAAGGTTAAAATTCCAGTTTAGGCCTATCTCTAATGTGGGCCTAAAGTGTCCACATATTAAGTTTCATCCTCCTGGTCATCAAAACAGGGAAATGCTGGAGGGTTATACAGATTTATTTGGTCTGTAGGAAAGAGGATGACACATGAAAATAGCTCATCTTTTCTCCTGGAGAAAACAGAACTATAGAATAAGCAGGGAAATAAATTGTGTGTTGTAATGACATCCCTCAAATATTGATTAAAAAAAGCAACCCTGCAGTTGAGACTGTACTGGTTACATTTATGTGATATAAAAAAGGGATTAGATTTAGGAACCTGAAAAGCAAAAATATGTAAGGACAACCTTGCTTAAGATGGAGACAAATCCTGATTCAAAGTCTCAACAAACCACAACAAATGGAAAGATTCTATGGATTTTCTTGGGTTTATTATTTCCATCCAGTCACATAGCCTTCCTGAGTTCCTTAGTTTTACCTGATCTCACAATAGTTTCTAAAGCTCAGCTATAATGTCTACAAGTTATATCAAGTTCTAGCAGATTTAGAACCCCAGCTGGAAAGTGACACATCAAATTTCTTACCAACTTTTGAAACTTAAAAAGAAGAGTAACTGGTGCCTGAAGGAGGGGATAATAAGAACTTGTAGTATCATATCAACATGATGACAAAGTTAACAAATGTTAAAAGCAGCAGAATACCAAGTGCTAAATACCAAATCATGTGCTTTAGAGTTTGCTTTTTTAGGACATAGACATAAACAATAATTTGTGAATACATATGTATATGAAAGTATATTATGAATATTTATACAATCAAGTTTAAAGTTATGTGAATTTAAGTTATTATTTTTTCAGAAGAAGCATGACTGGATTACCCACTCTCTTACATAGGCATGCTCTGCTTGTCAAGTTAAGCAGAGCATAATATAAGATTTTTATTTTACAGGATCACTGTTTTTAACCATTACTGTGCAGAACCCAGGACATTTTACAGCAACAATACCAAACCTTATCAGATGCCTGTATGTGCCCATAACACCATTTGTACCATGAATAAAGGATGTTTTCACTTTTCTTGACTATGCTGTATTCAGTATCAATCAGCAACTTTCAGAGAAGCTATCTCACAGCATATGCAATAAAGAATGCATTTATTTATGGAGACAAATAAAGTAAATTGTACCGCTGTGTCTGAAATCAGGGTCAGTGTTCAGAGGTAGGAGAGAAGATATAGTAGTGTGTATGGTTTTTCATCAGTAAGACAAAATCTGAATAACTACTGGGCTGTTAACAATTTGCTGTTTGGGCTTCCCAGGTTCTATTTCAGAAGTTTATGCCCATATTCTGTAAATTCAATGAAATGTGCAGTGCGATGATTCCCATGGCAATTAACAAGGAGTTGCCAGGAAATGTAATAGACCCATGATACCACATCATACTTTTAAAGAAGTATAATCCAGACAGAATGCAATCTAGAAAAATGTGTGACTAGCAGTACCAATAGGGAAATATAAGATTTTCCGGTTCCACAACATCTTCACAGTGCCTAGCAGTAAAAGTTCAGATTGGTTAAACATCATTTTTTAGAGCACAGCAGAGTGTTCCTCAGTCATGGAAGGAAGTGAGATACAGGAGGAGGATCTCAAAAAGAGAAAAAGATACTGACAGTTCAAGGCAGACATAACCTTTGTCCCTTTTGAATATTATGTGATTAAATAATGCAATCTGTATATAAAAAATACTTCAAGTACTGTTAAAAAGAGAGTAATGAAATATATTAATTTAGTGGGTATTTAAGAATTTTGAACATAGCTACCGATATCAAATTGATCTAGAATAATTACTGCATGTCTAGAAAAAACACATTGTCATCAGCAGGTTTAAGTATAAACATTGATATTTACACAGACTGACATAATTATTTTAAAATATGAAGGAAAAGGGATTATTTCAACTCATGAAACACATGAAATCCAGGATATTATTGTAGCACTTCAAAGTGAAAATTCTCACCTTATGTTATCTGTTTACATGTGCTGTTATACACAATGAATTTTAAAAGCCATAATAAACTCATTCCCTCAAAATGTCTGTAATGGCACTGCAGCGAAGACTAAAATAAAATTCATATATAAGAAATATACATGCTTATAAATTAGGCTTAGGTCTTAAACCTTTACCAACATTTGGTTTAATGAGAGTCCACTGTCCATTTTCTCTTAACTTTTCTAGAATGAAACACAAATGCCCTCTGAACGTGAATCTGGGCAACCAGCTCTAGATGACTCTACTTGTGCAGGGGAGTTGAACCAAAAGACCTTCAGAGGTGCTGTGCTACCTCGACCATTCTGTAATTCAACTACTATAATCTGGGAGCTAGCTTATTGCAGGTATTAGCAGTCAAAGAAGTGATTATCTTTGACAAAGTTAACATTTTTCTTTTATTAATCCTGTTAAATGTACTGTTTAATGCAATATTAGAGTACTAAAGAATTATTAACATACTCTTTTACTAGTCTGCAAACACAGTACTCTGGTGTTCATTTGATAAACAGATGGCAATGGCAAATTATACCTTTCATAATTTCAATTCTTTGAATGACAGTAATTTTTTTTTTTTTTTGTGTGTGTGTAAATTCATAGCTATGGAAGTTTTCACTAAATAAAAGCATATTTTTTGAGAAATGACTAGAAATTTTTAAAGTACCCTATATTTTTAAAATATCCCACAGTCAATATGACTTCAATTCCAGTTGACCAGCCTCAAGAAAAGAATACATGGGACAGTTTTCTGTTTGCAGAAACTGTTAGTGATCAGTCTTAACTGTGATTTTGACATTTTTACTCTCAGTTTACTAATGCACACTTCAAGGTTGCAATAACTAGATTAAAGTGATAGCCCACCGAGTTGCTTCAGGCTACAGTTTCAGCTGACACAGATCATCTTTCACTGGACACACTTTATGTTTTCTAACATAAAATGGTTTGTTGTAAAGCCAGTGCTTGCATATTACAAACTGCAGTATTGGTCCACAGGTTTTTAAGCAGGTACAATAAGACTGAGCTTATCAAAACAAAATGTTCTAGTTAAAATTTTGTAATCATATCAGAATTACTACACCTCTAAGAATAACAGTTCACCAAATCTTGCTTGTTACTTTGTGCTTGGTGTACTGGATCTAGCAAGCAGTTTTAATGGTATTATTGATTTAAAAAACCACCTCCTTAATTAAATTAAATTTAAATTAAATTTAAAAATAAGTATTATACAGAACTTCTCACTTTTAGTGGTGAAATGGGTTTTGGCAGTATTAAAAAAAAAAAACAATAACAAGGTAATTTCTCTATATATTCAGCAGAAAATAAGCCGTATAGGTTACAATGACCATTATATATGTCTTGATGTCAAAAGAGTTGAGAATATTAGTTCCTTAATAAAATTACTGTTAATTTAAAATTAGCTTTAAAAGAAAAATATTAATTTACACATCCAGAACATGTTGAAATGTTATAAATCTGAAAAACATTCTACTTGATATGTTGGTGTATGTTCTTTTAAGATAAAAGACAATTCAGAGACAATTATGATGATCAGCTGAGAATTTAATAATTTCATTAATTTTTTTAAAATTTGTTTTAAAGAGGAAGCCACATGACATTCCTGAAAAGGTACTGGACTACAGTAGACCTGATTTGTCTAGCCTTTCAGTAAAATAATACTGAATTGCTCTTTCATGACAGCTTATTGACTAAGTAAACTCCAGCAGCTTCAAGGGAACCATTTTGGACACACCATATTCATTCTGCAATGACCTGTGTTTCTTTTATAATTTTTCTCAGACAATCTGACAGAGTTACCATGAATGATGCAAGACAATCATTCAGGTTGTCAGTGGTTTTAGGCAGACTTCCAGTGCCTGTGCCATTCAAGTCCTCACATTCAATCATCAACATTAGCTGGAGACAGTTTGTGAAAGGAAGTATTGATATTCATAGCAGCAGTCAGCAGTAAACAGTTGTTGAAAAATTGGAAAAGGAAGCTAATCAAAACAAGTGCAGTGCATTTGTCTGTGCTGTTAACGAGTGTTTATATATCCTGAATTTGCTAAAATGTGTTTCTTTGTGGGGGAAAAAAATCAGCAATGTCCAACCCAGACATAATTAATGGTACACTTGTCTGGTACTATGAAGAAGTGCACAAAAATGTTAGAAATATCTGACAACTGCCATTGAAATTGTAAATTGACTCTACCTAGAAACTGTGATTAAAAGTCACTTCCAATTTTCTTCTTTTTAAAATGTTTTGTGGTTGTGAGACAAGATTATTATACATTAGAGTAATAATAAGAATAAGCTTGACATATAATATTTTATATCAGAAGCACCCATTATTTCATATAGATCTTCAAAATTTATTTTCAGCAGGTAGCTACTAAGATGAAGGCAGAGTAAGTTAAGAATTTAATTATTACAGGTCTACTAATACTGGTAAGGAATTAATGTATAATGTTTGATTTATTAAAATGCCTTTACGTTGGAAGCAATATATTTATTTACATTAAAAAAAACCTTAAAAACAAAACAAAACAAAACAAGAAAACCAACCAAACCTCTCTCCCTATCTCTGTCAAACTCAAAAACTGTTAGGGCTTGAAATCCAGACAATTTGACATAATAAATTAAAGAAATAGCACAGTTTAAAAACTGATAAGGTTAGGAAATAAAAAAGACTACCAAAACTAATTTAATTATTACTAGGGCAGCATGCTTACTTTTCACAAGCAATCCTACTGCTTCAAACTATTTGCACAGTAGAATAAAAAAAGAAAAAAGACAATGAAAGAAAGAATGTGAACCACTGATGAGGATGATACCATTCCCTATAAATCAAGATGTCCTGTTTCTGCTCTCAGTGTTAACACTGACATGACTGGTAACTCTGAAGCAAAATCAATTCAGTCTATTACACAACAGCTTTACTATCCATAAAATCAGATATAATATTTCCTCTTCTTCCTAGAGTGTTTTATTACAATATTATACTACATGCTAATTGTACTAAGAATATCCATGTTTTCATTTACAATTTGAATTGGCAGGAAACATTATTCATCAAAGAATAACTAAAATAGTGTAAGTGAATCATAATAGACATGATTCAAACAATGGTTTGATGAAGACTTAAAATCAGTCCCTGCCCCAAATAATGTTTTAGCATTCCCTTTTATGGGAGACATTTATCCTTTAAAACATCATTTTAAGAGATCCTCAGTTGCCATTCTAGCGTAATAGAAGAACATTGTGTGTGGCAAAGCTCTACTAACACCATACAGTGCCCCCTGAGGTTAATATAAATACTTGAAAATCAGTGTTATCAAGACCATTTAATGATGTTTGAAGTATTTTTAAATCACATTTTAAAACCTTCCTTTTTTGAGTGACCAAATCAAAGCTCTACTTTCTAAATTAAACAGCATTTTAACAGTACTTACAGACTTCAGTATCTTTTTTAAAAAGTTCTATGTTCATTTTACACAGCAGTGTGCAGTTGTGAGATCCTTTATCTAAAACCCCAAATCCCTTCTCTTTAAAAGTATTTTTGAATATTTATGTGTGCAGAGACTTCCATAATTTATATTTTTGACACTAAGTCAGTATACCACCCCACTGAAAAAGATTAATTAATTGGATAAGAATGTGTCTGTAGATTCTCAAATTATTCTAAACATGCTTTAAATATTTTAAATTAGAGTTTCCAATTAAAATTGGACATGTCATATTGTCTTATATAATTCTATTGTTCATTTTTGAAGATACAGCTTCAGCTAAAAAATCTGTGCTGATGTGAGCTGAGCTCAATTAGTTTCTGATGTTCTGCCAAATTGCTTCATTACCTGTCATACTAGCACACTACCAACATTTTCAAAGCTGTATTCTTTACATACACATTAATCTCTTTCTGCAAGAAAGTCTGGTGAGTAAAACCACAAAATTAGGAATGTGATTTATGCAAATTATCAGCTACCTGGTGGATAATCTAGATTAAAACAGGTGATAAGTAGGAATAATTTGTACCCCATTATCTGGTATTTAGAACTGTTTCAAGCAAAGAACTTTCTAAATATTACTTAGGAGTTTTAGGCACATTGGTTGCTCAGCAAATTCATGAGTATATAAATAGCAAGCAAAACTCACAAGTGCAGAATGCCCACAGTTCCAATTGCTTTTATCCACCTTGATACCCCATTTGAAAGATAATATAGATGGGAGACATATCCTCAGCTATGGCATTAAGATCCCACAAAAAAAAAACCCCAAAAAAAACCTATTGAAGTCTTGACAAGACTGCAGATCCATTTGCGTTTCAAAATCAAAAAGACTAGGTTGTTCTTAGATATCTTCCTGTTCAGCATGTAGAAGACCACAACGTCAAATGGACTGTTTGGCAGACTTACTTGCAGTTCATTTGGGTTTGGCTGAATCAACAGAGTAAGGGCATTTCATCAGGAAAACAGGAAACAGCCTGTCTTGGCAACATGCTGTTCTGTGCAACACATTGTGGATTTGTTGAACAATGCTACTTAAAAGATCAGCTTTCTCAGACTCAGCCATAAAATTCTATGTGCACTCCACTTCCATTTCATTTTCAGAAATATTTCTTAGTTTCTGAAGGTATAGGCAGACAGAGAAGATACTGTTGAGAACACCTTCTCTTCATATCTTTTAAGTTTGAATAAATTCCAACTCTTTTGCTAAACTACATTTTGCAGGAAAGTATTCCTGTCACAGACCTCGTTTAAGGTATGTCTTGCAGAAATTATAGAATGCAGGTCTGTCTTATAGAGCAAGGACAGAGAGGGATTGGTCTCCTAACCCGGGTGATCAGGTAACAAAATTGTAATGTGCACCTTTGAAGGCAGGAATTACATATTTTGGACATTGAGCATCAGATGGTTTTGAATTACCTCTCTGGTCTTTTTATTATGATCATGACCATGATGCTTTTGCATCTGTTAATAGATCTGTAAAATAAGCAATAATCAAAACTCTTTTAGTGTCTTTAAAAAAGAAAGCTCATGTATTTTGTATCTAGATTGACATAAATATCTCAAAGGAAAAAATGTGAGAAATTTTACTCTTAAGACTTGTTCGCAAAACACTGGAGTTTAAATCAAAATCAAAACCAACAAATCAACCACCCTAACTTCCTCAGGGCAACTGAAAATATTCCCAAATTCTACAAATGATGTTCTGAAATTACACACAGTAGCAATCAATACTACTTCTTCCTCTATATTCTACTTCTCTAAATAGTAAATTCTGCACAAAAAATACAGATCCATAAATTCCTAGCATGAAACCAAGGAAAAGAATATTAACCAAGGCTTCAGAAACAGTGTAAGTAAACTGGATTTTTAGGCCATTTCTGAGTTCAAAATTTTGGTTATTTTTGTGGATTCTGCCAACAAAAAAGGTGACTTGAAACAGCTGTTATCCTCCCCATCATATCAAGTGCTAATATCAAAGATAAACTGACTGGTAATAACCTTATTTGCTGCTTCTGTAAATATTATGGCAACATTTCTGAAACCTCTAAATGCTTTTCTCTTGAAGTACACAGCTCAAATATAAAGAAAAAACCTATGTCCTTGAAATGTGTTTGATTTCATTTGTCTTGAATACTGGTCAAAAAGTTCTACTCTGAAAACTGATAATACTTATTCAGTACAAATCAACAATCTGACCATATAATTTTTGAGGACTAGAGCATGATTAAATTTTCAATTTGAAAAGAAAAAAAATACATAGATGTATTTGTCTTCCATTCCTAGCTAATATTCTTTCACAACAGTGAATATTTATGCTTCTGCTGGGGGAAGGGAGAGGTTTACTTAGTATAGCTTGAGTATGAAATAGGTTTATAAATTTTCCCAGTGAAATCCATACCAATTTGGAGCATTAGTGTATTTTGACAAAGAGGTCTCACAAGCTCTCTTGTTTATTTTTAAACTTCCATTGATTGTAGTGTCTAACTGGAAGCTTGAAAATAATCATTTTCCCAATATCCTTTATGTCTTTTTCTACTTAACAGATATTAGACTCTCCCTAACCCTTGTGTTTTGAGTAAGCTGACAGTAGAATTGATGTTTTTAAATAAAGAAAAAAAATAAAGGTAGGTATAGAACCTAAGTTGTCAAATATCTTAACACATGGAGATCAAATGCAGCAGACTAACTATGGGAATAGTATTTGTTAATTAATTGCTGCTACAAAGCCAACATGAGGAGCACCTCATAGTGGATTTTATTGGTGTCTGAAAAATGTATGGCTTTGTTTATCTGTTATTTTGAAAAAAATATTGGCAACTGAGTGCCAGATTAAACAAAATATATACTTAGAATTTTGGCAGATTTTTACCATAAGAAAAGAACAGCTTTAATTTACAATGCCATCCATCATTTTAAAACACAATACACCTTAAGGTGATGCAAAAAAGGTTTTGGCTTACTCAAAAATCACCACATTTTATCATTGAGTGTGTGCATTTATTTTTCTAGATACATACCCATTTTATGTACATAGTAATTTCTATCTATATATTAATGCATTCCACTTAAATGTCATTTTCCTAAGTCCATGCTTTAGTTTACAGACCTATGCTCAATATGCATTTTCAACCCATGACTATTTCCAGAAAAGGCGTGTACCTATAGCTTGTCTAATTTGACTTTATTTTCATTTGGTCTCACCACAAATATCCAGTGACATTCTCTTTCAAGAATCAAGACTGGAATGTGGAGTTTTAGACTTCTACCATCGACAGAAATCTGCATATAATCTGTACTGCAGGCAACCTGCTGCACCCCATATTTGCAAACACAGAAGAACTGGCTAGGAATGTGAAGGTCAGGTGCAGTCTTGGCTGCAGTGACCATCAGGTGGTGGAATGCAGAATGCTGAGAGAAGAGAACAAGGTAAAAAAGTAGGATCACAACCCAGGACAGTTAAATGGGTCAGATGCTGACTAAGGATAAGGTCAAATTGTTCTTCCTGGAATTTACTAGTGAGGTCTTCCTTTAGAAATTCAATCCTCCTGAGCACAGAGGGAAAGTCTGGTGTTACAAAGACTCACTCCTAGTAGAGAGGTATCATCTAAGGGAGCACTTGAACTACTGGAAACCACAAGCCAATGGAAGATACTGGTAAACTCCAGCCAGCGCTGAGAGAGCTGGCTGACATCACTCTAATGACAGTCTTTGAAAGCTGGTGGAAGTTGGATGGCGTTTCCCAGGACTGCAAGAAAGAAAATGTCCCTCCTGTCTTTAAGAAGGACAAAATGGAGGAACTAAGTATGGGCTAGTCACCCAGAACTCAGTTCATAGAGTGGTGCTGGAAAAATAACCCTCAAAATCCTATCCAAACACATTAAGGGCAAGAAATTGAAAAATCCAAGCTACCCTGGATTTAAGAAGGAGAAATCATGACAGGTTGCTATAATGACATTACTGGATTGGTGGACACAGTGGATAGCTAAACAAGGCTTTCCACAATCTTATAAGAAGACACAATCATCAAAAAAAGAAACACAGAACATTTCATCTAAACATAGGAAAAATCAACAACTGGAAGGTTGATCAAACAATGAAACAGATTACTAAAAGAGATTGTGGAGTCTCCATCCTTGGAAATATCAAAAACCTGAATGGATGTGAATCTCAGCAACCTGCTCTAGTCTAATTCTACTTTGACAAGGGAGATTGGAGCAGCCAATCTCATGAGGTCCCTTCTAATCTCAACTGTTCTGTGATGTTTTGATTCTGTGACTTGATAGTAAATCTCATTAAATGAGAAAATCTCATATGTCTCACCAAAAGCAGAGCACATGTCATACCTGGATTATGGTGGATATTATGGTGGTCTTACAGCTGCATGGGTTAAAACGCCTCTGAGGAAAATTATACAAAAATTTATGATATTTAAGAAGACATTTATCACTGTGAAAAAGAAAAAAAACCGCCAAAAACACCTGTTTCGCAAGTACATTGAAAATAATTTTAAAACATTTTCAGAAAGAAATTGCATGGTTTAAAATTGCAATTTATACTTCCAATAGAAGTCCCATTAATGGCATTGAAAAATAAAACTTAAAAATTGATAGTTTACTTTTCAGATATGGAAGAAACTAATCAGAAATTAAGAAAGTAAAGGAAAAAAAACAAAAAAAAAATCTGAGAGTGAGAAAAGATTATTTAAAAAACCCTGAGACATACAGGATGTTATAGAACGCCTGTTAATCAACTTTTAAGTTAGGATTGTAGTTTCAGACGGCTGAAATATTTCTCTTCAATATTAGATATTTCCCCAAAAGAATAAAGAAAGTAATATACAGATCAAACACAAAAATCAATTAAGAGGCCCTGAAAAATTATCTGTCTCAAAGCTACACTATTTCTCTTGATATTTGTCTTCTTATACTGAAATCTTTGGTTAATTAAAAGAAAAGAAGGATAAGATTGTGTAAAATAAATATTTTACTTCACACTTTCAGGCTGGTATTCATGTTGTCAAGAAAATTAAACACTGTTCACTTCTTGTGTGCCTGAAATAATTTCCTTGGATTTTTACTTTAGGAAGAATAAAATAAAAAAAAAAAATACTCATTCCAGCCTCACTAAAGCCCACACAGCATATCTGAAACCATCAAGGGGCCTGAAATCATATTCTTGCTGTCCTATGTTATAAGTTGTCACTGGGCACAAAGAGGGTGAGTAGGGTCATTGGGAATCTGTAATTGCATTTACAACCTCTGCACGAAGTAGAGATTGTGAATATAAACCTTGTGCCACAAGACAACAAGAGAATGAGGAGCATTATGGTAATGAGGTTTAAATTCAGGCTTTTTCTAACAATTGCTGGTCTCTGAAGTGAGGTAATTGAGCAAGTTTTTAAGTCAAATATCCTCAGTGAATTCTAGATCCTTTGTTTCTTTATAGTATTAGACAATCCTCCTGGCTTTAGATAATAAATTTCTATTCACTTCATGTCCTCAGTCATTGAAAAATACTTCTGAGCAGGATTAGGTGATAAACCCCATTGTAGATAATGGTTTAATGATGCTACATAACATAATATTATTTTACACCCAAGGAAAATAAATCTTTGCCATGCCCTATCAGGGAGGAAGTGATTTCAAATGCAGATCACCATAATTTCTCGTTTTGCTATAAAAGAGGCAGTGTAAAGGAATTACTAGTCATTGTGATATACTAGTGACTGTTGAACGTAATGAATATGAAGCTAAATGGAGAGTTGTTGAATTTGGTACTGGTCAGGGAATTTTCCAATATTTTGGAAAGTACATTTATGTTTTCAATTCCCTCCCAGTGTACAGGATAGCTAAAATAGTGGTGTTCTTCTTTTTCCTACCTTTATCTTTAACTGCATTATAGCAATTTTCCTGAACAAACAACAGCAAATCAAAAGTCACCAGATGGAGGGAGTTATGTCCATATGTAGGTAGGTTCTTTATATGGATGTAAAAATTTTTAAGCATAATATGAACTCAACATGACCTTCCAAAGGGCAGGAAATATTGTCAGGATTTTAAAGCAAAACTAGGAAGACATTTCCTTCTTGTACATACTCACTACTTGTACAAATATATGTCTGCAGAAAAACTGAAATCATTAGCAAATAAATTTTATGTCTAAGGATACGCTTTTTTATTGTGACCAAATGCTTCATACTAAAATTAAAGTCCTAATGGAGATTCTGCAAAATAAAGAAAGTAAATCTCAAGGTCAAGCAAGAATCTCACAGAAGTTTAAAAATATTTGTTGGTAACTCTGCCCTGAAAAATCATAACTCAGTTTTTAATCAACCCTGAAGTCTTCTTCTGTTTAATGTTACAGTTCCTCAAACACGTCATTCCACATCAATGTTGAATTTTCTGAGACACTGAAGAGACTGGGGTTTCAGATATGTAGGTGTGTTGTGAAAGACCAAGAAACAATTGTCTCTCTCCTGAATTAGTATAAAAGTCCTTTTTAAGACTTTTGATATACCTGTACGTCTGAAGTGATATCATTGTTTAATTTAAGGGAAGGGCAGGAAGAGAACACAAGAAAGGGCATGAATCTTCAAGCTGATCTTGAGGGCACTCAACTAACCAGAGCAAGTTCTTGGCCCTTGTTTCATTTTCAGGACTTTCAACATCCACTGTAATGCATTCCAACTCAATTGAAAAATTTGAAAAATGCTACACTTCAGAGTTGGTCATGAATCATTCTGTATGATGCTTTATGTTGAGAAATAAGTTACATCCTGAATTTTCTTCTGAAAGACTGTGCAATGGCTAATTTGCCAGAAAATTCTGGCAAAAGATGGTGGAGATACAGATCTGTGCTGCAGATGACAGTAGTAAATTATGCTGATAAGCAATCATGACCCACGGTATTTTGATAAATGTCAGGGAATCAACATTCTACAATGAATTGTAAGAGACAAAAACTTTAAAAAGTTTTTTTTTTAAATTCACAAAAACCAACAAGGCTTTTTCTATATCACTTCCATGATGTACACATCATGCTTCTTTGAAAACATTTTTTAGACAGCATTTAGTTGTAGATATTCTTTTCTACATCTGAACAGTCAAAGTGTTAAAATTCCCGTAAGTAAAGCAAAGAAAACATCCCCTTGTCGTAGCTGAAATTCCAGTGTAATTGAACTGTGGTCCATTAAAGGATATTACCGACCTGAATGGAGGGAAGGAAAGAAGACAAAGGAAGGAATACACAAAAGAAAACCCAACCACTAACCTGATCAGAAACAAAATGTAATAAAATTTGAGAAAAATATAATTGATTCCTTTTTGATTCCTGAAGCCAAAAATGCAGTATTTGTTACTGTGTTACAATGCAATTATTTTTTTCTTCCAGACTTTCAGTGTAAAGCTAGGAATCAGAAATACTGCTTCCCTTTTACAAAATAGCATAGTCCTAAAAAACATGATTTATTTAATGTTCAGAAGAAATTGGCTGCCTGAATAATAATTACGGCTCATACCACTATGCTATGATCCTTTTCCATGTCACAACACTGCTGCTGTTATTAGTAGTATATATTCAGTAACTTTCACTTATTTCATCAGGAGATGCTAACTGCTTAACACTTCTAAATTCAAGCACAGTAATTCTAGCATGTAAATCTAAATGCAGGAATTTTGGCTTAAGCATCCTTCTTTTTTTTTTTTTTTTAAGGAATTCTGCATAATTCAAATACTGTTGTTCATTTACCACAGTGCAAAAACAAGTGTATGTCCACCTCCCAGCTCTGCTTGCATAATAAACTGCCATGTGCTTTTAACTGGAAAGGTTATACCCTGATTAACACAGAATTTAAATGCCTTGTGATGTCATGAATCTTCCAAATGAGTAGGACCTACTTGATTTAGCTCTTGCTTCACTGTTCACAGTTAAGTTGTGTGATGCCCAGTGTTACAAATGCTTCATAACTAACAGTACCATCAAGAACTTGTTCTTTGTAGACCTCTCCATGGCCTTTCATTAAAATGTGGTCTCCAGGAGTACAGACACAGGATGACAGCAGAAGCCTTGAAGTAAAGGCACAGACTGAAACCAGGAGCTTACAGACAACTCAGCCCCTGTCAACTTCTGGTTATTAGGGAAAAAAGAACAGTATTAAGGAAAAACAGTTTCCAGGGAAACAAGTAGACAAAAAACAAGAACTCAAGTATGTAAAACACATCACACACACACAGTGAGTGAGAGCATGCTAACAAGAACATTATGCCCCCAAGATGACACTGAAGAGAAGAAGAAACCATATTCATAAACATAAACTCCTTGAGGGGAGGAACCTCCCCACTATGAAAACCAGCCTTCTCCTGCTGGAGGACTTGGGATAGTGATGACTCATGCCAAAGTTTTCCTCTAAGACAGAAGCCACCAGCCTCAGGAGCTAGGCTGGCCCTGGACTGGTGAATGTAGCACCAGGAAAAGAGGTAGATACTGGAAAGAGTTTTTTCAGTCTTAAGTGACTCCAATTAAAAAAAAACAAAACAAAACAAAACATTCCTCTTAGAAATGGACTAATAATGAGGCTTTGAACAAATTTTAAGACTTGAAAAGATAATACATTCTCTGCTGTGCATAGCTGGTGTGCTCCTTTGGCCTCACACAAACTGCAGCAGGTTAAGTACAGGAGTCTGATGGAGAACTCACACATCCTAGTCTTTGGAGACAAGCAACTGGTTGTCAGAAACAAATTTTATAAGAAAAGAACTATCATTTTGTGAACAAAGTCTGTGTAGAGAAGAGAGGGAAAAACTAGCCTAACAGAGAAGATATGCCGGCTGTGAGAGGCACATACTTTTAATGCTAAAGAGGAAGATCATAATAGGAATATAAGTGAAGACAATCTGAACAAAACCAGTAACATGAAAAGGGAGTGAAGTATGTCTTTACTATTTACAGCATGCTGGAAGAAAGTGATCTTTAAACTCTGCATGTAATGCATATGATAAAAACATATTATACCAGTGAAAATATTATTTTATAAAAATAATAGAAAGCTAGCAGAGTATGAAGAATATAGGGTGAAAATATGTTCATTAAAATACCAAGATTATAACAATTTTCATGCCATGTATAACATTTCCTGTTAGTTACCAGAAGCAGTTCTGCAAAGCAGTTCTTGGCAGACATAAATTATAATGAAATGTGAAATTTAATAGACACTTTGGCGAAAAAATCTCAAACCACAATTTTGACTAAAAGAAATGTGCCTGGGATACCAGGAAGTATAAAAGACTACCTCAGAAGCTACGAACATTGCTAGTACCATTTTGCATATGTCACTTATGGAATTAGAATCAGAAGAGGGGATGGATAAGAGGCTGATGATAGACTAAACCTCATATTTAGGCAATATTTTGAGAATTTAAATCCCACCCTGTGTCTGAAATAAGCAAGTCCCTTCAGTTTTGCTTTGCTTTGATTTTCATTTCATGTTTATTTCATGCATTATGGCTCCATTTCTTCCTGACAGACACCCTTGACAGCTTACATAGTGTGCCGAGTTGTTCTTACAACCATCAGCGAAGCAGAGATGTACAATCTCTGAAACAGACACATGGCTCTGAAAATAGGACCTCCAGATACTAACAACAAGAGAGGGAAAAGCAAGCTTCTGTTCAGCTTTAATTTGTTTTGCTCAATTGAAACATGATAGAATGAATAAGAAAGGATAGCATAAGAATCAAATGTCAAAACCCTACAAACCAAAATATCTCAGGCATGCATTATTAAACTTGTCTGGTTTACCAATTCAAACCTGGGGTGGAAAGGAAGAACTCACTTCTGCAAAATGAAGTTAAAGAAATAAACTGGAAGATGCAGAGGTTTTGAAATGCAGAAAAGTTACAGTTGCTTCATTACCTGTGTTATTAAATAGTGTCTAATTACATACAGTGCTGCTTTGGCAATAACAATTTTATCTCAATTTTAATAGTGACAGGAGTAAAGTTTTCAGCTGGATATTTTATTCTATGTCCTTAAATCACTTTGATGGGATAACAGAACTTTGAAATATTAATACATTTTTTTCCAGGTGGAATTATGTAATACCTTTAAATGAGTTCAGAGGGCAAGTTCTGAATTATGTACCATAAAATAAGCATAGCATGTCATTTATCTCTGACACATTACTGTGTTCTTAGATTATTGACAGCAACAATCCACAAATTGTGTATAAGTTTGAAACATATTACACTCATTTTCTCAATACTTTTCTATAAATTAGTATATTTATTTTAATGGTTTACCAGAAGGCTGGACCATGAAAAAAGAGCAAGCTCCAGACACATGCGTAACTGAGGATATCAGAGCATTTCAAAGAGAAACCCTCACTGTACAAGATAAAAAACAGCCAAAGGGGATACTCCATAAGCAAAAATAAGCTGGAAATCTTGTACCTGGAGGAGTACAAGATGAAGACTGAGGAATGAAAATATGGAAAGGGGTTAGAAAGGAGAGTCATTAGGGTACAATTCCTCTGGGAGAGGCTAGGGGTTTTCTATCTCCTGCTGAGTTTCCTGCTTCAGGGGCATTCTGTAGGAATCACGGAATCATTTATATTGGAAAAGACCAGATCATCAAGTTCAACCACAAAACTAACACTGCCAATCCCACCTCCAAACCATGTCCCCAAGTATCATGTCTGCAACACATCTTTCAAATACTTCTGGGGATGGTGACTCAAGCACTCCCCTGGGCAGCCTGTTCCAGAGCCTGACAACTGGTTTTGGTATACAAAAAACAAAAGGGCCAGGAGATTTTAGAACTTTTTTTTCCTGGAATATGCAGCATCTCCCAAAACAGTTTGCTCCATAACACTTGCTGGAACTCAGGCACATGACAAGATTCAGACATGACAACATGAAAATGCACACATCCTGAATCCCAAAAATAGGAGGGATGGTGGCAATAATTACACAGAGATTAAGTAAGCAAAACCCCAAGCAGAGAAGATCAGTAATATACTATTTCTTACTGACAGAGTCTGCTGCTTTTTTCTCCCAATGCATTGTAGGAATTTAAATTTTAATCTCTCAACTGGCATGCCATATGCCAACATGAAAAAAGGCAGAATAGATTCATGTCTTTTCTTACTGTTGGGCAAGTGAGGTTAACAGTAGAAATTCTGTAGTCAATTCCTGTTTCTGAGTAGAGGATTTATGTAAATCCAGCTAATGAGACTAAGTTGTCAGAAGCAGCAGTTTACATTTAAAAAAAAAAACCAAAATCCCTCAATCAGAAAAAGTAACGGAAGCTTTGGGATTTATTCCTATTTTAAAAAATTCCAAATGAAGAAGTAATTTTCCTACTAAGAAGCCTTATTTAATAGATAAGGAGTGAGAAAACATTTACAAATTTTTATGCATTTCTCAGTCTCAGTATGATGTTCACCGGGCAAAGTTCAGAAAACAAAAGCAAAAAAACCCTGAATATTTCTTCTCTCTGAATAATTCAGGATAAAACATTTTAACTGTACATATTTTAGACTGATGACACTGAATCAAGTAGTGTCTGCAAGTAAAGATACCACAAATAGAAAGTAATTGATTTTTTTTTAATCTAGTTTTTTAAAAAAAGGATTGAGTGTCCAAGAACAGGCCAAGGGAAGTTCACTTATCTAATCAGTGAATGTTTATATAATTTAGTACATATTTCATGTAAATTACATATTGAATCCATATGCATGGCAATAAGACTGAACACCAATTCTATTCTCCAAATTTAACCATTAAGCCCAAACAAGTTATTTCTCTTCAGTTTACTATATCTGGAATTTCGATTCAACCAGACAGGAAGAAATTAGTATTGCCTGGTATAACTCTCTATTAATGAGTATGACTCTCACCAGATGGAAGGTAAGAGTTTCTGTTTGTGTGAAAAACTTCCCAAGGTCCTGTTATAGTCAGTCACAGGATTCTGGAGTACAGTAAGTAGAATGCATAATAATTGTGCCCTTCAGATCTCCTGTTACACTTTTTAAAAGGTAACCTCAGTTCTACATCCTAAAGAAAGAAACAAGAACAAGGTTTAGTCACTTGAAGTAGCATTAATCCTGAACCATGAGAGGATTAGCAATTCTGTCTCTTCACTATCATTTTCACCATACCCTAGGATTTCCTCATGATTAACTGTAGGTAAATGTCTGCTCCAAACATTCTTGACTGTGGATCTCATTCAGAAAGGATTAACTCTTTTTGTGCACTATACAGGGAATATAGGTGTCTGCAGATGGTTCTGAATATTAGATCTTGCAATGTCTAGGTGTGTTTATGGATCCTGCCTTAAGTAATTTTGTCTGCTGGGTGATGTCATCTCCTAAATTGCATTGATTTTTCTTGAAACTAGTCTTCCAAGTCAATTCAGTCCTTTGAAAACCACTGCATATGTCTTTCAAGAGATTCTCTTGACCCTCAATCTCTTTTTCACCCAACAGCTATTTCTGTCTTAAAGAAAGAGAAGTAGTCACATAGCTGAAAACTGGAGTGCTGGGAACTGTATTTTTTCTCCTATTAAAACACACCTGCTTGGCAAATGAGGTTTTGAACAAAATGGATGATACATGCTTAAATTCATAATTCTTCCTAACGCATAGGCTAAATAATCTCAACTGAAATGCTCTAGTACTTAATATACATGTCTCTAAGGAGAAAAAAACTCAGGCAATAAGCTATGCAATAAATAAATATTTAGCATACATACCCTCAAGGCACTTCCATTGCATTTTACCAAGAAGAGCAACATTTACAGTGTTCAATATAATCAGGATTGGCCCAAAGCTGAACACAGATGAATGCTCAGTTGTGTTACAGAAACAGGATTCAAAACAGTACTTAATTTAATTTTTCAATTTTTTACTGAAATTCAGAAAAAACATCTCCACCAGTATTTTTTTTTAAGACGTAAAAAAACCTTTCTCAAACAGTTTTATGTTTTGAAATGGCTGCAAGCTGCATCAATAGAATAATGGAATTCAGAAGGATAGAAAGCTATCTTCTTTGGAAATACTTGCCCTCATGATTCAAATAGCATCCCTGAAGTAATTCACTGCAATGAAATGTATTCATTTTGCTTTAAATTATCTCTAAAATTTTACATGCCCCAGAATTACAAAAGTAAGGGGAAAACCCACATTGCTATGATCACCTGTACAAGACACAGTGTGCCCATCCTTGCATTCCACACATTCATGGCATGATATGAAAGACAGAATAAAGCTGATACTTGCCCTTTCCTGTCCCTGTCTTTGGATTGTAGCGCAGCTGTCAATACAAGATGTGCTCAAGAGAGAGTGCGAGATTCTGTTTAACTCTCTTCTAAGCATCTCATGTCAGGTTTGAAAGGCTCTATTTCTTTTACCACTTGTCCTCATTTCCTATCATGTATGTGCTGTATACACGTGTTCATTGTATTTCTGTAGGGAAATACATCTATATGTGTCAACATTTAACTGGATGGAATAAACTACTTTGTGTCTGGAGACTTCATAGAAACAGTAATCATTTAAAGTACATCCTAAAATAAACTTCAGACTTGTGAAATAATATTGTGTACAAATTAAAGTCATGCATTAGATCTACAGAATAGCAAGAATTGATGGCCATTTTTCTATCCCAATTAGAATAATTTATAATATACAGTACATCCTGTCAGGTACAATGTGCTGACATCTTTACATGAAAGGACAAAAAGAGTAATACATAACAATAAACTCCCAGGACAGCATCAATTAACACTGCCAGACTAAGCAGTTCTTCTTACTTATCTCACTAGAGTGGCTTATTTAATAAACAAAACAAGACTTCTCAAGAGGATTGTAATGTCATTAGCTCTATTCTTCCCTTAACCTCCTATGCTGAATAGGGCTTTTTTTTTCATAGTTAGATGTACCTGTCAGAAATATGACATGTATTTTCTCATCCTGATACTTTATGTCTTTCACTGATGATTCTCCTAGGCACCCTCAGTGGCATTCAAATAGGACCTTGGAGTATGGCACCCTCTCCTTCCCCTCTGTGCTTTTTTTAAGTATGCTTGTTTTAACCCTTCCACATTTTTCACCTCTAAGGTTCCTTTTTTCCTACATTTACTGAAATATTTTCACTTAGCCAATACTATTCAAATCTTGGCATGGTCAAAGTCTATCTGAGGTATTGGGAAAGTAACAAATTACCTCATCAATTATATTCTTATATAAAGACAAAACCTGAAAAGCAAGAGTGAAAAATGGAACAAACTTAGCAACACATCAGCACACACAAAAAACATCAGACATTTTATAATATGATTTCCTTCATAACTTCCAAAGTATAATAGACTATTGAAAATCTGGAGTTTTTTGATGAATCTAAGCATTGCAGGTGTACTGCAAGAATACAAAGAGAGGGTTAGGTAGTACACTGAGGCATCATAGAAGTGGCTCCCCATATCTCACAATGCCCTGGGATTGCAATCAAGAAGAAAAAAAAAAATTTCTAAAAGATTTTTTGAAAGAAAGTTTAAAAAAAACAACAGCAGAAAAAAGAGTAAGAGGACCAAAGACAAAATAGTGAAAGGCTGCATATTTCAGGAATTCTTCTGGGACATACGACCAGGCTTGAAGTCCTTGGTCAGTCTGGGAATACAGCATGTTCTGAAATGAGCCTTTGACTTTTGTGTCAGCTTAGGTACTCCACCTACATGTTTTTGTCCCATCAAAGTCCAGTACTCAGATGATATCTGGGACCATCCCCAAAAACTTGTGGAACTTTCTCAGAACTTCTCCATTAATATTTGTAATTAATAAGCTATCATTTGGGAAGACATAGTAATTATGGGACTTTTTTTCTAAGGCAGGATAGAAAAGTATGGCTAAATATTAATTGATATAGAACCTCCTATCCTGTCAGTGTATGCATTAAAACATATGCACAAATGACATGTGACAGACTCTTAAAATACCAAGTGTTTTAAAATAAAGAAGGCACAGAGATGATGACTGGAACATTAAATTACTGCTCTTTCTTTCTCTCCGGTTAACAAATCCAAGTTTAGGGCAGACCACAATGCCCTTGTCATCCTCTCTAACTTGATGACTTAAAAATAGCAATTTTAGTGAAAACTTGTCTTCTGCTACCTGTGTCCTTGAGAGACAAGACTATTTTCTGTAACGGTGGACTGAAGAGATTTAGAATCAACTATTTGCTACAGCAGACACAGCTGAAGAACAATGAAGTACCACAAATAGAAGTCTGGACACAATACGACACTGAGATATTCCCCACAACTGAAAGCAAACCAAATGAATTATAAATCTAAAGAGCTCTCAAAATTAATTAAATCTTTGAAACTAAAGTCTAATTTATATTTCTTAGAGGAATGAAAGTTGTATCAAGTAAAAAAAAATTTAAAGGAAAGTTAGAAAGCTTTCATATTGAAAAAAAATCCTTACCAAGTTAATTTTCTAGTAGCATAACAGTATTCTTTAATCTTGCACAAAGAAAAATATTGTAAAAATGTTACAAGCTTTTAATATTTTATTTTCACACATGAAACATTTTTTTTTTCCTGCAGTTACCAAATTAATTGAGCTTATCCTTTTAAACAGAGTAAAGTGAAAATATGTCTTTTATATGTAAATAACTTCAGGAACAGGAAATCTATGATGATTAATGACATCTGCAATTCTTTGTTATCAGCCAGATAGTAAAAAAGAATTAACATTCTCCATTTTCTTTTCTGATAAACCAGAAGGAAAGATCATTTGAAGCGCTTTTAAGGAGGTCCTTACCTTTAAAGTCTTTTGCAGTTGCTTTTGGCAGTCTGTTGAAATGGGATATTTACCTGTTCAAAGAAGATAAGGTATTATAAGTGATATCTCAGAACACACACCGTAAGCAAACCACATTCATTAGTTAGTTAAATATATAAGGATTAATCTTAATTATGTTCCCCTCTGTGTATTTCTCTGATTCTCATCAAGGAAGCTGCAGGGTTCATGAAATGTGATATGCTCTGAGAATTTCAAAAAGGTTAAAAGAAATTATCTCAATGTGATTCGGGTTGCTTCTAAGTGCTGACCTCCCACTTATTTTTGCATTTATGGGCAAAACACCTTTATATAGTCTAAACATATTTCAATACTTCTTTTAAGTGCTAGCTACAGATTTTTCAATAGTATCTGAAATCCAAGTGACTATGCCTACAGACAATTTTGTAGTCCAGCATTTTTTTGTATCTTGTTCCTTTCCTCTTCACCTGCTGTCTCTTGTTTAACACTTCCAGTTTAAGTTCTGATAGATCAAGGCCATTTTTTATTTCTCTAATTGAACATTGTCTCACACAACAGCATTCTGACTCAGAGGTTTTAAGACACTAAATAAATAAATATTGTATTCAATTTAGCATAGGGTACTGTTGTATGACACATGCAAAGAGTTAAAAAATATTTACTGATAGCTCATATTTCCTATTAAGTTATCGATTTAAAAAGTTCATTACATTTTCTGCATTCTGAAATAACTTATTTGCATTTCTGAAATAACTTATTCTTAACTTACAAGCTCAGGAAATACACAATGAAACAAACAAGGAAAGCTATTTCCAGAGTTAAAATCAGCTTATTTCTCATTCTTTTCATGACTTCAGTGATCAGAGAATACACATTTTGTAGAAATCTTGCCTGATTTTCTGTTAGGTTGTAGCATTTGGAGGTATATCCCAATAGAGTGAAAGTCTCATAAATGCAGATTTCTGATAAGAACACATGAAATATACTGTCTCACTTCAGTGCATCTGTTGTTTTTTATTTCTTTTCATCACTTTAAAAGTACTGGAATGATAACTGAAACTTTCCTTTTGCCTTCAATGTGAAAACATCAAATAATGCCCCCAAGATTGCATATGCATGTGATAGTGTTTCACTCTATTTCAGGAACAAAATTTTCAGAAAAAGTCTTTTGGTAAAAAACATTCTGTTTTCATTTCTGCCATTATCAAAGTTTTTGGTGACAGTAGTTGAATGGGAAGGTACGAGGAGGGGTGAGAAAAAAAAATAATTATTTGTAAACATGAGGAATGAACGAATTTTTTCATTCTTTCCTACACGATTTACTACACTTGTAAAAGCTTTCATATTTATGCTATTAAAAAATTGCAGCTAAATATCTTTTATGTTTAAAACTTCAAAAAATAAGTCACTAATCCTTAGTAAAGAAATTATTATGTAGTAAAAAATTGGGCAGATTTACCTCTGTGAGTAAAAATGGGGTAGAACCTACTCTGTGTCAGTATGTCAACCTTTATAATCTGAAACACTAAGAAATATAAGATAGATAAGAAAAGGAGTTTAGTTTCATTTGAAACACTGTATTACTTAGTGGAATGCCATGAAAAGATATGTTGCACTCCCCCCTGTGTTCAAAAAGTCTGAGAACCTTCCTTTTGGCAGAAGGGAATTCAGCAGTAAAACCTCTTCATGACATAATATAGCTTTTGTCCCTTATCTCTGAAGGATTCATGACCTTAGGAAAGATTATAAAATCTTTTACTGCAATAACATAATTATCTACTACTGAATATTCAGAAATAACCGTACAAAATTGAGTTGAAACTTCAGATACACACAAACAATGAAGAAAAGTGCTAGAATAATGAGTTGTATTCTATTGTGTAAACTGCAAATTTTTAAGGTCGGTTCTCTCACTTGTTTGTTTTAATGCCACCAGGTGTCACTCAGTGTGTGTGTGCACTGACACAAACATGACAGCTGTAAAGAGGCAGGCAAAGCAATGAGTAGGAATTATTTTGCAGTTTCAGCATATGCAAAGCAAATTACCATAGAACTCTTGAGAGCTGCAAGAGAGTTATGTACCTTTGGTCCTAGCAGATGAGAAGAGACTGACTATTTAGACAGTCAGAGAACTGTACCTCAAAGCTTTTCTCCTCTGTCCATTGACAGTCTTCATGTTAGAGGGGCAGTAAGATCATCCCAGATGTTAAACACCTTACTGGACTTTGAATGTGAGTGATCTTCTGCTGACCCTAAGACTGATGTCTATGATTGTAGGTCATAATAATATGACCTATCACTATTCATTAGATTTTTAATTTTCAAAACATACCCTACACCTAATCATCTTTAGAATAATATCTTATGTAATACATTAATTTTTCATTTATAACTGAGAACACCTAAGACAGAAAAATTAAAGGAGAGAAAGCTTAAGGAAAACCAGAAAAACTTAAGAGCTAAAATTACACATATGTATTCAAATTTTTCAGTCTAATGGTTAGTGTCTGATCTATTACAAAAGGATTTTTCTGTTGGCAGCTGCAGAAGCAGGTTGACACTGATTAGTTCTGAGTCACTTAAGTCAGATTTTCTTACTTAATTCTACCAAAACTATAAAAGAACTTGATGATCTCAAAAGTCTTTTCCAGCCTAGTTCATTCTATAACTCTGTGATCAAAATTATAAAGGTTTCTTTGATAATCTAAGCATAAAATTGAAGATAATGGTTATATTTTTCTTATTTTGATTACAAATAAAATTAAATGGAATAATGGGCATATGTTAGGTGTCCACGATAGGCATGTAATTCAGGATATGTTGCCACTTGCATAAGTTATTCTGATAGATTCAAAGTTAAGGAGAATTTAGAATGCAATAAAATGAATACAAATGGATTCAGTATCTGGAGGGAGCCTACAAGAAAGGTAGAAAGGGAGTTTTACATGTACTGACAGGACAAGGGAGAATGGATTCAAACTGGAAGGGTGTAGTTTAGATTAGACACCAAGAAGAAATCCTTCACTGTGAGGGTGCTTAAGGCACCAGAACAGGTTGCCCAGAGAAACTGTGGATGCCCCATCCCTCGAAGTTTTCAAGGCCAGGTTTAATGGAGCTCTGAGAAATCTGGTCTAGTGAAAGGTTTCCCTGCACATGGCAGGGAAGTTGGAACTTAATGATCTTTAAGGTCCCTTCCAACCCAACACATTCTATGATACCATGAATCACTGCTAAACTATTAAAGTTGTGTTATATACATTGAAAAGGTATATGTAATCAAATGAGTGTGGAAGCAAAGACTCTGTCAGAGTTCAAATTCTATTATCTCACAGCCACATACCCGAACATATTACCCTGGGATGCACTCTGAAGATCAACAATTAAAAAACCCCACCAAGTATTTTAAGTAGTAACTTTAAAAACTGCCCCTAAACAAAACAGATTATCTTTCACTTGTAGGGATGCCTGAGTTCCTCAGCGTTTAGTGAGGCTTGATAGAAAATCTGCATGCTAAAATACAGTAGAAGACTTTGCATTTCACAGTATGTAAAAATGAATGTATTTGACAAGACTATTAGAGATTACCACATTCTGAAATAACACTTCAAAAACTCATCAAAATGTTTAAAGACAGAAGAACTTGGTAATGTTTTAGAAAGGGCTTTTTGCTCACTCTGCTCTGATACAATGTACAGTGAGTGGCTACCATGGTAACATACTTAATTTAGCAATCTTCAGATCTACACTGGCCTCAGTTTTATGAACACCTTTTTCAAAGAGCAATGCTAGAATTGATGTTTGCCACCCATAATTATAGCTATTAATCACTTTAGATAATACAAGGATTTATGAGCTCTGTATTTACCCAGTAGCATATGCTTGTGTGATGAAAAGGCCCATACAATCAAAAACATATGCTCAAGTTTGGAGCAGTCATATCCTTACAGTGAGAATGGCAACGGCTTAGTCAATATTTACAATAAAAATATCCTGGTTGCTATAAAATAAACTCCAATACCCCCAAATAGAAGAACATCAATGTCAGTACCAAACAGTCAATAAAAAATAAATAAACAAAACCATCAGGTGAAAATAAATGGAATTTTTTGTTCTTTTAGTATGCAACTGAACAAAAAGTGGAGGTAACTTATATCAAAAATACTTTCTTCCATTCAAATAATAAAATAGCCCAGAAAAGTGTAGATTTCCCATGCTATTTTTCATTATATGTTTGTATGATTTTATCTTTGTCATCCTTTAGACTAAAATGCATTATTTTAGCACATAGCCCTTTGTACAGAATATCTTTAATTACAGCTGAGAGTGTTGGTAGCTATCCATCTTGCAATCCCCAAAATAAGCCATTTATCCATTGTGCAGTTCCCAAAATAAGGAATTATCTGCTCATAAGCCATTTCAGTTTATTATTACTAACACAAGGAGAATTTGTAAGGCTAAAAGATGACTGATTTTAGTCCATAAACAAGTACATGTTTTTTTTCAATAATTAATTTTTAAAACTTCATTAAATATGCATGATCTGTAAACTTCTACATTTGTGTTTTTGTAAATATTTGTTTATTTTTTTGAAGGTTTGCAGGCAACAAAGTTCTTGATCTAGAACTACATGGATATCCCTTTCAATACCCTGAACAATACCCTAAAGACAAGAGTTAAATAATTTTCAATAATTTAAAACAAATACATTTTACCTTCATATCACTTTTAAAGAAATTTAAATCTTGACAACCAGTCACCTTTTACTCTTGTGAAGATTAGAAATACAATTGATAATAGGAGTACAAGCACAATAATTTGGATCTACATAAAGTCTTTGATTGTGTCTCAAATGATAGTCTTCATCTTAAACTGAAAGCAGGAAAGATTCTGGTTAAACATGGGAACAGATAAAGAACTGATTAAAGTAAAGTGATTAGAAAGTAAAGTGTTGAAAAGGGCCACAGGGGACTCAGTTTTCAGATCTTCATTGCTTCTAATCTGCATAAATTACTAAAAGAGAGAAACTACTTGTAGAATTGCCAAATGCACTGATGACTTAAAACTGAAATGAAATAGTAAGTGGAGAGCAAAAGAATTAAATGATAATTCCCCTTAGAAAATGGTTTACATATTAAAAGGAAAACAAAATTTAAGAACAATAAATATAACATACAAAGTGTTGCCTGTTTTTTCCTTAGAGAAGCTCAAGAAGCCTACTTTTAAGTACTACACAAACTTTAGGGAACTTTTCTGAACCTGTCTAGATTATTGAAAAACTAAGAGAATGACAAAGAGTTCCCATATCCTGCAGCTCTAGGTGGGGGAATGGGGAACCAACTATCAGTTCAGAAAAAAAACCTTATGATCAAAACACATGCAGCGGTACAATATGGTAAAATAACTAATATTAAATGCCTTTCTCTTTGAAATCTCAAGCCAGAGAAAACACAAAAAAGCCAAGCACCCCCTTACACTAACACTACCAAAAAGTTACCTGAAAAGGGAAAATATTTCCACTAAAGTTGTTCTTGCCCTCTTCCCCAGCTCCTAATTTTTCAAATCAAATAAAAATTAGTATCTTCTAGCTTCAGTGGAAAAAGAAAAATAAAACATTACTCAACACAATGAAAAATAACATTTGTGGACATTATTATGGGCTTTTTTGGTGTTTGTTTTTGATATTTTATTTGTTGGGTTTTGGTTTGGAGGGTGTTTATTACTATTACTATTTTATTTATTATTATTATTATTATTATTGTTGTTGTTGTTGTTGTTGTTGTTGTTGTTCTCTTTTCTAGCTTATACACAGTAAAATAGTATAGAAATGTTGAGGATTAGCCTTACAGGAAAGCATCTACCTATACATTACTGATAGCATAAATATTATAAACCAGTCATAGCCTAGTAAAAATGCATAAAACACTTAAGCAACTAGAAAATACAAGTTACAGAGGATGAATGAATAAGACGTGTCTCACAGGAAGCCAAATATGATGATGCTCACCGTCACTGAAATTTGACCCATGCACTATGCTATGGAAATAGTGTTGTAATTATGTTATTTATATTCTTCTGAAGCCTTTGAAATGACTGCTTGTATCATAAAAATATAAGACAATGAAGAAAATATAAGTTTCAAAAATCTAAGCAATGGGTCATTATAATCTTTTTCTCTAACAGATATTCCAGTGTGGGTTCACTATCATATCTGGCCTTCATCCATATCTCTCTCTAAAAGTCATAGTATTTGGTCTTAGTTTGTACTATTTGTACTTATTTTGTACTTAGTTTGTACCTGTCAGAAAAATAGAACCAAGTGACTGCAGCAAAATGGCCATACTCAGAAAAAGAAAACAAAGAAAACAGGAAGAAAAATTAGGTGTAATACAGTTATATAATTACATGTACATATGGTCCTCAAGACAGCTGCATAAAGACAATGGAAGCATAAGGATTTTTAGTGCTCATGAAATTGCATTCCTGTGTCCATCTGAATGGTAGTTGAAGTGACAATTTTAAGCCCAGCACCTGCAAAACATTTTTGCCCACTACACATAAGAAATTATGATCAAAAGATGTTTGTATCAGTGTATACAGCTTACAGGGGAAATGAATTTGTATGCACGAATAAATAAAGAGAAAGTCAGAGAAGGAAGTTTTATTGCCACACATATGGTTTTTCAATTCCTGGTTAACTAATTTAATATCTCTCTCAGTGCCCACCATTTTAAAAATACCTGTAGTTTGATAGAACACTTGATATCTAATACAGAAGGTTTCTATATTTAATATTCCATTGCTAATACTTCCTTTGCTTTTTAAAGGTCATTACTGGTTTTGATTACATTAATTTGAAAGCTGCTTGAATTACACTGCAAATTAATGTAAAATGAACATCTGTGTAAACTGACAAAAAGCAAAATTGCTGTGCTCTTCAGAGATGACTCCTCCTGGGTGTTTTCCCCATTGATCATTTAATAATAGTAGGAGCAAAGGAGTCCAAATAGAAGTTCTCGATTATTTTTAATGTTCTAGTAAATAGAAACAGTTTGATAATTTTTCCTTTATTTTTATCAATGGCATCCAGCAACAAGGCAGCTTTCTGGAGAAAACTAGGGACTGCTTAGATTACAAAAGCAAGTGTATTATTCTTTTTGTACTTATGCTAAGTATAAGAAACAAAGAATGTGGTCTGATAACGAGTGGCGCGATAAATTTTTTGAATCTGGTCCAGCATTTGTAATTCTTTAGGAAGCTAAACATTGAGGAATTCTCTCTTCATTTGGAATTTAGCTCAGTGATAAGAACTTATCTACAGATATAATCTTTTAAATTAAAAACAGATGACCTTGTAAGACCATTCAAACCAAGACTCTCTCATAAGATCATTCCTGGTGTTCAAGACAAAAAGAGACACTTGCTTTAAAGAACCGAGGTTAAATGTAAAACTCACTATCTATGTAAATATAGCTTTTAGGAAAAAAAAACTTTATAATGGAATTCCAAGTCATAAGTCTGGGCATTTCCTTTACATGCAGTCTGACTTTTAGGATGTATATGCCTCAAACTCACATAACTTCTTAGTTGCACTGGCTATGCCTCAAACTCAGACAATTTCATAGTTTTACTGGTTTTAGCACACGGATTTATGAACTTTTAAAGTCTACCTACTTAGCAGTGTCATATGTTTAAAAAAACCTAGTATAGCACTCTATTACAGAATTACTGCACATAATTGTGGGGTTAATCATTATCCTGTGGTAGAGGGGACAACCTGTACACATACTACTATAATAAGGATCAGTTAAAACAGTAAGTCTACTGATATCTCCTCATGTAATTTAATCAGAAATATTCCATCAGCATTTATTTTATGATCTATTAAAGTAATGCATTTGTTTTTGCAATAATTAAAATCAACAGTTCCAATGCAAGGGGACATCCAAACCACAAAACTGTTGAATAAGCTAAAGTTTTCTAAGTTTTTTCATCACAGGCAAGTTCTTGGTAAGAGATTTAAGACCAGAACTTCAAGAATTATAAACTGCTGTGAGTGATTAATCTTGCTTTGCAAGCTAGAAAATATAAAAGGAATATATAAATTTTTTCTCAGCATCAGCAAAATATTTATGTCCAGTGATTCTGAATGCTGGACTAAGAAATGTCATTATTTCTCACATGAAATTTGCCATTTAATCTCTGTGGCTGAAATTACTACATGAAGACAAAGTATTTCTAGAATTTTTGAGTTTCTCTGGTCATCACCCTCTATAAATTGAAGAGAACATTTTTTAATCTGAAATTCTTTTTGGAATAATTAAACCTAACATGCCATAATTTTCTTCATATTCCTCAAACTATACCTTAGAAACAGCAATTGAATAGCCCTGTGAAAATAATAGAAAAAGCCCCTGTCATATATCATGATATATGAAATTGATGGTAATCTTGCAATGATAAACAATTTGAAGAATTAAATCTTAAATGTACTGTGAGAAAACCAAAACACGTGACAGAGATTTAGAGAGTTGATTTCAAGACACACTTAGTGATCTCTTACAGATCCTCTTGTTTAAAAGCATTTCTTTTGAGTTATTGGAATTAAAATTAAATTCAACTGGAAAAAAAAAATTCATTTATGACAGTAATGAATGACCAGAATAACAAAATGGGCATACAATACTAAGTGAAGTGACACATACATTAGAAACATAAATCAAACCAAACTCCCTTACATTTGAAACAGAAATTATCATTGTTGAAATCTAGCAAAAATCTGATTTTGTTATTTGTTATTTTCTCAGAGATAGCATCAAGGCTCTGTGTTTCACCATCTGAATTGATACCTTTCTGAACTTCTCTATGAATTTGTTAAGTTGCAGAGCTCGCTGCCTCAAGAGACAAATTTCTATTGCCTCAGTTCAGAAAGTATTTCAAACATTTTCAGCATGGGAAAATCTGAGTATAAATATTTAGTCAAAGCTATACATTTGCTTAAATACCACCCTGAATAGCAATCCATATTTAATTCCTCCACAAACTAAGAGTAACTATAATTTGAATCCCGTGCCAATAAAAAAAGCCCAGCACACATTCTTCACTAATCCATGGAACTTGCAGTATTTGGTTCCTTAGGGCTAGACAAAAGATGTTCTGTGAGATACAAGTATAGGCCATCTGCAACTGGCTTGCTCTGCTTTGAGTTCTGCCTCAGCTCATAGAACATCCTCTTTTGGAGGATGGAGAATTATGGAGAATAAAGAATAAAATCATGCTATTTTTACCTGTTATTTTTGTACCTAAATCACATTTCTTTTACTTAAACCTGAATCTCATAAGAATCTATTATTTCAGACCTCTACTCCTCTGCCAAGTTGCAGAATTTAGCAACCAGATTTGAAGAGATTCAGGAGACTGTACAGATCTGGCAATAACCTGAGAACACAAATAAGCTGTAGGAAACTATGTTAGAAGAGAATCTGATGACATCTAATTGTAAAGTATTATTTTACTAAACTGCATTAAATCGGTCCTTCTAGGCCAAGGAAATTATTCAAAAATCTTGCAATATAGAGTATACTAAGTTTGCAAAACTGAAACAAAGCTTATTTTTGCATAGCAAATACACCAACTGAACACTAGTAGCTATAGAAACTGAAACAAGGCATATTTTTTCCTCAGAAAACAAGAAATCAAATTTACATTGCCAGATTAACAGTTACAAGATATCAGAGTATAATGCATGAATGGTTCAGCACCTTATCCACAAGTATTATTGTGGTTTTATTCCCACGAGAGTTGCATTCCTTGCAAGCTGCAACTAATTATAAATTGGCTGATACACCAATACTCTTAGGCTGTGCTAACATTTTGAATTTGTTTGCACACCTTACCTTCTTTACTGCAAGTCCAGCTTCTTTGAAAGAACCAAGTTTTGTCAACAATACAGTTGTAAGCTATTTTGCAATAAAGGCTGTTCTATGCACATTAATAATACTGACAAGAACAGATGGCAATTATCGCTTTTAACAATTATTCTTTTTTCTGTTGGTATTAATTACATGTGCCTAATTTCTGTTGTTATGTCCACTGGGCACCAAGGTAAGGTGCTAAAAATCTGCCCAAACACTTTCATCTCATTGACAGCAGCAGAATTCTTATTAAAACTGAAACATTACTGTCATTTTAATTAACTCATTAGGGATGCATAAAATTTCATCATTATTGATAGCTATTTTTAATGCTTTTCTAATATTAAAGTGCTTTATAAAGTGATCAGAATTCTTTCTAAATGTATAGTTAAAACATCATCTACTTTTTTTAAAAATAGAAATATCCATAAAATTAACAAAAGTATCAGTCATATGAATCACTAGAAAATTCTCGGCTGTTCCTAATGTGCTGGAAAATGTCTGTTTAAACCCCTTTGGGTTAAATAGCTGTTCACTGATTATCTAGGAATAGTACTCTTTCTATTGTGTCTCTAGCAGAATGCTTATGTCCCAGTTAGGCAGCTAGGTGGTTCTCTTCTGCAGTTGTATTAGCAAGGAAAGAATAAAATTCCTAAACACTGTGGTCTGTAACAGCCAACACTCTTAGCAGGGAGCTGCTTAACCTTTGTCAAAAGATAACACCAAAACCAGCCTTAAACAAACAGCCATCTCAACAGGGGCAGGCCTGCTTTCAGTTAAGCTTCATTGCCCCAAGCTGTTTCAGTTCATAGTTTTCAAGCATTCAACCAATGATCTGAAGACACATTAGGGATATTATAGACTTCAGAGCTATCCATTCCCAAACCACAATAGCAGCATATAGTTCCAGGCATGTGAAAGAAGACCCTGTCTGGATCTTTCTAAAGATAGACAAAAAGATACAGCGCTGATACAATTTATTCTGAGGCTAAACAAAAAGTGTCCCTGGAAGCACTGGCACATCGATTTCCCTAGACCAGCAGGTTAAATACACGGGCAGGACAAAGAACTCAGGATATTCCAGACACAATCAGGCATATATAGCTTGACACACCAGCAAAAATGTTGACTCTAACTGCCTTGTATTTGTATTTTTATAAGTCCAGGCTAGAGTACAGACCAAACACATGAAACTCGCTGAAATCCTACCTATTTGGAAAATCCATGACTTCAGGGCTTTACATGAAATGAGCAGACAGCAATCCAGATACCTCTGAACATTTCAAGCCTTTGTTTGTGGATTTTGAAACAATATTCTCTGGTTCCTTTATGTAGAAGTTTACCTACTTCGGGGTACCCCTTATTGTACCAGAGAGGAATTTACAGAACACAGTTGTAATCTCATAGCTGGGGATCACCTTGGAAATGGAGTCATGATTTCAATGAAATTTGGTGAAAGTGCAGTAACTTGATGAAGCACTCATTGGAGCAATGCCAGTTAGTTACATATGTAGTTCTTAAAACAAGGTTTCTGCTTTACAAGGCATATATTATAGCCTTTTGTTCTCTTATTATCTTATTCTTAAATAAATCACTGATGGGTGCTCCTAATCTAGGAAATATTTTTTTAATCTTACTTTGATGAAGGTAAAGAATTTCTGCATTAGAGTCTTCTAGTATGCTCATTCTGGTGCTAGTTTAACAATATGGAGTGTGTAAAAATTAGAGTTGCATCTTTAAGCTTTGGTGAAAATGTAATATGTGTAAATAACAGAAGATTAAGGATTCACCTATTAAAAAAAAAAAAAAGGTGTTTACTAAAAAATTGCTTAAAAAAATATGATATGATAATATCCTATGCTGGGTTGACCCTGGCTAGGTGCCTGGTGCCCACCAAAACCACATTATCACTCCCCTCCTCAGCTGGAAAGGGAACAGATGGAAGAAAAGAGAGAGTTTTCTTCCCTTTGTTCACTCAGTTATCACAGAGGTGCTGATGATGCTGCTGCTGATAGGCTCAGCTGTGTCCAGCAGCAGGTCCATCTCGGAGCCAGCTGACATTGTCTCCATTGAACACTGGAGAAGCTTCTGGCAGCTTCTCTCAGAAGCCCCCCACTGCCACACCAAATATTTGCCATACAATACACACCACTGCTACCAAATACTTGCCATGCAAACCCATAAAATTATAGCTCACAGTTTACCAGAAAAGTTTACCATTGAAAATGCTTGGTGCATTCAAACAAATAAAACTTAAGAACCCAAGTTAAACTTGATGATCTTTAAAATGATTCCTGTCTTACAAGAAGGGTTTTGTTTTTTTTTTAAGCAGAGAAACTCCTTTTTAATTCAATGAGGATTCACAACAGTTGATACTGTTTATCATAAATGTTTCAGAAACAAATTTAGTAAGTTGAATAAGCATCTTGACCATGTATCACCAAGCACTCTTTTGGAGACTCCAAATTTAAAGCAAATCTATTCAAAAAATCCTCTTTTAAAATATATTGTGGTTATTCCCTCCATATTGCTCATACTGGGACTCAAAAATAATAGTCTGTTTCAGCAGCAGCAGATGACCAGTCTGAACTGAAAATCAATCTTTTGAAAAGTGAATCATATGCCTGTGCTTAGGAATTATAGGTATCAACTAACAGGATATCCAACACAAGAAATTTGTGAAAATAAAGTACTTGCTTCATATGGAAACTGGTGAAAAATTACTATTAAAGTCCAAAATAATAAATTAAAATAAATTAAAACATATGCATACATATATACCCATACATAACTATATATACAAACAGGCCTAAACTAAATGGGTTGTTTTTTACAGCATTTGTAAATGGAAACATCTTTCATAAAATAAAATTTGAAATAAACCAAGAAAAAGGACTTCTATCATTGCAAACTATTACAGACTAAACAATTGTTCTGCATCTGGACTTGTATCACATACTTGTTTTTAATACTGCTGTAGATCTTGGAAAAAACCCAGAAAAATCTTTCATTTCTCTCTTAATTATTTTACATAGATGCTGAGGTCAGCTAATGATTCTTAGGCTGTATTTTGAGGCAAGATAACAAAGACAAATTCTTTGAAATGGCTGGGAGACTGTTGCTAGGACTGCTGAGTTATAATCAAGTGGCTGGCTTCCACCTGGTTAAATTTGTTCTCTTCAAATAGTGTAGGATTGTTGTGTGGGATTCTAAATAAATGTAAGAGAGGCTTGAACTGCCTGGTAAAGTAGCATTGGAAATATCTTTCATAATTCTCTCAACTTTAAGTAGACAATCTAACATCCTTAAAATTTTGAGCTACTGGGAGGGCTTCATGAAGTTATCTCAAACCTCGTGGATTCAGGAGGCTTAAGAGGCAATACAGTGTGTTATATGATCAAGAAATTGTCTTGCACAGTGCAGTTCTTCACTCAAAAGACTTAGTGTGGTAGTACACATCAGTTTTAATATGATTCTCAAAATACAGCTAGGGTGTAAAGCTAATCATTCTCACCCTATTAATGCTTTGACTAATTTGATTCAATGTGATTTCACACTTGCTCTTGTGGCTCCATGTGACCTTCACAGCATTCTCTGACACTGATTGAATATCTATGGAAGGCATAGTAGACTAACTGGAAAAGCATCTAACCTCTATTTAATATCTAGTTCACAGAAGTCATAACATGCTAAAATAAAAGGGTCATAGCCAGAGCAGTACGAACAATTCAGTAAATTGTACCTATGCAGGTACTTATGAATTCATTTTTTCAGGCTGCAAGATCTTCTCTTTTAAGGAAAAAGAAGTTAATATGTAGAAATAAAAAAGTAAAATCACAGTCTTCTAATCCATAAAATGAGAAAATATTGAGGTCAGCTACTGGAACATTTTCAGAAATTGAAAGATTTTGAATGTTTTCTAGTAAACAGATATGATCTCCACACTGAAAGTTATTTTTGCTTTCAGCTCACTCTGGAGCTAAAGTGAAAAATTGGCCTAATACACTGAAGAAAATTTACTGGTATCTTAAATGTTAAATTCACTAAGCAGCAACCTATTTAAGGGAGAGTACAAAGGCAGCATGACAGTCTATACTGCTTCTAGCACAGGCCAGATATTTAGAAGTTATTGGTCTTAGTACATAACCCAGAAGCAACAAGACTATCAAAAGGTCTTGTAGTTCATTGGAATTGGGAATTAAATGCCTATTATTTTATGAGAGAAGGTTTGCATAAATAGCTTAAAGTGCAATGAGAATGTTGGCACTGACATTTTCTGTCAGAAATACAATTTGTGAAACACGCCATGTTGATTAACAGAATATCCCTTTGCAGAGGATGCAGAAATGGGCATTGGTCTGCAGGTCAGAAGGTGAGCAATTGCTTTTTCATCACCCTTTTTTCCCCCTTCTTTGATTCCCATCACTTATTAAACTATATTCATCTTGACCCACTAATTTTTCTCACTTTTGCCTTTTCAACTTGCTTCCCCAAACTGCTGGAATAAGTGAGCAGCTGGTGGGCTCTTAGTTGAAGGCCAGAATCAACACATCACAACTTCACCACAGTAAAGACCTTTCAGCTTAAATTAGTCATTTAACAGAAGAACAAATATGAAATTAACATATTATTTGAATAAACAACAGCCAAGAAACCCAGAGATCAGTTGGTTTGGCTAATTTGAGCACTTCTTTCTGAAAGGACATTTTCAGAATGATTGAGTTGTGCTGCCATTGGAATGCCCACACCATTATGAAAGAATATTAGAATATTGCCACTGCCATAGTCTGAAGCATGAGTTCCCAAATCATGAGGTTTGGCCTCAGAGATGCTATGCAGATAGATGATGCAAACAGTCTTTCATTCATATTTGATAACAAGACTAGTCTATTATTCTAAGAACCATATTTGTAGTCATAATCTCATTGCTATTAAGCTGTTTTCCATCCTGTGCAGTTATTCCATGCAGAAATATTAAATCACTTTAAAAAATTGATGACAACTACCCCAAAAGCAATTACATGAGAAAATATCTATGGGCAATCCAGAGTATAATTTTTTTAATCTTCAAATATCATAAAAAGTGCACAAAGAAAGGCAATTCTGCACCTGAGTCTGTCTAGCATTACGCAGTTTATCCAGAATTACAACTTCTACAATATGAATGCCCTTTGTCTCCTGATAAGAAACCTGCATTTCCATTCTCTCGGAGTTGATCCATTTAAATCAGTGGAATCAGGTGGTGACTGATAAACAGTGTTCAAGAAGAATAAGCCTGACAAGACATATTAGTTCTATTAACTACATGAAAAATGAAGTTTGCATTTTTCTCCAGGGATGAGGTTTTCTGGAAAGATTAAATGTAGCAGATAGTTTTTGCAAACACAGACTTTTTGAAATGTGATCTATGGGAAACATGGTCCCTAATTTCAGGGATGGGACCAGCAGTTGGTATCCACAGTGCCAGTTGCTGTCCTGGCTCCCTTCCCTTACAGCTCTACTGCAGACAACTGCAGAAAGACACCAGAAGGAACGGAACAAGAGAGCCTCAGTGACACATACAATCTCTAAGGATCACCCATGTTCAGCTTCACCAGGTTACAAGATAATGGGAGTGCTGAAAGAGTGGAGAAGAAGCTGACACAGAGCACAGAGAGATGGTGATATTTGTAATGGATGTGGGGAAGGGAGTGAGGCAAGAGATGAAGATGGATGGCTGAAGCCAGCTGCTTCTCTTTCATTTGTGTGTACACTGTCACAGTAAATCAGTATCAGCAACGCATGCTGGAAGTGCACCCAGGTTCTTCTGTAATTTCTGTAGTTCCTCTGTGCTCTTATTGTGTTATTTGGAAATAACTACACAGATACAAGATATGAAAAACATGTCTGTAATCTCCATGCCTTGTCATGCTTTTTTTAAGGGTGTCATTAAATATTATGGAAAATCTGATTATTTGTGTGGAGTTCACATAGCACATCAAGCATAATATCACAGTCCCACACAGAAGAATGACCTTCCCCTAACTTAATTTTTCATGAATTTTATGTGAAATATGTAAAATTTACATCTGAGGGGCAGCAGATAATGGTATATTTCTGATTGGCAGAGATATTATTAGAAATATTATTATAAAATTAGTCTAATATTAAGTCTTGACCCAAAATCTTCGGTACAGCAGCAGAATTATTCTAACCTAAATTAAAAATTAGCACTAATAAAAAAAAGCTGTATAAACAGAAGAAGGTATAATGTAGTGCATGAAATTTGGAAAAAAATCCAGAGCAAGTTTGAAATAAACAGTAAAGACTAAAGTTCTGGCACTGAGAAAATTGGCTAGAGAAAATGCCTAAGTATTCCAATTTAAGTCATATATTGAAAAACAAGGGTTCTGTTAATAAAGGACAGGCATGGGGGAGGGGGTTGTTAATTTTTTAAGTTAATACTATCTTACAGTAATTGCTCTAATGTAATTTCATTCATCATTTTCTGATACACCATAGGTCTGGTAGTTTTAAGAGAAACAGATAATTTAAGATAATATATGACATGTGAAGGTAAACATGTTATTTCTTGTGCTTGCTGTATTACGTGTTGCTGTAGGATTGTTTTCTGCCTGTTGTATATGTAACAGAACCACAGTCTTTCTGTAAGCTAATGAATTCAGAATGCTAAACTTCATCATGGGTAGTATTCTTAGGCAGTAATGATGATAATAAAGTGAAAAATTTTACTCAGGAAAATAAATTACAGAACAGACACATATATTTAGGAGATCAATTATGTAAAAAGAGATATGGTTTCTTCCTTCCTAATCTGGGTAAAAGTTATTTAAAAAATTGATAACATATTTAAAAATTGACTTCACTGTGTCTGACATGACATCACCACTTGAATACCAAAATGATTATGAGTGATAGTTTTGAGCTGTTTTGTCCATTTTTAAATGAATTTTACCAGCCATCCTTCTTTTTAAAATGTAGTTATACCATACAGATCTTCTGTCCATCACAGATTACTTGACAAAATACATCATTTACATTCACATTTCTTACCAATACTTGTTCCCACACAATACTTGAGTAACACAGCACAAAGCTTTCCTTTCCCAAATTCCCTTATTCAAAACCTTTTTATGCAGAAAATTCTAAAAATTATCAATCCAATTAGAAAACAATTTCTGCTGTCTATTAAACCATGATACTTCTCCTACTAAATTTCAGTTTTGTCTGGTAAAAAATTTAGAAAATCAGTGTATACAACAGATGCAGGACTGAACTAACCTACAAGCACAGTTCTTCTGAACAGAACTGAACGATTACTGAAGTATTTCCAGATATGTTATGGTATAGTACCTCAAAATTAAAGTCTTAGAAACCATTAGTGCATTAAAAAAGTACCCTATGTTAAATATAGGTAGCATGCCAAAAGAAAGGATAAATAAAAAGCTTGTAAAAATGACCAAAAAAATTGAATTACTTCTTTTTTTCACTATTGAAGAAACAAAAAATATTGTGTAAATGTCACATTGTTTTACTCATTGTCCTATGATGATGGCTGATGCCTGTTAGGTTATATGTTCAGGATTTTTAAATTTCATAACACCCTGTATATGTTTGTTTAATGTTACATATATGTTTGTTTAATAAGATATAAAATAAGTTACATTCTTTTTATATTTTCAACAAAACACTGTTGTACTCACTGTGATAGATGTAACAGGTACTTCTCTAGTAAACATTTATTAGAATATTATATTTTTGAAATCACATTTTGGGATTTCCTACTTAATTTTTTGTTGACTGTGGAAAACACCTAGGACTCAAAAACTACAAAGAAAACCAAATTTTCACAAAGAAGATAGTAAATTTCGATATTAAAATGTTTTCATCTTTTGGAAGAAATGCTTTAAACCAGCATTTTATACAAGTATGATCTTTCTGAAATCAGTGGCATCACACTGACAATAAAATCCTTGTTCAAGGTTCTCATGTACACAGAATTTTCCTCAGTCATAGAAAGGACTCAAATGTACAAATAATTCTTTTTAGCTTTTGGCTAAACTTACATGCTAAAAACTTCAGCAAGCAACAGCAACATATTTTTCTTCCTCTTTCTAGTCCTATGACTGTGTTGGCAATTTCTTCTAACAGCCATGGAGGATGGGCCATAAAGCTATGTTGCACAAAGGAAATGCCACACAGAATGCATTTGAGATGAATTCATGCTTCTTATTCACTTGCATCCCAATGTCCTTGACACAGATACCTGTTATCAAGACTGTTATCAGAACAGTTAGAATCCATGCAGCTTCCAAAGCACGTGCTATATGACTTAGAAAAAAAACAAATTGACAAACAGAACTTTGAAATGTCTTGGTGGTGGTCAATTTAATGGAAATTAATTATGTATATGAAGACACTCATGTTAATACTGTTTTTGCTTTAAATTGTATTAAATGGGTTTACATGTGTTCAATTTATTAAAAACAAAAAACAAACAAAAACAAACAAACAAAAAAAAACCCAAAAAACCACCAGCCCTTGCATGCTTGAGTATTCAAGTGAAACAAAACCTGATTTGAGAATATGCTCTTGCAAATGTACACCTCAGTTAACAGTTATTCCCATAGAGTTTGCCTTCCTTTCAAGGAGCTGTGCAGTGTTTTATGCGTTTTATTCTATTGACCCATCACCACACAATTCTGTGAAAAGAACTCATTTGTACTGCATATATTACTCTATTATCACTGGAGTGAAAGAGGCATGCCAATGACAAAATATTCTTTAAGAGTACCAATGGGGCAGCTGAGGATATCTCAATTATTATCTTGCTAACCCTTAAACACACACTGTACAATAAAAGTAAATTTTTATTTAGTTTAACATTTCTTATTCCCAGACAGCTTTGCTTTTTCAGTAGATATGCTAAATTTTAATATAAAAATCATCTGATTAAAAGAATCAAGTACTTCTGGTAGAAGAAAAATTGTCCACAGCTGCCTGATAAGGTCAGAATGATAGGGTTCTTCTTATTTCTGAGTATCAGGCTGTAGCCTGCAGATATTTCCTAATGAAACTTTAAGATAAGGAAGAAATTTTCAAGCTGTCAAAAAGTGCAAGTGAAAGAGAATTAAAATATAGATGTGGTTAATGTATACAATGAATGATGCACAAGCACTGCCATAGAAAAGCTAGCAAATTTTACTTTAAAACAAAGCCTGAGTAATAACAGTCCTGTCTATTAAACAAACATATTCTTTTATGTTTTGGAACACTAGAAATTCTTATTTAACAGACACTTTGTCCACAAGGATACCAAACATAAATTTTTCATGGCTCAGATTATCCACTCAGAAGCAACTCAAATTGTTAGAATGTGCTCCTTCTCTTTATCAATTGTCTATGAAATGATACTCCCAAAAGTGTTCCCTATTTAAAATTATTTGGCAAACAATTCATTTAAATTCATTTCATCTGTGTACTACTTAGAAGCTCTTTGTTGCAACTGTCAATTTGAGTACTTACTATTCGAAAATTATTTCCTCATTTACAGCATTCTGCAATGTGTTGCTGTTTTCTAAACAGGATTCACAAGGTGATGAAGGGCAAAATCAAATGAAGTGCCTTAGAGCGTTGTCAACTTGAATTTAATTCAAATCACACCTGGTTAACCTTTGTAAAAATAAGTTTCTTTTCCAAAATAGACAGGCTGATGACTAATATGTCCCAGTCATGGAGCCCAGTAGGCTATTTTCTACACCAAATAGGTATGCTGACCAAGGATCCAAATACTGCTAACATTCCTATTTTAATACCCATATGACATAGGAAAAAAACATCTTTCCCAAGCAAATCCAATCTTAGTGGACTAAGATTAAAGGAAATTGCTTTACGATTCCATTACATATTTTTATTCCTTGTAGTTTTTACTTTTTGCTCTTAAAACCTTCACTTCAAATGCAGCACAATTTATATTATTCAGGGGCTTACAAAGCAATCACATTAATGATAGCATGTGAATTGTTTACCTAGTTTAAACTAATAATCACCTCTTCTTTGCAAGGGAAAAATAAAAACAACACATCCCAATTTTTATGCACTGTTTCCCAACATTTTTTTCCTAATATGAAACAGGCCTTCTGTCAATATGAAATTATTTATTTTCATTGTAAGAATTACTGAAAGAAGTAACTTGTCTTGCCAAAAACCTATCTAAAAACATATTAAAGATGTTCAGTTAATTCCTGTTAAAATATTTAGATTTTTTAGCTGAATTCCCACAAACTGTAGCTGAAAACATGATTGAGTTTGAAATTATTTCATTTCGTACAAAACTGGTTTCATGAACTACCAGGCCAAGGGGAAGCAGGGCATATTTTGACTTGTGGTCTGAGCCTTTAACAAAATTCAAAAACAGATTATATACAGTCTGCTTTTATAAAGAGAAATGACATCTTTTAACGACACCATTTCATAATACCAATAAAGTTTTCATCCACAATTAACTTGCACTTTTCTCTACTACAAGAATATTAGAACAAAGCTTTGAAATTCATGGAACATTAAATGCAGGTATTTCCTGCATATAAGAGAAGAGAAACTTCCATTTCAGCTTCATTCCCAACCTGACATTCATTAATTAGTTCCTAGCTGTGTTCTTGCTAATAATTACCTGATTGCAAAAATAATAGAACTAAGCCTCAGCTGTGTAAACCAGGATAAATCACTTTGTGTCTGGGAAGGTGTACCAATATAAGCATCAGAGTTGCTCAGTATTAGCACTCTTTTTGAGTTAACACATATATTCCAGTATAACAAAAACTAGTCAGGATACAGATAACTTTTAGTATTAGAAGGAATTAATAAAAAGTGTATCCTTTCAAAGAATCACATGTTGCTTGAACCACAGATGAAAAACATGAGCATCATATATTGTAAGAAGACTAATGGCACTCTCAAGGTGTAGATGGTACTTGATGCAAAACCCATGCAGAATGAAACATATTTGCTTATGGTTCTCATAGAATATCAGTGATGGAACACAAAATTATGAACTAGGCTTTATTAATGGCAAACCAATTTCTGTACATCTGGCTGCAGAAAGAATGCTGAGACTGTGCTCTGAACACTGGTAGGTCATATAGCAATATGCCTCCTGGGAAAAATGTCAGGGGTCCCTAAGGATGTTCAGTTCCAGGTTATGCATTGTTCTCTTCTACATAGGAGAACTGAGTACTCAAATGAGATTTATTACAGGATACGTCGTAGCTGCAATTTCTGCTCTCCATAGTTAAAGAAAGAGGTCAGATCACTTAGATAAAGGAACTCTCAGCAAGGGACAGAATAAAAAATTGCACATGATGCATATAGAATTTCAACACCCATTTTTGAACATGTACTCATATTTCAAAGATGTGCATACGTATGTAAATATTTGTATATGAGTATATACATGTATTCAAATACATAGGAAATGATCAGTGGACTACTCTTGTCAAAGGCTGGGTTAAGGAATGTTATTCCTGAGATAATAATCCTAGGGTGACAACATAAGTCACTTCATTGTGATTTTGAAATGGGTGAAGGCAAAGGCTTAGAAAACCACTGGGGATTACAATTAGCACAACATTATTAAATCAGTGTTAGATGATAAAATTTTCCCAGCAATTGAAAATTGTAGTGGTGTTTAAAGTCCTCACTGATGTGGGGCAGTAAAGACAGAACAGAAACTGTCTATTTCAACTGGTTTCAGGACTGATATAAGTGAGCCAGAGTTTTCAGCAAATTCCTCTACCAGCTTTTGAGAATAATAACTATACACCTCTGCCTAAAGCTCTTCACTGAAGCTCTTCCAGGTTAAATGGTTTGGGACCTCTATTTTTGCAGTGCAGGCATACCCCTAGTTGTTTGGGAGCAACAAACAGATGGTTTGAAAGAGAGATTTATTAAGTGTCCGAGAACTAAATTAATTTTAGGTCGAGATTAGAGTCTAACAAGGTAATTTGGGATTGTCCTTCTGGCAGGTGTTCATTGCTAGTACTTTTCCCACAGAAACCAGCTCCTTAATAACCTAGAGTAACAAATGGAGGAAAGGGAAGGCTCTGAAGAAAGCTGGGAATACTTTGTCAGTTTTCTGCCCATTGATAGTGAAGAAGAATCCCTTTGCTAATATCCTCTTAAGCTTTACATGAGAGAGGAATGTTTACAAGTTCTGTCTTTTTTGTTTGTTTTGTTTTATATATCTTCCACAAGTAAGATGTAGTGCTCTGGAGCCCTATTAATAAGCTGGGGCAGGATGGGAGGCCGGGTAGTAGCTCATCCTAACACTGCAATGATAGAGAACGATTGGATCACTTGCACTGTTTTAACAACTCAATACAATTCCAAAATGAATTAAAGTTTCCAAATAGTTAAGTCCACATGATCCGTTTTTTTTTGTTTTAATTTCATGTTTTGATAAAGAAATGCCTTGTGGGAGAGCAACATCAGTTTCACAAAAAGCATTAAAAAAGGGGGGTTTGCCACCTTTATGTCCTGGATGGTAAGAAATGAAAGCAGAATTCTTTCCCCCTGTTAATTATTCTGTAAGTTTCTCCTCTCAGCAAAAGAGAAGTTTTAGAAAGTGTTTTATAAATTCTGCAACAGAAACAGCAATTGATACTTTCCAAAGGTGTAGCTACTGATACTTTTAGGGTATGATGTCTTTTTAAAGTCTTATCCATTCTTTTTGATTAATTTCAATAATCTACAATATAGAAACAACAAAACACTATTTTCAGATAAGTACTATGCATTTAGTAAATGCAACTCTTGTTTGCATATTTTTTGTTTAGTTCTTGTGGCGGGGACACTTGTCTAAAGCAAGTATACAGTACTGATTTACTGACACTTAAGCATTTTCTTTGCAATTGGTAATACAAAAAAAACAGCAATAGTAAAATATAGGGATATGACATTGGTTTAATGTCTCAGCTAAGCTAAATTTGATCAATATGTGGAGCAGTCATGAATAAAATTTAACTGATGAGCTACTGGGAATATTAGTTACTAAAGTCAGCTAATTTTTTTTGTTTTTTTTGCAAAAGATGATTTGCAATATAAGTTTATCCTGGAAGTGATTTTAGCAGCAAAACAATTTCTCTCCTGGAAGTGATTTTAGCAGCAAAACAATTTCTCTCTCCAGTTTAAATTGTGATGCTTCTTTAAATACTATATATTTCAAAATTATAATAATCCTTCAATACTTTGATATAACATGAATTACTGCAAAAAAAGCTTTGTTTTTTTCTAAAGCACAAAAAATACATAACCCCATATGTTCCTATTTTTAATTTTTTTTAGTGGCCATGATTTCTGCACTATCTAGATTGAGGACTAACTTTGCAGGATAAGACATGGAGTACTTTTTCAGAGCATTTATCGAAACACATGTATGAAATTGCCTCAAGAAATGAGCCACACTTCCTTTGTGAATTGGACTGTGGGTTATTACTACTTCCAAATGCTTGCTACTAAGACTATAGGGCAAGCTGGCCTGCAAAACAGTGTTTACATACAGTCAGCCCAGTAAAGACACATGGACAGCATCCTGTAGAAAATCCTTAATATGTAACTTTCCATGTGAAAAATGTTGATAAGATTAGTACTTTAGACAGGAAGTTATTTTAAAAGGAGGACCAGAGAAATTGGATAGACTGAGAGGGAAGAGAGGGTTGGCTTGGGGAAAGTTAGAGGGGCAGCAAAACACTGGAGAATGGCTGAAATAAAATACTCTCCTGCCTGTTTGCTCCCACTTTGATTCCTCAATTACCCTTACTTCAACTCAATTCCACATACAGGTGAAATGGTAATGAATAGAAGATCAATTGCAAATGTCACACTTCAAAATGAAGAACCATCACGAGGTCAAGAGAAATATCATAAAATCTTACCAGTATAGGAGGTTTAGTGGGTTTCTTAAGGAGGATAGAAAACCTATTTGCTCCAAAAGTCCTTCCAAAGAACATGATTTAGAAGAGGAATATCAAACAATGGAAAGGACACTGATAGTTCAGAGGAAAATATTTTGCTTTTTCCAATACCTAGGATGAAGGCAGCTGATGGGGAAAGCATGGTTGAAATATTACTCTTTTGAAGACTTAGAAGAAGAGAAAACTATAGAGAGTGGGAACTCTTCTGAAACTTAGGGTACACTAGTGCCTATTTAGTTTTTCTAAATATTTACATGAAAATATGAAATACATTGATGTATTAAATATGAGTGAAGAAAACAGTGTTGTGATTCACATCACTTAAAGTTAACTACAGTAGTAGGACTTTTTAGGTATTTGTGGCTACATTTATAAAATACACGTAGAAGTCAGAACAGTAAAAATCTAAAACAAAGGCAACTTTTTATTGGGAAGAAAGAATATTCATTTTCACAAAAGATTCATTGCTATTAAAATGTCTAGCAACAGTCATTGACATTGGATAGATGATTTTATAAAAGGAGGAAAGGAATGTGGTTACTGACTGAATGTGGTTACTGACTTTAGGTCTATGTCCTTAAGCAGGTGAAAATAATCTCATCCTCAAAAGAAAATATGTGATGATAACATGTTTATTTATAGCAGTTAATGAGTTCTAAGGTCATGATCCTGATTTAAATTTTGTGAGTGACAGGATAATAGAAATTCTTATTGCACTAAATGGATACCTAAATGTTTTGCATCTAGAGTATTATGTTCTTCCTCAGCCAAAGTTAATTACGTAGTCTTACTTAAAATAGAGTTTATATTAAAGCAGCTTAATTTATCATTTCTCAACAACAAAAAAAAAATTAAAAGATAGCTTGATACATTTTATATAAATATATCAGAGTATTTTATAGGTTTTTTTGTTTGGCTTTAAAGTACTTCTAAGAGGTAGGCAGACATTCTAGATGTAATGTTAGTCTGAACTAAATTGAGAGACACGGAAACTGACCTGTTCTTGTCATGCTTTTACACATGCAACTATGACTTGTTCTTGGCAAGTTTTTGACAAAAGAAAAGCTTCAAATTTCTTATCATCCAATATCAATCTGTTATCTGTTTTTTCTGTCATCACTTCACACAAACCTGATGTTTACCTGTCTCTTACAACTGGTATAGAAGCAAGAGAAAAAGGAAAGGAAAGGAAAGGAAAGGAAAGGAAAGGAAAGGAAAGGAAAGGAAAGGAAAGGAAAGGAAAGGAAAGGAAAGGAAAGGAAAAGAAAAGAAAAGAAAAGAAAAGAAAAGAAAAGAAAAGAAAAGAAAAGAAAAGAAAAGAAAAGAAAAGAAAAGAAAAGAAAAGAAAAGAAAAGAAAAGAAAAGAAAAGAAAAGAAAAGAAAAGAAAAGAAAAAAGAAAAGAAAAGAAAAGAGAATGCAGTTAATGTCTATGTTGGTCATTTTAACAATTTCTTCTTTATTTTTCACTTTTATGACTCTATTTGTACTCCAATGAGATACTCAAGAGTTGCATGTTATATTCTCAGGGCAGTAAGAACTGTAATATAACAGCAATCTTTGGTGTCAGGATGGCTAGCTAGAAATAACTGTAAGACCTATTATAGTATCTCTAATTAATTATAGTAAAGTGTATGACTGATACATGCAGAAACAGTACCACGAAACACCAGAGCTTCTCATTACAAAAAAATATTTAATGAGTAAAAGTTGGCATCATTTTTATGAAACAGAGCTTGAGAAGATGAGACTGTTGCAGTCCAGCAGAATGGCACCTTCTATTTCAGACGAGAGGGAATTTTTTGCAATCCCTTTCCTTATTATGGAACACTGCTGCCATGGAGATTTTATGTAAGCAGAAAGCCCAGGGTGATAGTAACTCCCACAACAGTTAGGCTGCCATAAGAAAAAAGCAGCCCAGAAAGCAAAATGGCAGTAAGATGAAGAAATCTTCCATGTATTAGAGAAAATTTCAGTATTGCAAGAAGTGTAAGCCTTTCTGCAGGATCTTGGTTTTATATGTACTCCCATGGCACTTTCCAAACAATTTCACTCCTATCTTTGATCTTTGGGAAATAATGGCCATTTATCTTGGCATCATTTTTAACATAAGCCAAACAAAAGAAAAAAGCAAATTCAGGTGTTTGTTTCACAGCAAATTATTACATACAGTGACGAAAAATCACACTTTTACAACATCACAACATCAGGTACCTCTTCCTCCTGTAGTTAGCAACCTGCAGAATTCCTGACTTCCTCTCTCAAAGAATCTGTTTTCCAGCTTGTTTCGTGTTTCTGGTTGCATGTCTTTGAAGGGGTTGGCTAAGTAGGCAACTCTTTCATATATTTATTTTTGCTTCAGCTGTGAGGAAGTTTGATTCATGTTGTCTCCTCAAACTTTATTTCCTCCTTAGGTATTTAGAAGGAGTTCTGCACCATTGGATAATCATCATCTTTCTGGAAGTGTAAGTATGGAAGTCTAGATGCCATTTACTGTATTCATCTATTAATGATTCCTTGACTCTGTAAATAGTATGATTTCTTTCTGTATACATTTCAGTATGAATAGCTCTGGTCACATAAGGTTTTGAACTAAGATGACATAAAATACTGAATAAAAATATATAAATTGAAATAATTTTATGAATGAACCTTTCTACTCACTCATGACAAGACAACTTTGGTCTGAAAATCCAACTGTGTTGAAAAATATCCAAAAACTTACTCTTAAGACATACTTCAACAGACACTTCAACAGACACACAAATCTATTTATAAGCTTCTGTCATTTATATTTTAATATCAGAGGCTCAACTTTGTCATATTTAGATCTGTAGCTATAATACCATCCTAGTTTCTAAAATATATTCTAACTTACTAATTTATTTTACTATTGATCTGATTTTACTATTGATCTGTAAGTGACATTCAGGAGAATGAAAAGAGCAACACAAAAGAATTTGCACAGATCAGTACAGGTCAGATTACACTACAAACTCTTCTGAGAATTTTTTCAAAAACGTTCAAAGACGTTTTTATCAAGCATCACAGAAAACCTAGTGAAACCTGACCAGATGATATCTGATAACAGACTGAAAATGAGAGTGGCAATACATGCTTCTTAAAGGTGCTGTCATAATTATTCAATTTTTTTCCTTCAACTTCTTTAAAATCCTCTTCTGGAATATTCCAGTTTCTAGATTCATAAACATATTTTCTCTTTTATTCATGGGCTCAATTAAAAAATATAATTTCTTTAAAATTATTTCACAGCTGCTATAAAACATATGGCATATGTAGAAATCTTCTACCTGTCTATAAGTAGGCAGAGTCTGTTGCCAAGGAAATGGTGACCACCCTATCATAATACTATAAAGTGTATACAATTAAAACACAAATTCATGTAAGAATGATGACATTAATCTAATTGTGCTAATGAATAAAGAGATTAAAAGCTCTTTTAGACAGTGATAACTGTGTATTTCACCTCAAATAATGAATTGAAAAGCTGAACTGAATATGCATAAAATCCTTAGTATATGACTTTGCTATTTTCTTTTTATGCTATAATGATGCATTTCAAGCATTAAATACAATTCCAGAGTCATTCTCCACAGTGTATCTTCAACAAAAACTTTTCTATTTAGTATCACATCAGTCTAACAATCTTAATAAATGAGCACATTTTTAACAAACTGCTCTGCAACTGAAACAGTCCTCTGTGTCCCAAGACAGTCCAGAAATACACATAACTAAAGTACAGATCAAGAGACAAAGAAGTGAGAAACCAGACTGAAACCATGTATTCTCTAATGCTTTTTACCTGCTGCAGATGTCAATGTTATCATCAGCAGGCTCAGACGCCAGACTAGACACAAGTGATGGGCCCTGAATCAATACAGTTCCATATACTTGACAAAGAATTTGCAATTACTAACTTAGAAATAAATTGCAATTACTAACTTAGAAAGCACTGTTGAAAAATTTCAATATTAGGTCAATATACTAAATGCCCCTATTTTGATCCATGTTGTATTAGGTCAATTGAAGGAATATACTGTAAGCTGCTTCTTTAGATGAGTTACTACATATGTGCAGAGATTATTATTATTAAAAGATGCACAAGTCCAAGAAGTGCAGTAGCACACCCAAACCCCAGCTCTTTACATTTATATAAAATAATAATAATAATAAAACCCTTAGTCCTTTTTAATGAAGCAAATGCTATTTTTTAAAAATTATATTTTCACACTTCTTTGTTACAGCTAGGTGATTTTTTAAATTTTCATTTATTTTTTTACAAGTGGAGGCAGGTTGAATATATACAGTGACTTCAAAATTAAAGTATACAGACATTTATAAAAGGATAGATAGACATTTATATAGTATGAACACATATAAAAATACATAACAATTACAACTGCATGGGCTTTAAAAACATTTGTAGTAGCTACAATGTTAATTCCAGGACACAAACCCAACTATTTAGGGTTAATGGTACTTTCAATAGAAAATTCCATGGTGATTAAAATATTTCTTCTGTAGATGCACTCTTAAATATTATATACTTTTTTAAGGAGTTTCTCTGTCTTTTTACAATGTGTGGGTTTTTTCCTTAAAACTAACAGGGAAGTTTGTGTCCATATGAGATTTCCAAATTCAGCACTTTGATTTTAGTATGGAATCCAGCCAGTTCCCGAAATCAAATACCGAGTACACCCTTTGACAGTCTGTGTCATAGCCCTAGTTAATGGTGCTCTGCCAGCTTCACCAGCTGAGAATCTGCATTGAACTTTACATATTTTCACTGAATGAAAACAAGGTTTAAAAAGATGTCATTTCCCACTAAACTATTCTGAATGAATAGTGCCACCTGCTGAAGCCCCAACTCAACAAATACTTCACTGTAAACATAAGTTTTGAGTTTAGTTGTTCTAAGTGCTTTACTGATTTAAAGCCACAATTGCAATTATCATTCTCAGAAACACTCTCATATTCAAAAGAAACTTGCCTTCCAAGCGATAGCTTTGCTATTCCTTCTTAGTTTCATAGCATGATAGCTGCCTCACAGGCTTGACATGAAAAAAAAAAAAAATCCAGACTTTTTCCTGTTATGTGATTCCATCTTTGGACAAAAGCATCACGGATAGCTGCAATTCATATATGGCTGTGTCCCTAATTTACAGCTTCAGCTATCCTAAGACATTCAGGTATCAGGTATGGAAGAATAAGAATCTTAATTGCCATTTCAACGAGGTGATCTAAACAACAACGTATTTGCTGATGCATAAAGTATCAGTCTAATGCACTTTTTAAATGCTCTCTGTGTCTATTAATCTCATTTTTTACATAAATTAGGAGGATGCTGTTTTGGGCAAGAATAGCTATATTTCCCACTTCAATCAAACTTGTTGGCCATTCACACGTGCCTGTAATAATTTGCTATTGGTTTTGGTAGTTTTGAAGGAATAGATGGACATTTATGAAGATGAAGAATCAAATTCCTCCACCTTTCAGCATGCTGCCAAGTGAAGGCAATACTTGCAGAATATGAGACTTCTGTCATCACTTTCCTGCTGACTCATATTGAATCCTTGCTAAAAATAAAGCAAAAGTTGTTCTGTGGGAATTACTCAAAAGACAAGTTTGGGTTTGAAGGCAGTATGATAAATTTACAAAGACAGCTTCCCTTGTTTCTACCCATAAAACTGAGTGCAAATTGAAATATAGCTATTTGAATCCCTAAATAGTTGTTAGGAAAAAATTAGGTACCAAACATCTTTCTTCATATGTATTTCAAACTCTTCACAGAAAACTCAGAAGTATGTTTAAAAAACTCTACAGAGTGTTCAGGAAGAATAAATATAGATTAAATATTTGAAATGTCTTGCTAAATTGATCTCTCTCATTTAATCTTTAGAACTCATAACAAATAAAAATGCCATCATCAAGTTTATCCTTGCTATTGAAGTTCAGAAAATTCATAGATAACCACAGGGTTTTGACAGGGCAACAACCATTGCTTTAGTGAAATCTCATATCAGGAAATTATTTTAGCATCTTTACTGTGTGAATGCATATGTACCTACCAGGAAAATGCTGATGTTAAAGAGCAGTATGTACAAGTGTCAATCAAGAAAATAAAGCAAAAAAGATTTCAGCAAGGGTCTGAAATGCAAAGGTCTTAACTGCAGGAATTCCTGTGAAATTTCTCAGCACAAGACCAGATTCATAAAAAACCTCATTGTACAACTACTGCATTGAACTTTTGAAGAACTGCTGAATAAGTAATTCAATGTTCACTTGCAATTTGTGCTCTGTAATTTTCTTGAAAACATGTTTTGTGCACTGCAGAATGAAAATGTTGATCAAAACAGTGCAGTAGGTTAACTTCATATGAGTTGTATTTCTCAAGAATGCAACACCATGAAACAATTAAAAAAAAAGTCTACATATTATCAGGAGGAATCTGAAATTTACCCAGGTGTGTGAACCCAAACCATTAATAATAGGAAGAGACTTCCAGAAGCAGTATTACAAACTGTATGAACAAAAGGCAGTATTTTAATCAGTGAAGTGGTAACTTACAGGAAGATGTGCAGTTCTACTTGAGTTAAAGCATGAAAGGATAAAAATAACAAACAATGGATGGATGAATGGATAGAGATATTCATGTAAATTTTCTCTATAAATTTTAGCTTTATATATTACAGCCATAAATTTTATAGCACTTTTTCTCTAAAAGTATAAGGTATAAACCCTCTTTTATTTTTCCCTGGAACTCTATGCCCTATCTCTATCCGGGGAAAGAGCTACAAATCTAATTTTATTTATACAAACCAATAATTTAAAAACAGAAAAAAAATCTATAAAAGTGCACATTTGTGTACATTCTTGTCCATGTTTAGGGTGTATTTGCACCAATAGTCAATGCTTACAGCATTCTTAAAATAAAAGGATTTTATTTTGGTTTTGTGTAAAAACAGTCTCACTGAGAGTATTAGTGAAAACTAACAACTATCTTTGCCAAGAGCTAATGAAGTGATTTTTTGCAATTTGACTTTGGACTTCCTTGACTTACTATTATGTCTGAATTGACTGTGGAGAAAAATAAGCAGCCAGTTCATATTTTTGACTAACATGTTTACTGTGTCAATTTGTATACAATATTTAGAAAAGCAGAATCCGGTAGGCTTAGTAAAGGGAAGGTGTCAGACTCTGTAAAAACATTCAGTTTCCTGTATTGTTTTTGTTAGAACATGTATCTTTTTTGAATGCAAGATTATTGCTGAAAATGAAACTGCATTTATTTCTGTCTTGACAATTGTCAACTGTATGTTTGAGTCAATGGCCTGGAAACAATGCATAATTCTGCTTCTCAGCAAGGACTTTAAAAAGCATTTAATAACGTAAGACTTGGACATGATCCATTTTTGTTGGTGTCACAACTTATAATGTTATTTTGCACTTTGTTAAATATTTACTGCATAGGGAAGAGTAGTTACTGTAAAGAAAGTATATGCTTAAGAAAAATTAAACCACAAAATCAAAGTTAATAAACAAAGCCCTCACTGCACATAAGTAATTTAAATTGCAATAAATGAAAGCACCTGTATGTCCATATTTTCCCACCCAAGGAACAGATGCTATGTAAGCTTGAAACATTAAGGTGTTTCCGAAAATGAGCTCTTTAGTATTTGCATCCAGTTTTCCAGTGTGCATAGTATCACAGATAGACCATACAATTATTAAAGTATATTTCTATTGTATACAAAAATCTTTGCAGGCAAAGACCCCAAAAAAATGGACTGTATGTTTTTCTATAAGATAATAAGGTAATTTATTGAGTTACTTACACGAGGGGGAAAAAAACCCCATAGCATTAAAAAGAGAAATTAAGGAATCTCAGAGATTACTTCATAGGAGTATTAATAGGTGACAAGATAGATATTGGCAAGATACAATTATCCCTCTTGATAATAGTTTGACATTCTGATAAAAAATATCAGTGCACACTCCAAGGGAAACTGCACTGACAGAAGTGCTCTGGAGCCAAAGGATCCTGCTGAGGAAGAGGCAAGCTTTCACAGCCAGCAAGACTTTGATACTAGAGCAGAAAGCCCCCCACACTGAGCACGAGGCAGTGGAGCCCTGACTCAAGAGGCAGCTCTGACCCAGTGAGGGTGGTGCCAGCAGGGACTGAGCCCACCAACATCCGTGCAAGAACTGCTTCCAATGAGAGTGAGTGACTGCGAGCAGGATGTGGCAATTTGTGCTGCAGGCTGAGCAGGAAGGGCAGGGAGAGTCAGCTGGTGGTCATTGCCCTTGCCAAGACAGCTCAGGTATGTCGTCCACTTGGACAAAAGTTCCTTCCTCTGTGCACACCAGAAAGGATCTGATGACCCAGATGGAGCACCTGCAAAATTATGCAGTGGTCAGGTCTCAGGCTCTAGGGAGTGCCAGAGCCTGGTGCTGCTCCCAGAGGGCAGCAGGGACAATGGGTGTGTGAGGTGTCATCAGGCTGATGATCCCAGTGGTGGAGCTGAGAGATGAAGTAGGAGCACTAAGAAGTAGTGGAGATTGAGGAAGAGATTGACTGGTGAAACCAGTCATCATGATCTTCACAATTAATGAAAAAAGAAGGGTAGTAATTACTGGCAATTCCTTTTTGAGAGGTCTGACATGCTCACTGAACCCAGCACACAGGAGATGTGTTAGTCCCCTGGAGCCCAGGTAAGGGACATCACAAAGAAACTTCCCAGCCTGGCACAGCCCACTGTATTACCCTCTGCTGGTTTTGCAGGTAGGCAGCAAAGACATCCCAACAAAAAGGCTGCAAACAACCAAGAGGGACCTCAGGGCTTTGAGAGAACTGGTCAAGGGATATGAAGGACAAGCTGTATTCTCTTCTGCCTTGCCAATTACATTATATGGCAAGAAACAGGAAGATCATGCAAATGAACATCTGGCTTCAACACTGGCATAGCCAGCAGAATTTTATGTTTTTGATAATGGGTCAGTTTATACAACACCAAGCCTGCTGGCAACAGAGTCCACCTGTCTTAAAGTGGAAAAGAGATTTTAGCTCAGGAATTAGCAGGGCTCACTGAGAGAGCTTTAAACTAGAGAAAGGCAGAAAGGGACAAAACGAGGCTTGCGAGTGATAAGCAATAGGACACCACACCAAAACTTGAAGAACTGAGCTTTAATGAGATCTTTCAATCTGTTCCAGGAGGTGTTGGCTAGCAAGAATCTCAACTGAGATGTTTCTATACTAATGCAAGCAGCATGAGGAGCAAGAGAAGCTTGAACCTTTGGCCCAGAGCCCACTCACTGGCATAAGTGAAACCTGGTGGGATGAATCCTGTGACACGAATGCCATGTTGGACGCTTATAGGCCCTTCAGGAGGAATAGGCAGAGGAGGTGAGACGGGGTGGTGCTGTATGTAATGGAAGGGCTGGAATTTATGGAGGTTACAGTTGGCAAAGGCACAGTTGAGAGTCTCTGGGTAAGGCTGTACATACACACTAACTGGGGAATAAATGTACACACAAACCAGGGAATGAGATGCTGGAGAGAAGCACTGTGGAAAGGGACCTGGGGGTTCTGGTTGACAGCAAGTTGAACCTTTGACTGCCCTGGCAGCCAGAAGGGCCAACCATCTCATCAGGCACAGCACTGCCAGCCAGTCGAAGGAGATTGACCCACTCTGCTCAAGTACTGTGGGCAGTTTTGGGTGACACAATACAAGAAGGATATTAAGTTATTAGAGAGCATCCAAAGGAGGACTATGGAGATGGTGAAGGGTCTAGAGGGGAAGCCATGTGAGGAGCAACTGAGTGCACTTGGCTTTTTCAGTCTGGAGAAGAGGAAATTGAGGGGAAACACTAATAGAATCTACAACTTTCTCATGAGAATCAATGGAGAGGCAGGCACTGATCTCTTCTTCTCTGTGGTGACCAGTGACAGGACCCAAGGGAGTGACCTGAAGCCGTGGCAGGGGTGGTTTAAGTTGGATGTTAAGAAAAGGTCTTCACTCAGAGGCTGAGCACTGGAACAGGCTCCCCAGTGGGGTGATGACAGCACCAAGCCTGACAGAGATCAAGAAGTATTTGACAATGCTTTCAGGCACATGGTGTGAGTCTTGTGCCTGTCCTGTGCAAGGCCAGGAATTGCACTTCAATCACCCTGGTGGGTCCCTTCCAAAAAAGGATATTCTATGAAAACTGATGATTCTTGTTCAAATTCAAAACTAATGTATCTGTTAAAGTGTCTGATAATGTCTGTAATCGAGTGCAATGAATATGAGCATAATAGGAATCACCCTGATGTGTTTAAAGTATTTGAAATTTCATTATCAGAGATACTAAAGTGGCTTACACACAACACACAAACAACATTTCTGGATATAGATCATCTAAACACAGTTATCAGTTTCTTATGTACTACCAGCCTGTACCCTTTTCCAAATTTTTTTGGTAAGAAATAATTGTTTCATGCTCTAAAATGCATCACATTATTCCATTGATGATTTGAAATCTTCCTTGAACACTTCAGTTGATGTCTCTTGAGTTTTACACCAGCCCTTTCCAGCTTCATAAAATCTTCAGTTACCCATTACAGGAGGACTATCAGTGGGATAATGCAGTTGCCATGGTTCCTGTGCAAAGAAAGGAGTCTACCCCTCACTCTACTCTTCAGGCAAATAGTAGAGGTTTCTGCATCCCTCTTCTGAACTGCAAGAAAATTATACCAATGTCCCACTGTATTCTATAAAAAATACAAAATCAAATACATTTTTACTGTAAGATCTAACTAACACTGGATGTGGTTTTCTCAGAAAGAAATTGGAAGACAAAAATGCATAAGATGAATGGTAACTGAAGGTATAAAACTATTATTCTTCAAAGACTTAAGTGTAATTTCAGAAAAAAACTTCTGGATTCAGAAAATAAGAACACAGATATCAGGAGTGGATTGAATAGCTTCAAAGGTTAAGTGTAAGATCAGAAATAAAAGCAGAAAGTGAATTCATGGGCAAAATTTCAAACTGGAAAAAGCAATTTTCAACTCAAATCTGCATTGCTGCTGGCAGACTCAAAGTACAAAGGTACATTCAATCCATAAATGACATCATTTTAATTCCAGTAAAATAAAGATATTTCAGCTATTTAAAAAATCAGGTAGATTAATTATCTTAATATGAATTGCAGCAACACAAAATGTGTTTCTTCAACATATATATTTGTTTCCTGTATCAGTTTTCAGTATAGCTCTCATCCCCTGTTTAAACAGTATAATTACACTGTGGTGGGTTGCCCCTGACTAGACACCAGGTGCCCACCAAAGTTGCTCTGTCACTCCCCTCCTCAGCTGGACAGGGAAAACGGAATTAAAGGCTCATGGGCTGAGATAAGGACAGGGAGAGATCAGTCAGCAATTACCAAAATGGGCTTAACAGACTGGACTTGGGGAAATTAATTTATTACCAATCAAATCAGAGAAGGATAATAAGAAATAAAATAAATCTTAAAAACACCTTCCCTCCATTCCTCCCCCAGCCTTGGGTTCTCTGACTCAATTTTCTCCAACACCTCCCTGCCAGTGGCACAGTGGAATGGGGGCTGTGGTCAGTTCAACACACACTGGCTCTGCTGCTCCTTCCTCCTCAGGAGGATGACTCCCCAAACTCTTCCCCTGCAACAGTGTACTATCCCTCCCACGGGAGATGGTTCCCCATCGAGTTCTTAGAACTGAATCCTTCCCATGGGACAGTTCTTCATTAAGTGCTCCAGTGTAGGCCCCCTGCAGGGTCACAAGTCCTGCCAGCAAGCCTGCTCCAGTGTGGGCTGTTCTCCACAGCTCCCAAGGTCCTGCCAGGATCCTGCTCCAGCACAGCCTCCCCGCAGGATCACAGCCTCCTTTGGCGTGGGATGCCCGTGGTGGATCTGCCCCAGGTGGATCTCTGTGGCACCACTGACCTCTCTGGGCTGCAGGGGCACAGCTGCCACACCACGATGTCACCTCGGGCTGCAGGGGAACCTCTGCCCTGGCACCTGGAGCGCCTCCTCCTGCTCCTGCTGCACTGCCCTCAATGTCTGCAGAGCTGCTGCTCTCGCATATTCTCCCTCTCTCCGCTGACTGCAACTTGCTCCTGAGCAATAACTTTTTCCCTTTTATCCTTTTCCTTTTCTCCCTTTCATCCTGCTACTGTTGCTGCTGGGCCCTGCCTTGGCCAGCTGTGGGTCCCTCTTGGAGCCGGCTGGAATTGTCTCTATGGAACGCTGGGGAAGCTTCCGACAGTTTCTCACAGTAGCCACCCCTGCAGCCTCCCTGCCCTGCACTACCAAAACCTTGTCATGCAAATCCAATACATACCCAGAGAATACAACTGCTTAGAGTCCTGTGATCACATTGAGCTATATAGTATTCTTTTGCTAAATGTGAAAGCAATATGTTTAACGCACTACTGTAGCAAGTTAGTCAGAAGCCTGCTTTCCTTCATCATTTTTCAATGCTAGTAGCACTACGACACCAATTATGAATTACTTAGATCATTATTTTTAGTCTTTCATGTTGATATGAAATTTTATTTCTCAAGGTATGACATTAACACATTAGTCTCGCAAGCATTTATGCTGATTTTCCATGGATTACACTGCAACACAAATGTACTTATTCTGCAATTTTTATTTCTTTAAAATTGGTTTAAGCATTCTCTTGGACTCTACATAAGATACTCTCAACAGAACCTGTTGAATTTCTTAACAGGCAACAAAATAGGTTCCTTTCAACAACGTTAAAATTAAGTTAGGAAAAATGTCCCTTGTAGTAGTACAACTGCTTCCTTGTCAAGATTTCTTGATCAAAGACAATTTAGTAAAAACAGAAAAATCACTCCTGTATGTTAAATATGTTACACTAGTGTGTGCGCTCTTTTAGAGATGACAGGAAGGCTTAATTTATTTACCAAATCCTCGTGCTTGAAGCCCTGTGGGAATTGCAGATTCTTCATTTTATTAAGCGTAATTTCTCACAGGGAAATATCAAGGCTAAAATAAACTGTTGGGCCTAAACAAATCAAATTCATTTTCTTAAAATCATGAATACACTGAGTATAAAACAGTCTTTCATCTTTCTGTCATTGTAAATTTTTAGCTACTCCCATGCTAAACACTTGCATACCTGTGGCTGAGAGGCTGATTCACCCAAGATTTCTTTGCTGTTGTTTAAACCTAATTTTCAGCCTAATCATATAATTGACCACATGACCCCATGGATACAAGCTGACAGTTTAAGAGAAACAGCCGAAAAACAGCATGGAAGTATTACTCTGGGACTCACAAGGGAAAATTAGATCAGTGATTTAAGAAGCTTTCTTTTTATGAGGCTTAGAAGACAGACAGATCCAAAAATGTCTCAGAGCTGACCCCTTGTAGTCAAAAATCACTGTAAAAGGATAAGCAAGGACATCTAATAGAAGCAAAAGAAGGAAGAAGAAAACATCTTACAGAAGGAATGTGAGCAGATCTTAGGAAACCTGGATTGACAGCAGCCTCAAAAGGGTTGCTGAGGACAAACGAAGTAGTCAAGAGATGTGGAAAGGGAAGAAAGGGAATGAAGGAAATGGAGAAAGGACTCCAGAACAGTGAGGGAGGCTTAAGGGAGATCAAGCTGATTACACTGAGAACTGTGGTTGTGAGGTGAGGTATATGAACTTCTTGGGGCACTCCTGTTTTCCCATCCAGCATCGACCTTTGTTCCATCATACCTAGTCCTCTCCCTCAGAAACCCACACTGATTTAATTTCCTACTCACCTATTTTTATTCATAAAAGTTAATAACCTACAACTGCACATAGTAGGTATTACAGTAAGGTCTCATTCTCATTTATTAATTCTTCTCCAAATATCTTAATAAAATATACACCGGATCTGTTTTTGAAACCACAGGAAAGACCAACAAGTAAAATGGATTTGTAATAACATCAGTGGGTTGCTGTCAGGTATTTATATAATTTGCAACGATTGTAAGGTTATCTAATGATAGATATAATATTTATTTGTGATAAATAATAATAAACCTTCTTATTACTACTGGGTTTATTTTAAATAAAGATGACTTAGGATTTTTTCATCAGGCCAATAAAGTGTCAGGAGTTTTAAAGGATGCGTTCAACTAGTTAGTAGGATTAAAATTTTTCATTAAACTGTGAAAGAATTAACATGGTGTTAACTATATAATAATAAGGCAACTAGTAGTGGATGATTTGTCGATACTGTAAAATCGTCTGTAATAAAATCTGGAATCTTCTGCTAGATCTGCCACAGTGATTTCTACCATCAAATCTGAATATCAGTTATATAACCTACAGTATTAAAGGTTTTAGGTAATAAGATTATTTCTTGTATATCTACAAGCTATACAAATGACAGAGTGACTTGAATGAAATTTTAAAAAAAGGAAAATTATCTAAATCTTATACTTTGCCTTTGTCTCTGAAGCAAAATAATGAAGTGTTCTGGGATTATTTAATTTCTAGATACAAAACTGATAAGGAAAATACATTCTGTTGAAATCATTTAATTGCATGTTGCATTACTATTTACTGTGCAACCATATACCTAAAAGACCAATGCACTTCTACAGAACTTTGATCATGACCATTTATGAAGATTAAATATGTTATCTCAGCTTTGTTCAGATAAAATTCAAAGATATTCCTACAGCATTCACCAAAGCACTGGGCGAAACTCCAAAAGTACATAATTTAGTACTTATTTGCACATATCCTCTTTGCCAGTTACAATATTTGAGCCAGAGATATATCCCTCCACAAAAAAGAGATGCTTTCAAGTGGTGGTTGCTTTTTAAGAAGAGCTTCTACTCAGCTTGGTCCTGATGAGGCATTTGTACTATTTCCAGTGAGGAGAGTCTTCTACAGTAATGAGACTATCTGAGAAAGCAGATGGTGCTTAAGAAAATACTTTTGAATTTAAAAGAAAAGGGAAACCCTACCTGTTGAACTAGACAAGTTTCTGATTTGGCAAAGTGATGAGACTTATCTCAGAGTATGTAGGAAAATACCTTGACAGAAGTAGAAACTCAAGGAAGAGAGAACCAGAAGCTTCTCTGCATGTTCGATTTCACAGAAAAAAGAATTCTTAAGTGCCTAAGTTTGATCTTTCTTTAGGGTTACGCAAGCATCTGCTCTCACTATAACAAAAGAACAATATGAGTATCATTCCTTTGTTCAATTTATTCAATAAGAAGGAAAAAAAAGAGTTCTCATTTTTTTGCTTTTACTTGATACTAGAGGCCTTGAGTCTGTTTTCCTTGAGAGAAGTGGCACCTGCCTTCTGCTTTCCTTTCTGCAACATACACTGTACTTATGTTGGAAAAACAGCAAAATTCTTGGTCTAGAAAAACAGAGTAAGAATCTTAGGTTTTTATTTTGCAGCTAAAGGGAAAAATCGGCAATTCTGGAGCAAGTGGCTATTATTTGACAAAACTGTATTTTCTAGAACAAGACACAAGAATCATGACTAAAATATAACTGCATTCCTGGCAACAGTTCAGCAATACATATACAAACACAGCAAATTTAAAGATGGAATATGACATCTATTACTTGCCAATTAGAACCTCCCTATTTTTATTTAAGCATAAATTTATTTCTGCAATTATAACCATTTCCAAATTAATCCATAGTACTCATTAAATACATGAACCTACAGTTTTCAAGTTACATAGGCATACCTACACAGTCATGTTTAGTTGTGATCACTATTTTTAACTCCTTATATTTCAATATAAGAAAGTGATTCAACAACACCTACTCTTCTATTTTTTTTCCGTTAAAAACTGCTTTATGAACATTTGTTCAGTCTAAGTCTAATAGATAAAAAATTCAAAATTAGAAAATATGCATTGTCCAACTGATATTTAAGTTTATTAATCCATGCTAGAACAGGTAGTTATTAAAATCCTTTTCTATTCCCAAGTCATTACAATCCATGCCATAAAAAATAAGAAGTAAAATTTAAAGTTCAATTTGTATCCTATATGACATTCTGTATCAGAATTCTGTTAACACTTATTTTCTCTTTATGATGAGTAAAATTTGTTCTATGCAACCAGCATGTTTTAATGCAAATATTGTTATTATGAAGGATATACTTACATGGTTAATTTTAAAGAAAAACAAACAGAAATGCAAGCATGCTTCTTACAGTAAAGTTACAATGTAAAGTGCACCAATAGCATTAATGCAATTTATAAGTCCTATGACATCTTTTGACATATTTAAGCTATATGGACAAAATCTGTAATTCTCTCTTTCCACATGCTTACTTATTTTATGTTCAGCCTGACTTAGTTAATATAATAAGTATTCTAACCTCATGTTCAGCAATGGTGTAAAACTATATTAAGTTCATTTTCTTTTAGAGGATTCACTCCAAATGTATCAGTATTTATTGTAAAAGTAAAATCTGAACTATAATCACTGTAGCTGTGCTAATGCACTCAGCGCAGGCTGACATTCATACTAAAGCTACTCATCTAATATCCATTTTCATAGCTTCAAGAACAAAAAAGCAATGAAATCTCAAACCCTACTCAAACTAAACAAGTAGCATAACTGTAGTACTCTGAGTCCCCGTTAACTGTGGCTTCTGCATCTTCAAAATTTTCACCACTATGTATTCTCTTTTAACATGCAATAAAAGTTTGGACGTGGGGAGAAGCTCAGATAGGAACAAGGACAAAAAATGCAATTAGGAAACATAGGATGGAGAATTAATTTCAGTTACAGGAAGAAAAGGAGCATTTTTCACTGGTGCAAAAGGATGTGGGCAGGAAAATAAATTTCATCAAGCCGAGATCTGAGTAATTTTGTGGGTTGGAATTCTGAGACTCCTCAGTGTTGTGGATATGCATACCACAGTGTAGAGTCTACTCTCAAACAAGCTTAAATCAAAATGAAGTATAACAAGTAACAACAGGAATAGTTGATAGCAGTAGATGATAGAAAATACACCTTAAACACATTGACTTTTACTTGTTTTAGACAGGGACCATTATTGATGTATGAGTATCTGCACAGAAATGCACTAAACTGACAGTAAATCTGTTTAGCTGAGCACAACCTCATATACAATCTGTTGGGGCTGGATGCAAGCTGGCTGCATTGATCTATTGCTAGATTATATGAGAAGTACATACTCAGCCTCGAGGTTTTACTATTGTGGCAGTATCTAGACCAGAGCTACTAATGTTGATCATATTGTAGCAACACATGTAGACAAGATAATTTATGTTTCTGCAAACTCTGAGTAATCTCCCTGTTCTTCGCTTTCTATGTTTAACCAAGAAATAACAGCAGTGATAGCTTAGGCCCAGAACTTCTATTGGAGCACTAAGTTTCATAGCTGCACATGGAAATAATTGAATCATGTTTAATGTGGCAACTGAGTTTTTCTAAATATGAATATAATAATTAAATACCCACATAACTAACGTAATCTTGGATTTCACATTTGATCAATATTTTCAAGATTTCTACAAAATAAACAAAAAACCTACATAATTTTATCTTTTTGATGGTTTTAAAGTAATTTTGTTTCACAGAAAAAACATAAAATCCCATCCAATTCTATGAACAGCCTTCTGTCTTGAATAAAATGTACTTGAATTGTATGTGCTACCATTCATAATATTGAAAATAGGGGCAATTGTATCTATCAAACATATACTAATTTCATACAAAATTATTGTGTATGCAATTGTTTCTTTTTGACAGGTACTTATAAATGTCGTTATTACAAATGAAATTAAAAAATACAGAATAAGTTCCTTGTCACTAACTTGGGGAGACAGTTTTAATACATAGATATTTTACAGAAGATGAGATATTTTTATTTTCCAGATTGGAAAACAGATGTCGAGAGTAATTAAGATTATTGTTTGCTAAAACTCTTAGAGTCACTTTGATGTACATAAAAAATTGCTTCACATCTTCATGTGTTATTCTATTGACAGAACCCAAACTGGATTTTTATTCTCAATCTGAGCTTTCTTCATTCCATAGGTGTGTCCTTTCCCAGTGACAATGTTGTTCCTTTATTATTTTTCAGTTAAAATATACTGTCACCCTCTCATATCAGAATCATAGAATCCAGAGGCATTTTTGTGAATATTGGCTGACAATCAATCAATAAAATCCAGTTGAGATTTCAGACAGATTATCACATAAGAACTACACTGGAGGACTCTGCAAACTGCCTAGCTCATACGTTATGAGTATCCTCAACTGGTAGGAGACTGAAATCATTAAATGTATTTCCTCAACCCTTCCATTTACATTCAGTGAAGACTTTCAGATGCATACTGCTGTCATTGCAAACTCATGTAGAATATGGGTAATATGCAAATTATTACCTGTTTTTATCCCTGACTGACCTGAGATTTCACTCTCACTCTCAGTATTTACAATGAAGTACAGCAAAGGATTTCTCTCTGCTCTGGAAGAAGCTTATGGTAATACTTAACAAAGGAACTGAGTATTGGCATTGATAGAAAGTTAATCCACACAATAGAACTCTATAACCATCATCTGCCATTTATTTAACATCTGATCTGACAGTCTAGACTCATACAGTTAAAAAGCACTTCACCTTGGCAAGTCTCTATCAACCTCAAAAATAAAAACATGGTAGCGTTATGCATTTCTGACACATTACAAACGTATTGTCAGATGAAATCTTTAAAGTATCTTGAGATTTAATCCTTAGGTTAATAGTTCTCAAACTATTTCCTGTGAGATTTCACTTGTACAGTGAAGATTCTATGTGTTTTGGTAAGAAACGATGCAGACTTTTGTTTAGTGTGTGTCCCATACTGAAAGAAAATACTTCCTAATTTGCTTTTTGTACTTAGAATGTTAAAGAAGACTTAATGTTTTAAGTACAAAGAAAGTAATTTTCTTCAAAATAGATTGATCGTTTCTGGGAAGTGTACTTTAGATTTGTTTTATAGAGTCCCACAGACAGAAACCCAGTATCAAAACTGGATAAAGAAGAAAACAAAAGTTTAAGAAGAGATCTGTACAGAATAAGTGATAAAATCAGCAGGAAATCACTACTGCTCCAAACAACTGCCTAAGCAGCCGGTTAGTGATCAAAAAATACAAGCAAAATGATAAAAAGCAGCAGGGAAATAGGAACCAGGAGACAATACAAATTACCAGGGGGTCCATTGAGAAGTTAATTGAAGCAACAAGCTGAGAAACACGTAATGCAGATTGCATCAACAAGAAAGAGAAAACAAGCAGTTATTGAAGCAACCAAAGAAAAATGTGATGTCACTCTGAAAAAAATCAAACCAAACCAAAGAAAAACCATACAGCACCATAAAACAGGAGGCTGTCAGATATGAGTCTTCTGCAAAACGACAAAGGGTCAGTACCCTGAGACCAGGTGAAATAGTAGTTTAAAAAATCTCTAGACCAGACTTAATTTCAGACTTCTAATTGCACCTCTCAAATAGACTTAATATCCTAGATCCATGCAATATTGAAATACTTCAATTGTGCCTACTGCTTTGGCTCTTACTTGGTGCTTTGGGACTTTGGTTTGGTTGTTTCGTTCAAAGGTATTTTCAGGAGTTTTATAAATAAGGCTTAGGCAATTCCCATATGTGCTAGCATGAGAGACAACAGTATAGCAGAGGGAGACCTTTACTCCTCTGGAAGCAGGAAGAAAGAAGAGACATGGCTCTGTTTTGTCTGGAGAACAGACAGGATACCACGTAAGTAACAGCTGAGAAACATAAAGATGTACTAATGACAGCATCACGCTCTGAAAGCTTTCTCATATTTTTTTTTCTGGCATGTAATTTGAGCTAATTGAAGGGATCATTTTACTGTCGTTGATTATTGTACTCTCAGGGAAAGTAAATGTCTTAAGATTCTTTACATGAAAACTGAACATTTAAGCATAAAGAAGTTTTCTTTCATGGTAAATGACAACTTTAAATTACATGTAAAATGTAGTAAGAAGTCTACTGTTACCAAAACTTTTGCAGAATATCAGGCACCTGTTGGATCCTAGACAAGTCCATAGAGATATTGGGTATTTTTAATCTTATATCTTTGTGCATCTCACAGGCAAAAATAAATTGCATCACTTATTTAAAATATTTTTCATCACTTTTGCATCAGAGTTTAGTTGAGATATGTCTAGCTGTATTTTCTTTATTAGAATTTGATCATTTTAAAAGCTTACAGTAAATGAGATCTAAACTTTTAGCAAATGTGCACATCTGTAGGCAGAATCCTATTTGATTTTAACAAAATACTCAACAAAAAAATCACAAGTGGCAGAAAGTCACATAGAACTTCTTCCACTGGAACTGCAATGCATCTGAGAATGTTCATTAAATGAAGCCATTCAAAGCACCAGAAGTTCTCTGATGGAAGCAATTTTTTTAACTATTAGTGAAACTAACTAACACTATATCTTTTCCAGCTTGTGTTTCAGTACATTCCCTATAGAGTTTAGTTTGAATGTAGATAACACCTGTTGTAAGTACCAGGGCAAACTGAGAAAACATGGAATTTTTTTGTGTGAAGAGAGTGGGAGTTCTCAGGAATGCCTACAGCTGAAGACAGAAACATCTCAGAAGTCTCTAAATGAGGAAGAATGTACTAAACCAAGGATCCTCAGGTGTCTCAGTCTAGAAAATGCAATATGCACTTTTCTCCAGAGGAACCCACATTACCACCTGCATTATTTTGGTCTGTATTAAAACACTGCATCATTTGAGCTAACATTTTTTTCAGCCACAAAATTCATACACTGCGTGATCACAGCAGGATCTTAAAATAGCATCTCAAAAAGGTTTCTATTAGTTTTTCACAGTCAATGATTTTAATATTGACTTCTACATTATGTACTATCTGTAAATATTAAGCTTTGCCAGCATAAGTACCACTCATGTTGACCAACAGGGAGATTTGGAAATATGCATTAGAAGTAAACTACCAGAAAGTCTTATAGGAAAGAAAACAAAAATAAAGGACAAGGAAATGAAAGGTTTTGAAAGTTCAAATGAAATTTCTAGTCTTGGTTTGACAGAGAAAAAATGCTTGTGTGTATTTCTGTACATGCAATAATGATATTTTTTCTCTGTTGTTTGAATAACAAAACAAAAGCAAATAATTTATTATTACAGAGAAGCCGATGGGGTTCATAGTTTGGATATAGGATTTTCAGACTCTAACCAAATCCCCACTGTGAATCTGGCACTGGCAGAGGCATGAGATGAAGTTTTTAACTAGTGTGAAAACATATTGTATAGCTGTGGCCTGAGAAAGTAATTTTCTACATTCAGGAGAAAGGGTCACATCTTGCAATGATTATATCTTGAATCTAGCAATGTCATCAACGACTGGTACAATAAAACAAAGAAAACTGGTAAATTTTATCACATGCTTAAGTCAAATTCAAACTACCTTTTCATATATCATATTCAAAACATCATATTAATTTGTGTGTCCCTTCAACCTTTTATATGCAGCATACGAATATGTCTCCGGAACAATTCACACAACAAAAGCTCTCTACCATTCAAACATATCATTAGGTTGTGTGTAAAAGCTTGTCTGCACATCCACAAAGGAGACCAGGGAGATAATGAGAAGTTGGAGGAGCTTCTCCCAGGCTCATCACCAGCCATCCATCCAGCAGAGGCCTGTCTCCATCTCCAGAGGAGAACAGGAGTGCAACAGACTGGGTCCCAGTGACCAGGAGACCTGAGTGAGTGACCACAAGCACCAGCCCTTTTGCTAGGACCAGTGGTCAGAGCGTTATGCCTGTGGCACAGCATCCGGAGCAAGTGCAAGGGTGCCAGCCATAAACCATAACCAGAAAATACTCCAGAGGCCGTCACAACAATTCAGCAGTATACATGATAAAGTTCCAGTGCCCAGGAACATTCCTGGAATTGTTAACTTTACTGTCAAATATGCCATCACAGATTGCACATAAATTCCCAAAATGAAGCAGTGGTCACTGTGAGAAGGCCTGGTATCAGCTCAGCAAAGGCCTCCCTGCTGTCAGAATTTAGCAACTATATGTAGCACATTCTCACCACCCAAACCTTAGGGTCATATTCTGATTTGGAAACATTGTATACCCAGCCTGTCTCCACAAAATCACACAGGACGTGTAGCATTACTGAAGAGAGTGCAAGACAATGAAGGATCAGACTAAATCCGTGATCAGGAAATATTTTAGAAGTACCTTATTTAGGGAATGCAGTAAATCCTTTAGGCAATTTGAGAGTTATGTAGAATATAAAATACAAGGGTTTTAAGGCAATGAATACAGCAAAAGGACAAAATGTGTTATTTTGAATGATTCCTACTTGATGAGACTATAATAAAATCTGCAGCTCCATCCCATTAGACTAAGCAGGAAGGTCAAATATATGACAGGGATTGGATTGACGTGATGCAGTTAGCAAAAGGATCAGCAGTACCAATTCTGCCTCTAATTTTGTGAAGTTTGGATTATATTTAAGCTGTGCAAAAAGATGAAACTGTTATAACCAATACAGAAGAAAAAAGAAATCTCCAGATCTGTACATGACAGGTTAGAATAAAATGTAATATGCTTCATTGGAAAGTGGATGCAACAAATTAATATGGAGAATTCAAATTAAAAATTAATTAAATAGAAAAAATATCACCTTCCATTCAAAGATGGAATTGATGCTTACTGTACCTAGACTCCATGCTAAAGCCAATGAAAGCTGAGATTCCTGGGCTGGAGAGCAAAACAACTATGGCCCACAATCTTCATCTTGCCTTCATAATGATGAGGAGCTAAACCAACTGCTTTGGAAAGCCATTGTTATCTCTTGGAGCAGATGCATCATCCAAAATCCAACCTACGCTACTGCCCAAGAAAAATGACTGCCACAATGACAAAACAAAGTGAAATGAACCAAGTGGGAAAATTCACACAGGAATAAGAAAGCAACAATAGTGAATGGGATTGGGAAAAAAAAAAAAAAAAAAAAAAAAAAACCAAAGAAAAATCAGTAGAAGGGTAGTAATGTCATTGTACTCTATCTGAAAAGTACCCTAACTTTCTTAAGGACTTCTTGACATGTATGTGCTGGCTTTGCACTATTAGCATGCATTAGTTGGGTGACAACTGCACAGGGGTATTGTATTTATGGTAAATGAAAGCATGAGAAAAAAATATGTCCTGTAAGAACAAGTACATTTTTAAAAGCTAAACCAAGTAATCTTCAAAAATCTGAGATTTCCTCATGTTTTTATCTATTTTTAAACATCTAAATATATTCAACATCAACATTTTTATGTTGACATTTAAGTAGATGTTTGTACAAAGCAGAATGGGGCTCCAGAAGTTTGTTTTCAGAGCTAGATTGGCAGAAATTGCAAGTAGATGGAATAGTATTAGCTATTAAATGATATATATGTATCCCCAGATTATAAAAGGTATGAATGTTTTAGAAGTGTTGAGATAATTATTGGAACAAAGATTTTTTAAATTAGGATCATTCTAAAATGAACCTTCTCTCTCTTTTAAACAGCAGGATTTCTCTAATACTGTACATGCTTTTATAATTACTTTACTTCACTGTAATACTTTAATGAAGACCAGTTTAATTAAATTAAATTTCTCCCTAGTGGTAACTCAATCAAAATGCATTCTACCCTCATTATGTTATCCGTAGGAGTCCAACATTGTAAGTGCTGTAAGAGAAGCTGGTTTTAATGAGAATGGTCATGACGTATTATACTTGAGAGTCAAGTTACAGAAACTTTAAATGTCATATAATGAAGAACTATATATTAAGATGAGAGGGTAGACATTTCTGTGCTAATTGGTTCTGTTTAAGATTGTCTTTTAAATTATAATGTTATTTATTACTTATTTATGACAGGCATTTACTTAGAATGTTATAATGTTCAAGTTTCAGTGATTAAACTTTATAGATAAATATTTGTCTCTTTCTAAATGATTAGGATAGCAATCACTGATGTTTATTCTAAAATGATATTTATCATCACCTCCTGCAGAGCTATTTAACAATGACACAACAGTAACATGTTTACAAAGATTCTAATTTAAAAAAGGTTTTTTTTAGAAATGTATATAGTATACATCTGGGTGATATTAAAAATCTCTGTAAACTGGAGATCCGGTCTACAGATAGTAGACTTTGTAAAATATCCCTTTTCCAGCTGCTAATCTCTGGTTTTAGATAATGAATGCATTTAGTAACCATAGTAGGTCATCTGGTCCAACCCCCTGTTCCAGAAGTGTCATCCTAGAGCACATGGCAGTGACAGTTCTTAAGCATCTTCAGTGAGGAGACATCCGTGGCTCCATGTCTCTCCTGTACTGAGCAGCCCAGAACTGGACACAGCACTCCAGATGTGGCCTCACCAAGGGCTGAGCAGAGGGGCAGGATCACAGTCCTTGACCTGTTGGAATGCTCTGCCCCAGGATACCATTGGCCTTCTTGGCCACAAGGGCACTGCTGGCTCATGGACAGCTTGGTGTCCAGCAGGACCCCCAGGTCCTTTTCCGCAGAGCTGCTTTCTGGCAGCTCAGCTTCAGCCTGTGCTCGTGTCTGGGGTTATTCCTCCCCAGGACCCTGAATTTGGTTTTGCTGAACTTCAGGCTGTTCCCCTCTGCCCGTTTCCAACCTGCCAAGGTCCCTCTGAAGGCTGCAGAGCCCTCTGGGGTATTGGCCACCCCTTCCAGCTTTGTGCCATCAGTGAACTTGCTGAGGAGGCATCTGCCCCTTCATCAAGCCATTGATGGAAAAGTTAAAGATTCAGTGATTCAGGACATCTTGAACCTTGGGGAACACCACTAGTGAACAGCCTGCAACTACAACCTGTGCCATTGATTACAACCCTCTGGAATCTGCCATTCAAACAGTTCCCAATCCACCTCATTGTTCAGCCCACACCTCCCAGAAGACTGGGTAATGTAAGACTTAAGTAAACAGTACTCCTTTCAGTATAGTTCCATGGAACTGGCTACAGTATCTCCAAATTACATCAGTAGGCTTTCCTTGTCAGGAAACTTAGCTGCCATCAAGGTATCACATTAAGTCCAAAAGAACATCTGCTGAATATCAAAGTGCACCGGGTCAAATTAAGGCAATTCTGGACAGAAGGAAAATTACTTGTGACAGATCATTATGAAATAGACTGTTCTTGCTGATAACTTTTAGTTCGCAGCTAACTTAAAATCAGCTCAGTATATATTATAACCACTGAACATTTTAGCACCAATGCTTCATGGGGATAGGACCCATCCACAAGTGATTTCATACTGTTAGGGAACAAACTGAAACAGAATGTTTAATAAAACATCTTCAAAATGTAACTCAAAACTGACCAGCCTCTTGCTATAAAACATAAGCAAAACAGTATTTCCTGAATCACTAGTCACAGAATCACAATAGACCATAGTTTCAACCTTTCAGACTTTCTGAAATTTAAATGTATAAAATATATGTTATATATGCACTATATATATCCAACATATATAACAATATATACATATATAGGTATATTTATACTCTGCATATGTGTTAATATATACAATACATGTTTTAATGTATGGTGTTTAAAGGAACAGTCTTGTATAGATTTCTTTGTAAAGTTCTTTGGCCTTTCCTGATTTGGTAATTAGCAACATAATTCTTCAGAATTTATGTTGAATCTGTTACAACTGTGGATGTTTGATAGCTTTCAAAAGCTGGCCTTAGGAAAAAGCCACTCACAAACTTCAGAGAGACAGCTTTCAAAAATTTCTGCCTCAGCCCAGTAATTAAATACTAGGATAAAAATTTACTATGTGATATGAAGTACCTTATTTTAAACGAAAACAAAATCTCTTCTGAAGGATTTGACTTACTGTAAGATTTATGAATCTCATTAACTGGTTACTAGATTATTTTATGAGTGATTATGTCAACAGAGGACTGAATGCAATTCTAACGTCAGAAGGACAAAAAAATAAAGAATGTGAGCGGGTTTTGAGGAAATTCTTATTTTTGAAAAAAATAAAAGGAAAAACAAATTCAGGATTAATTTTAATAGACTTGCCTAGATTAGCCTTGTAGAAGCATGTAAAGGCTCAGTAAACGCCATCTTTTAATTTCAAGTCTTTTTGATTGTTCTTAACCTGCTGGTAAAGTTGCAGGTGCTTCTGTGGTAGAGTTTGTACTTCATTCACTGACAACCTTCCCATCTTTTTTAATTTTTGCAGTGACAGAAGTTATGGTTTGAGAACTACCAGTTGGATTTAATTTCTCTGCTGCACAGTTTAAGCTCCTGCTGATATATTCTATGTAGACACAATGTTTTCTTCCTTCCTGTGTTCCTTAATGGTTAATTTTATTTTTGCATTTCCCTTGTTCCAGTCTATTGATCTTTGCACATTTCTTTTGTTCATTTGCAATCCCAAACTATTTTTTGGTATCTGTTCACTGATTTTCAACTTCTCTCTCAACTTTTTCTTTCTTTCTCCTCTGTTTTGTTAAGTTAGTGGCCCTCAGGATGGTATCCATTTTAGAATTAAGATTACACTGAGACAGGTAGGAAGGTGAGAAAAAAAGAAATTCTCAGCACACACAGAGAGGACAATCTTTTAACATGAATATAGAAGCTGCAGCTGTAGCTCAGAATATGACAGGAATAGGTAATTAGATAATTCTTTCACAGAGGCATATACCTTATATTAGGAACAATATAATTCCACTTATTTTCTTTTGGAGAATAAGCAAATGTTAACTTACATATAATATATAATGGAGATTTAAATAAAATAATCTAAAATCTTATTTCAATTTGACAAATTGCAAAAAATTCAATGCTAATATCTTAAGAATGTGGAATCCTGTTTTTAGGATCATTTGTTTTTAGGACTACATATGGAATTAACCATGTTTATAACAGTTTTTTCCCCTGATTTATCATTCCAGTGAGTATATCTAAATTGGCATACTCAGTATTTATTCCAATCATACCTCAATTAGCTCTTAAGATAAATGGAATGGAATACAAATAACTGAGCCACTGCTGAAACTCACTGACCAGCTTAGTAAGTGAATCTGATCTTGGAATGGACTAGATATTAACATGCAATACAAAGTAACAAAGTAAATTGCTAAAAGCTACTACTATATAAGAAATATGCTTGAAATGAATTTGTTTTCAGAAAGCAATTGTAAAGTGAAGGGTGAAGGAAATCAATCAATAACTGCAATGTAATCTTCATGCAGACATCTTGAATGCTTTGAAGTCATACTAAGCCCACTCTAATAAAATACAGCTATAATATTATCCCAGCTGGGGTTATTTTTATTTTAATTTTTATTTCATCCTTCTGGCATTGCTGCTTAATGCATTACTGCTTTATTTATCTCTTCCTTTAACATTCTAATAAAGTAGACTCTTTAAAAAATACCTGGGGGAAAAAAAAAAAAGTATCAGAAATATTTAGTAAGCACCAATATTACTTAGTATCCAGAATATATCTTTCCTTTGGAGTTGAAGAGAGTCCATATTGTTCTTTAACAGCCTTTGTGTGGTGTAGGTGTCATGGTCTTAAAAAGCTTCACTTAGTGATACTTCCTCAAAAATTAAGTGATGTGTTATTGTTGACACTGTTTGTTGGAATTTCTCTCTGCCATTACATCTGTGGTGCTGTAGGGTAGCACTTTTTTCTTTTTTTAATATTACTAAATATGCAACTGTTTGGCTGGAGAATTATTGTATCTGCATTTTATAGTCTGTTATTAAAATACATATTTTAAAAAGGAGCCACTAATATTATTGGACTTGTCCATAGGACATATTGGCAATACACACTTCAGGCACTGAAAATATTTCTCTCTTTTGTACAGTCTTCATAAAAGGGATGTATATTTTGTATTTGCCTCTCTACTAAGGCCATAAAACCTCATTCAACAAGAACCAAAAAGGTGACATTTTTATTATTGCTGTTGAGCAACTGGTTGACTCCGTGCATTTTTTCCCCAGTTTATGTCATTTTCAGGGAAGAAATGAGGCTAACTGTCCATGTGATTTTCTACAGCTTATAACTCAGCTGAAAATGAATGAATTTTCATGAGAAAAGCAATGGGTCTCCTCAACCTGACAAGATTCAGTATTCAATATCAAATTCTGCTTCATAATCAGGCATGTAAAATCTAGTCCTGAGCAGTAGCTGCTTAGCACTGTGAACCTTGACTTCTTGTGTAATCTAGTATAAGAAGCAGCTTGTGGTAAAGATTGTTAACAGTGAATTTCCCTTTCACCAGAATAAAAACATAATAATCAGACAATAAACTTTTATGTCTTTCTGAAATTTAGCATTTAAAGAGAGTTGAAAAAAGAATGCTAATGGGATGCAAGGCTGTCAGAAGGAAAAAATTGTTCACAAGATTCCAAGGACATTCACTAAGTATGACAGAAGTACATGTATAGTTTACAAGTCTGTGTCTGAAGGTTTATTTTCTAAAAAAAGGGTTCTTTGTAGCTAACAAGCTTTTTGAAACAACAGAGGAAGACAATTAGGGCAGAACCACTTTGTCATAAATCAATAAGCAACAATTACAAAAAGGAGGCAGAAACATGAAGCCAAAAGATGGATCACAGAATGCTATCAAGGCACATTGTGTACCCCATTATAAGATGTATCATTGAAAGCAAACATGAAATGTTTGAAACAATTGAAAATGCCCACTTGAATACAGACAAACAAAAGAAATAAGAAAACTAATTCTTAGCAAAGTAGGCAAAATGACTGTCATAGTCAAATGATACAATTACTCTGACTGATAACCAGCTATGTTCCTTATCTGGAACACAAACAAGAAAAAATATACTACGATTGCAAAATACTAAAACATTATTGCAGCAGTGGTACTGTAATGCCTACCCAGATACCTTTTTCATATTCATTAAGGACTACAGAAATCATATCCTTTCTTCAGATGGTGAATAAATATCACAAGATCTAGTGATAAATTGATCACAAGATCTGTTGTAAGTATGGCTACATTCTAAAAAAATATATTCTGTCATGAAACTTAGTTCAAGGCTATAAATGTATTAAATATAGTTAGGTTGTATTAGGATAAAAAAATTATAATTAAATATTTTTGAGAAACGTGGGAATAATTAAGGATTAGGCATTTACTTCTCTGATATGCAGACTTTATGAGAGTAGGAGAACATGAAGACAGTGAAAGGACAGAATTAGTATTCAGGGAGAGTTTCTTCCTTCTTCTGATACAATTTTATTCTATGATTTTTTTTTAGCACACAATTATGATTTAAAGCACTTGAAATTCTCCCACCCTGTCCTCTAAACAAACTGTTAAACTCTTTTTCCCTAGTGTTTCAAATCTCTTTAGCCAGAATGGTTCACATTAGACCTGCTAGCAGTAAACTCCCTTTCCTTCCAGTCTTAGTAAAATCTTACCGTCAGTGAACTTGATTATTAGGGATCCTTGAATGACTGAGTGTCTGGAAATTAACAAGAACCCTGCCTGGTTTCTATGAAAAGCCTTTAAAGATGCACTTTTGGGAGGCATTCCTTGATTTTTGCTTAAAATCACTTTTACAGGTTTAACTGTTAGGTTTTTCATGTCAAAAGAACTGTCATGTCTCCTGTTCAAAACAGAAGTTGTTGAGGGTACACAAAAGAAATTACTCTCTCCTATTTTATAAAGGACAGACATCACATTTCTAAAGTGGGACACAGAACAAACATATATCCACTTTCCATACTGCTGAAATAAAATAAAAAAGTAATACTTTGTTTTGTAAAATCATTATGACTCATTATCATAATAATATATAGATCACTAGCAAAAGAAAACAAGAACAGATTAAAAGATGGTCATCAAAAGCCTCTAAACTCTCCAGAGTGAGTTCTTTTGCAGTACTGGTGTAGCTTTTTGCTGTACTATGATACAATAAATGTGACAAAGATATTGCTTTTCACGTATTTTCTCAGCAAAAATATAGTAAGTTCTTTAAGTGATATGGAATTGGTAAATTGCAATTGGTAAATTGCAGAAAATATCATGTTTTTTATTATCTCTAACATGAAAAAAGAAAAGTTAGCAATTAAGTATCATACGAAGAATAGAGAATCCTAATATAAAATATCACAGGATCTGTACACTCGATAAGCTTTACAATGACGAACAATATTTCATTGTCTAATCTACGGCAACAATTAAATTTTACAAACAGAAGGAAGTTCAAAGTACTTTGGTACAGCTTTAAAGATTAAACATGCTTAGATGGGTTCTGATGATCATTATGCCTAATTAGAATGAAAGTGAGAACTTTTGCTGTTTTAGGACTTGTCTGCTTTGAGGCAATCTAACCTCCGGGTGCTTTAGTCTAAGAATAATTCCTCAAGTGACTAATGGAGACAAGAGCAAAAGTCAGCTATATTTTAAGTGTGTAACCTCTTATTTATGGCTTTCTCTCATAGCACTCTCTCTCCAGTTTTACAGCCTTTTCCTTTCATGCCAGTGTAATATTTATAACAGACTTGTGTTAATCTCACAGACCTACGGCTTCCTCGCAATAGATGATCCAAGTTGCCCTGGAAATGACAAATCTCAAGGATTTCAGACACGAGGGGCTGCAAAAGCCAATTTGGGAACTAGCACCACTAACTGCTAGAAAAACAAACAACAAAACAAAACAAAAGCCTGTCGTTACCTATTCTGTCTTTCTATAACAAAAGGCAGATTGTAGCTAGATATCCTGTGGTTCTGGAATGGAGCCTCTAATGTTATTATTAATGGAGCTTCTGAGAGACTGCACACACATATATACCATCCTCTGCCTCATTCCAGGAGACCCTATTTGCCTTCTAGTATCCTCCTAATTAAATAGGTTTTGTCACATTGTCCCAGACTGCAGTGTACGGGAATAAGTGACAACCATTATCAAGACATTTTGATAAAAAAACATGTTTAATATAAAAAGACAAAGCTGGTGGCTCTCCTGCATTGTAAAAGGAGAAAATTGAAACAAAAAAAAAAAAAAAAAGTAAGGAAGAAATTGAGAGGAGACCTGAGAGGAAAATTGAAGTCCTCCAGTCTGATCTCATGACCCATTGCAAAAATCATGCAAATACATGTGACACCAGAACTACAAAAGAAAACATAAATTGATTCTATGCTCAAAATACTTTTCTAACAGGCCATCCACATCAGGAAGTCATGGTTCTTACTATCTGAAAATTAAGAAAAAAAACTATTCTTAATCCAGTAACACAGACTTGAAAGAAAGAAAAGGAATACAGAGAAATCAATGTAAGCATATTAATTTCAACTCCAGTCTCCTGATGAGGGTAGCTCTCAAATACATCTCAACACACATGGAGAGATTGAATGCTGATGAATAATACATATATTTTCCGGCTTCAACTAAATCATTTATCTCTGCAATTATAAGTCAGCAAAGCTACTGAATGATTTTTAACATGTGACTCTTTAGATGTTTTTTGAGGATAAGAGAAGCACATTGAACTTTTTCTGCAATAAACAATTGCTACTTAGATCAGTTTATTTTGCAACTTTTATAATATTGAAACAAATAATAATTGAATATTCTTTAACATAAAATTATTTTAGTTCACACCTTTTAACAGAAATTATGTAAAAATATTTAAAATTACATTGCACTGGTGTGCTGGAATAAAAATGAGACAATAAGTTAAATGATAACATTCATGGGTTTTTTCTTTTGTACTTTATGTAGGGAAATTAATCTTCCCTCATGCCTCACAGGAAAGAGGTAAACCAGCTTCTTTTCACTAAGGGGTAGGAAAAGAAATCAAAGTGAATCTTCCTGAGCAATACTGATCTTTGCTAAGATTCAAAATATATCCCCTTTGAGAAAAAAGAAAGAGATATTTTTTCCTTAAAATCACTTCCATATAAATTGGTTTTATTCTACGCATTCAAGTGCATTTTATGCATCCCAAAGCATAGCTGATAATCAGATGGTTCAACGTGCTTTGAGGTGATACAAATGATTTCTGGTGAGAAAATATTGAATCATTAGTCAATTGATATTCCATATTTAAAACTTCAGTTTTATAATAACAACTTACAGCCCTCTAAACAAAAGGAACCCCATGTCAGCTTTGCTAAAAAAACCAAACTCTGGATCAAGAAGAGTTAAATAAAAAATAAATTTAAAAAATGCAAGACATTAATATTACTATGCCATATAAACTATAGATTCTTGAGTCATACCTTTGACTTCTTGGGAAAAGGCGATTCTTTACCACATTGGGGGATTTTTAAACTCCATTTTAAATTGTTTGTTTGTTTGTTTTGAGGAGTATGAAGAAGTTTTTGAAGACAAAATTATCTCAAGAATGCAATATAAGAAATCCAAAACTATGGATAAAGCAGCTGTCCTGAAGTAGATAACAGCTATTTCTGTCCTTGGAAGCATCCCTTCTCTTTGCTAAATATGTGTAGTGATTTTTTTCAATAGATTCCAAAGGATTTTACATATATTAAATTTAAGAACACAATCAGCATTCTTTGTGTTTGCATTTACTTTGCATTTCACAATATATTGAAGAATAATTATGAATGACTGAAACTAATTTGTTTTCTTTCCTAAGTTGCTGTTTCATACTTTTGAGCAACTGCTAAACTACATGCAGGAGGTCTATTATTATTTCAATACTACATATTAAAATGTATTCCAACAGTGTCATATGAGCACAGGGGGATACTGCCATTTCTTGTAACATAACTAATCATTTAGCTATGTACATAAGATTTGGTTAGATAGGTAAGAGTAATAAACTAGAATTTTTTAGAATAGGTTTTTTTTTCTTTCAGGATTATAACATATCCTTGCAAAAAGTGATATGAGAACAGTAAATCACAACAAAAAATTGCTGGTTAACCTAGAACCCCTGGTTTTATACTATCAATATTAAGAAAATACACAATCATAATGAATTTAGTCAAAGAGCTGCAACCAGTCAATAGCCAATATCAATGCAGAATATATGGTTTAATAGTCCTGTCCTGTTATTATCCTATATTATTACAGTGCAGTATGGCATGCAGATATATGTCATAGAGATTAATTGCAATTATTTAGGAGTGGGTTTTCTAAATTATCTAATGTAAAAAATCAAAGTAAATATTGCTTAAAAATAACTGTTCCAGAGATCTGACTAGATGTAATCCCAAACTCTATACAGGTAGTATTAAACTGACAATGTAGGCTTGCTAAAACTCTATTACATAACAGCTACAGAATTTGTAGTTACAGAATTTAAGATGTAAAAATTGTATTTTCCTTTACAGATGAATACATATAGGACAAGAGCAGAAATGCAATAATAGTATCGATGTTATCACTGATACAAAGACTGTTCCTAAAGCTAAGAATGATAACAAACCTTTTATTCATGGCCTGCATTTAAAGCTGTCATTTAAGATAAAATTAGATAAATATAGCTGCTGTACAGAAGCAACACACGGTAACAACAGACTACTAAACTACAGGAAAGCATGTAAATGAATCTGAAAAATGAGATTCCCAGATTTGATTCTGTTCCCAATTACATTAGCAAAGCTACTCTTAGTGGGCCTAAACTATGCCAATGTTCTTTCCTTAGTGACTACTGACTACCTGATATGCAGAAATACCTTATGTCAAATAAATTGGTGTCAGTCAAATCTATTCTGTACACAATAGCTTATCACAATAACTAAAATCATTTGGTAAAAAAAAAAAAAAAAAAGAAAAGAAAAACCACCAATATTCAGCATGTGGAAAAGTTTTGCTAAAACACCAAAGGGGAAATTTTACCCTGATGCAGAAGCACTTGTACTGGGGGAAAAAAGTTGTCAATATTCCAGGTTCAGGGTAGGCTTCTCTCTGGGTAAATAACTGTCCTGCTCATCAGGACCACTAGCATGCAAAAGAAATCAGTAAGAATCACAAACATATATCTAGCAAGGTAATTTTGCCCATAAATTTGACTGATCCATCTCTACTGACTACATCATAGATAAAGTGCTTCAATTCACCTACAAAATCCCATACACTTATGGAATAAATAATTTCAGAGTATTTCCTCATAATCCAAATGTATGTTAAGTGCAAATCAACTGTAGTACGTAAGAGAACTATAATAGAGAGAATTCTGTCTGTATAGGAACAATCAATTGTAGATATTATAATTATATGAGACATTTTCCCCTGGTTGAACAAATAAACAGCAATTTTTGCTGTAGGTAATATTATAGATAGGAAAAGGATATAGTGCACACATAATGTGTCTCCAAGTCATCACAATGACAAAGCAATTAAAAAATCAAAGTAACACTCTATGATTTCAATATAGTTCTTATAAAACATGAATTAAATTAAAATTTTGCATAATAATACTCTGGTTTCAGTTTGAGAAACATTGTAGTGTGAATCTGCAAAGACTTTGATGAATACCCTATTAAGATAACAGCCCAGTCAGCTGCAGTATTGTTTATAATCTTAATGGGTTTTAGACAGCAATGAAGGAGTAATAATTTTGTTCCATTTCAAATAATGTAGCATTGAAGGGCATTCAAGGAAACAAGTCTATGATTCATTTTTGCATCTCTTGGTGTATGATGATTACTCCACATTTTTTTGTTCCATTAAATAATGTTAAAAAACAGTCCGAAACAATAACTTTTCTCATGGTGTTTACTTACCTACAGTAAGTTACATTTATGTGCACTAACAAAATTACATTTACTAGACAGTATTTTGAGAGTTACTTAACTTTACCAAGTCTTTCTTTCCATTAACTGAATGTAATCAGGACTGAATGAAGCACTTATTTCACTGGGAATCTCTCTGAACAAAGAATGAATAAGTCGTAAGAATTCCAGGATTTGAAAACAACACTTTCTCCAAAGAAAAAGTTCAGCTATAAAACTGTGCAAACTTCTGTTGGAGTGATTTGTCTTTGGTGAAATAACAATATTAAAGGCTACCCATAAAGTTTTGCAGTTTTTGTCTCCAAATTTTCTAAAGGACTAGGAGTTCCCAATTAAAGTTACTTCTACAGAAGAGCATTTTTAAAAGGTGTAACCTTTTTAAATATTGTGTTGATAGAAATCTTGCATATCAGTACAAAGTAATGCTTTTAAGATAACATATGCAATTCCATTTACCTAAGGCATTTTTTTCTGTGGTTTCTCTTTGTACTCAGAAATATTTGTTTTATTGATGCCAACAGAACTTCTGTCATTAACATAAATACATCAGGAACCTAATTTCTTTTCTAACTTTAATGTAATAAGCAACATTCATAACCGTGAGCACATAGGGTACATCTTTAAATTTTTGTAGGCACTGGAACCCTGGACCAGCTAGACCCAATCTCTCAGCCATTCCTGGGGACAGTACAGGGTAACGTGCTTCAAAACTATTCCAAACTGACAGTCTGCACACAGCTATCTTTTCATAGTGCTGTGAGCTCTTTTTCACTGTGGTTCTCATTGCCAAAGAAGTCTTTAAAATTTACAAGTATAAAAAATCAGGGCTGTCCACTGAGGAGTTCTGTACTAGATGTAGATTATGATGCAATATGGCATATATGTAATTATTTCTAAATGGCACTGTCATTTAGAGCACATTTACATTAAAAGAAAAATATATACAATTACAGGCTGTTAAGCAGATCACTAGTTCCACTGAAGTCTGATTTAAATACCGAGTCTTCCTCTATAAATGTGGAAAAAGATAAGGAAGTGACAAACTATTCTCTGTAATACAACAAAGTAGTCATCTGAATATTTAGCAACTGCGGGAAATCTGCAGTTCTTTCATATGCATGAGGGAGTTTGGTTCTTGTTACCTGTAAGAGGATGCTAACTACTGGTCTAGGGGTGCTGTGGAATAGGGATATAATTAATTTTTCCTGTGGAATACAGTACAAGTAGAAAGGCAGCAGTGGGTTTAGGTCAGACCTCTTCACATCACTAACACTATTTCTAGGAGAATCCTCTATTGCCATATGAGAGGGAAAGAAATTTAACTTTCAAAGTGTTTTGTTTTTTCAGTTTGTTGGTTTGGTTGATTTTTTTTTCCTCTCAAAGTACCAACACTGTTGCTGGTTTTGTAAAGTCCAAAACTAACATGAGTTAAAGACTTTTTCCTAGTATGATTTGGAACAAGTAATTCTTTTGCTTAAAACTCACTTCCTTATTTTTATTTTTCGGTGGAAAAATAATTCATAATTCTGGGAGTCAACACTTATTTAAATAAATTTAGAATAAAATTTGATAGCAGCTTAGTTGTGTGGGGGTTTTGTTTCTTAGATTTTTCTTTCCTTCTTTCTTGGAAAGTTCTCTTATTAGCATTTAGTATATTAGCTTGGTCATATTTTCTGCCCTTTTACACTGAAGCAGAATGCCAAGTAAATAATATTACTTACTGGCAAAGGTTTTTGGAGAGTGTAATTAAAAGTTTGTCTCCATTTTCATATTTAGCTTTTCCTGGCATTTGACTAATTTGGCAGCATATGGTAGGTTTGTTTATTACCTTGTGCATAGTAATTAAAGCAGTACTTTAACAGAGACACAAGAGAAATGTGTTCCATTTATATTTGAGGTGAAGGTAGTTTTTCTGAAATCTACACATAATGAAAAGCATTTTTGAATTTAATTCTTAAATCTGGAGACATTTGGATGGCTTTATATAACTGTATAATAATTCATTCTTTATTAAGAAAGGTATAAAAAAATATTATAGTTAGTGTTCCAAAAATGTGGCTTAAAGAAATTATTCACAAATGCTCTTTGCTAATATGTACTTCAGAGACTGACAAAATATCCTTTGGCACAAAAACTTCCAGTTTTTAGACAGTCTGTATTCTTATGTAGCTGTTTAGTAATTCAAAGTCCTCAATATTTGCCTTGAGAAACAGATTTGTATCTATGATAGGTAAGTTTTATACTGTCAGTATATTTATTGGTAACATGCTGATAATTAGTGGCCATTTCTTCTGGAAATTTGAATCTAATTTTTTGTGACTAATAAAATAAATTCTCACAGTTGGTTAATTCTGTATGAATGAATGCATACAATGATATGCTATATCTTGCAATGAATGCAAGATATAGCAATACAATTAACAGTCCAGCTAAAATCTCTATTTTATTAATACAACATTAGCTATTTATCACTAAATTTGGCCATTCCAGTATCTGTTAAAAATAATGCTACTTTCTTTTAAATCTCCAGTATTTGTTGCCCCATTAATTGCCTGCCCTAAAGGAAAGATATATTTCTATGATATAAAGTTGTAAAAAATTTATATTTTCAATAAGAATGTACTGTCTTTTGTATTGCTGTTACTCCTTTTCTTCTCTGTGACTTAGTGTACAGTGAAAAGCCAGTAAATTTTATCCAGTATTTTCAGGAGTCAAGGAAGATGGTTAGGATCTGATGCACATATTGCCCTCCACCTAGCAAAAAGTATCAGAAACTAACAAAAAGAAACCCCAAAAATAAAATACAAATATGTAAAGTATTTACGCTGGGACTCAGTGACAGTGAGATTGGAGCCTTGAAAGAAGTTAGCTTGTATGAGCAAAATGAATTGTACTAGGAGGTACAAAAGATAAATTACTTTCAACACAGGAAGGATAGATTTCTTCATTAACTGTACGAACAACAAGAGAAAATGATATACTGCCTTACAAGACAGAACAGACTTATTTGATAGTATCTGAAAACCCTTCATGGATTATACACAAAACCACTAATGACACTTTCAATGCACTGAAATAACAGGCTACATGTAGGGAGAGCTCAATCAGGATTTTACTGTTGTCATCCCTCTTGCCAGCCCAACAACTTGCCAGGATAACAAATACAACCTAATAAAATGATTTTTGCTTGCTCAGATTTCTATGACAAATATGTCAGTCATCTTTTAGACTTTTACTATGTGATAATAACAAAGCTTATACTACAGTGATGAACGATAGCAAAAATTACTTAATGTGAAACTAAAATACATTAACCTAAATTAAAATTGAAAGCATGAAAGTATAAAAGAACATAGAAACTTTTTGCATTTGTATGCATTCATTCTAGAATGGGATGTAATCTCAAGCATGCAAGCCTCGGCACTGCCTCAAAGTCTCCGGGAAAATTTAGGCCATTCTTAAAAACTTAAAGTACAGTCTATACTGGGCTGCTTATTCTGTTTGTTTTCCCAGAGCTATCACAGAGTCTCCAGCGGCCCTGGGGTCAGATCCTTAATTCCTCAGATTTTATTTAACAATAAAAATATTTGTAGGTCTTGACATTACCAAAAGATCTACAGAATACTGGGTGTGTAGCTCCACTGAGTCCCAAAAATATTTATTTATTTATTTGTAGCTGTAGCAGTAGAATCTCAAATTCCAAGTGTTCTTTATCCTTGTGTATTGCTTAAGGTATCTCTAAATATTCTCACTACAAACATTAAATAATAAAAGCCAGAATAAATATTTATGTATTGTTGTATAGCAACAATTATGCTCTTTCAAAGCAGAAGTAGCTGTTTCCCAGGAGACAAGTGATTCTAAATAGCCAACCCACATTCTTGACTGAAGAGGTGTGTCAACTCTTCTTAATTATTGGCTTGCATGTGCAAAACCAAACTTGTGCATCCCCAGAAAGGGTCACATGTAAGGAAAAAAACTGGTTCTGTAGCTTAAAAAATTAACAAGTCTGTTTACTTACAAACGTATGTTCAAATATTCAGGAGCTGATGCAGAGGACTTGCTATGTAAACAAAAGTAGTTCAGGGACCAGATTTAGGTTGCATATTTGCCACAGATCAAAGGTTTTCTAATACTATTTTAAAAACAGCATTTCTACATAATTCTATTTTGCCAAGTTCCTGTGCTTAGTCCTGGGAGCTTTTAAGTCATTTGGAATATGGATAATATATGTCTTTCTAGTAATATCAGCCCTGTGAAAACGTATTTGCTCACAACCTTACAACTGAGGCCCGGTGTTTATAGCATCAAATAATGGAACAGCACAGCAATGCCCACAAATTCCTCCAGTGACAGAAATTCCTGGCTTTTTTCTTATAAAATTCCTTCATACCGTATGGAAAGTGCCATGACTGTGAACGTGGAGAAGGGGCTGTGAAAAAAAGCACAGAAAACTGAGTGCTAAATACTGAAGATCGTCAAAAAATGACAAAGGATTCTGAAACTAAATTGTGATATAAGGAGATATAAGGAGATATAAGTTCATCCTCATTAGATGGAGAAAAATATACTGCTAACTTGATACAAATATTTAACCAGAGAATGACAGTATAACTGAGATTGTCACTGACCTCTTGAAGTCATTACTGTGACTTCCAATGTCCCTGTTTAGTGAGGGACACCTAGGGAAGGTTGCCCATCACCATGGCCAGGCTGCTTTTGAACATTGCCAAGGACAGAGGCTTCACCACTTTACTGAACAGCTTTTTTCTAGTTCCACACAGATTTGCTTAAATTATTGACTTGAGAGGACTGTGTTACCCAGAGCAAAACTCTAGTTATGACCTGTGAAACCATGTTAATTCAGGTCCTGACATGAATTAGAAAACAAAGGCTAGTGCCAGCTTAAGTCGCTGCTTGTAGTTTTAACTACAGATAAAACTGTCAATCTGGTAACTGAAGAACCAAAAAACAAAAGAAAGAAGGAAAGACTGATCATCACTAAACTAGGCAGTTTCCATATTTAATTACGCAGTTAAAGTCATAAGTGCTTAGCACTTCTAGTTGTGAGATTTTGAACTTTTAGTTGGAATGACATATGAAATTCAGTGATATTTTTCATATTTGAGGCATTCATTTCAGTTATGAAACTAACTTGAACTTTTTTCTAGTGCCTTGGTCCACTGATTTTGCTCTTTTGTTTAAATAGCTCTCTGCTCACACCCTTGAAAAACTACAGCTTTCTGTGACTATCTACGTGGCTTCAAAGAAATCATTAAGGTACAAGTATATTTTTAGAATAGGACATAAAAAGATGAAATTAGCAATACAAAAGGTAAAAACTTGGAACCCAAACTATAGCTTGTAGACTTAATACATCACGGAAAACCTACAGTCCAAGTTCTTAAAACTTGGTATGTTCCTTTTATGGAAAACAGGCATAAGTGTCTTTCTTCTCTGGTGCTATTGCAATGTATAATGCATGTATTTTGATGTGTTTGATTTCTTCCCCATTTTTCACATTGTCAGAAAGGATCACTGCTACCTGATTGACACATATCTCAAAGTCATTATTTTGCTTATTCCTACTTGTCATTACACAGCTAAAAACAAAATGGAAAGGTCATTAAAAGACAAAATGTTTGCTTTCCAAAAATATTGTTTTATATTAAAATGTAAAACTCTGTAATTCCTTAGATCTTACTTTGAGAAACTCTGAGAAAAAAAATAGTGAAAAATTAATTATGCATGATACTGGACATGAGAAATTATGTTCCTTCAGTAGATGAAAATTTTCTTTTTAAGTCAAAAGGCACTAGAGTGGACATTTCCTGAAAAATTCACTTTTGGATCACTTAGAGCCTCAGTCATGTGAGATTTGCACACAGAAAGAACCTACAGATGAAACCTTTACTCCTTTACTGATTCATAATTTCAGTGCACATCCTGTATTTCCTTTTGCACGTAAGCATGGTGTGAATGTGGGATGAAAGCTGAGACTCTAATGTCAACAGAATATATATATTCAGAACTCATTGAATTGAAGCTATGTTTACCCCTCTTATCACCAGAAGCTATTGTCCTGTGCATTGCAGTTACAGTTATGAGGTAAGGACAAGGAATTTAGCTACAGAAATTGTAAGCATCACCCTCTGTTCCTAAGGCAGAGATAGGAGTCAAACTTACCAAAGTTTAACAAAAAAACAATCAAAGTATCTGTCAGTGTTTAAACAAATAAAGCACAAATTTTAAATACAGATTCTGGGCTACCGAAGAAAGAAGTGTTCACATGAATAATTAGAAAATACAGTTGTGTCTTCACTGGAAGTATTACTTTAGTGATTCATAAGCAGGCACTGGGGCATGTTTAAATGACACAGAAAATATGCCTTTACCACAGAGTAAAACAAGCCTGTTTAAGTGTCAAAGAGAAGTAGGAGGTTCAAAACACCTTTACTGAGAAGACAACTGAAATATATAATGGGAAAAAAAGCTTTGCCCCCAGCTACCAAATAATATGAATTTTTTAATATCTTTGCACTGTTCTTCAGTCCAGTTTCAAGACACCAGAATTCATCTCATCTGCCAATTCAAAGGTTCACTTAAGAAAATGTTCAAGAGATTTGTGGCAAGAAATACTGTAAGTACCTAAAATAAAATGTATGGTTTGCTAGATTCTTTCTCAGATGGCTTCTTTTCCCAGGGTAACGGAGGATCAGGAAGTTAATTTCTTACAGAATTTTTCCTGATACAATTGAAAGGCATCCAAAAATCTCAGCTTCTTCTTCCTTACTTATGTTTATTAGTGCACATAATTAGCAACATCTATACACATATATATGAACCAATGCCCTCTAGCTATCTAAGTCTGTCCATTTAATAATTTTGTAAGTGTTTTATTAAACACAAATTGTAGCTTTCTAATCACTGAAGTAATAAAAGGGTGTCACTCTGCTTTTCATTCACATACTTAAAACCCAGCCTTTATTAACTTTTTGTCATTATATAAGTATGCAGTTTTTCTGAACAGAACTAGATGATCTTTAAGGTTCCTTCCAACCAAACTATTCCATAAGTCTATACTCGTACATTCAACTGCCCATTTGAGACAAGAATATTTAGGAAAGACCACACTACCGATGTATCCCTGTAGTTTTATTGAAAACCTATTGGGGATACTATCAGTCAGATTTCTGGGTTCCCTCAACCATGTACAGAGGAACTTATTTTAATAGTATATAATAATGTAACGGCCCAAGGAGATAAACTGTCACTAATTGTATTATTTCTATGGCTTTTGGCTTTATGAGTATGTTTATGCAACCACATATGCACTGTGTGTGCAAAATGGTAATAGGATTATGCATCTCCCATTGTAGTCTTCAGGCAGACACAGTCTGCAGTAGTGCATGAAAATCACTTTGAAGTGAACTGAAAACCGATGTGCCAAGCAGACACCTGACTTCCATATAAACTCAAACTACACAGTAGTTGCATTGTTTCCCTCTACCCAAAACACAGATCACCATTCAGAAGTGTTTGTGTGAAATTCTGACAATTCGAAAGTTCAAGAAGCTGTACAGGAAAGAGTCTTTTTAAAGCATTTATGAACTAACAGATACCCCTTCTCAAACTGATGGAGAACTAAAATCTGCCTATTGATAAATGAAGCAATGTGCTTTGACAAGGTACTTACCCTTGACAACCACTGTGTCATAGAGCATGATAAAGTAAGCTTTACCTGTCTTATGACTCATATCTATTTAGCACTCACAAAAAGAATTTGTTAGCAAAAATTATGGATGAGTATGTGTTACAGAATACATGTGCGACCCTCAAAGGATGAGAGTTTCTCCAATCCTCAAACAGAAAATATTATTTCCATAATCATGCTTTCAGTACTATAGACCCCAGTTCTTTCCTTTTGGGTTGATCAAGAAAAAGCCATCAGATAAAAAGATTGCTATTTTCTCTTCTGCCAAACTCCCAGTATGAGTAGGAGTATTTTCATTCTGGAGCTCTGGGACTCGGTTCCTAGTCTGATGGCTAAAAAGTGTTTGTCAAACTACGTCTTTCATGACAGATATTAAGTCTTTGTTCTCCTTTGCTTTTTCCTAGAACTGCAACTTGCTTCTTTAGTCTTAGTTTCTTGTTAAATATACATTCTTGCACAGCTGCACCTGGTTTCAATTCAAATGCACAAGTATCAACTACATTTGTCAGTGCAGTAGCATACACATATTCATACCAACAACTTGGTTTTCCTTAGATCATGTTCTGTGAAAACCAAACTGACACACTGGTGCATGTAAATAGGATTTTTTTTTGCCTCTCTGTTTTGTGTCCAGAATATTTTAATTTTCTATGGTTTTGAACTTATACACAAATCAGTAAAATATTATGTAAGAACTTCCATGAGCTCATACTTTTCAAATATTGCAGTAAATATAACATTAACAGGTACTGACAAAAAGTTTGTATGCAGTATAATTATTGGAAATACAAAGACATTTATTTCAGTGACATGGATAAATGATATTATATACATTATTTTGTAAAAACTAAGTAGATTCCTTAACTTTTATTTTACTCTCTGCTCCAAAATAACACTGTTTTTCATAGCAAAAATACTACTGATTAGGCTTATATTATTACTATTCTCTGTACAAATGAATCTTACTACTAACTTGAAATATTGACAAGAAGGTTAGGTTCCAAAAAAGGAACACAGTAAGGATTTAAATCCTTATCGGTTACAGCATTCATTAATTAGCGGTAATTTACATTAATATAAAAACATTGATCCTTCTCTGAGGGCACTCTCTTGTGAATAATTTCATCCTCCAGCAGACATTATGAGACACATTAAGAACAGGCATTTCAACCATTGAGAATGGCTTAACTGTAAGAGAAATACCCATTTAATGACCAAATAGAAAATTATTTGTTTATTTTTTTATAGTGCAGTACCTAATTTTATTGCAATTTTGAAGGATTCCCTCATGAATTTAACTGAAGAAAAAGCTGTAGTTACATTCAAGGCAAATAAAGACACCAGATTTCTCATGTGATATATTTCAAATGATATTTTAGAAAATCTTTCTCCTGAATGTGTATTTTCATTGCATTAAATTAAAGGTAGAGTATCAAATAACTATTTCTCCAAAGGAGTAGCTACAAGAAACAACTATATCCACATTTGAACTGAGCTCTTCTTGAAATGACAGACTGAGCCATTTTTATACCAAGAGTTAGGCAGGATTACTTCAATGTTCTTCCCACTTTCTTACTTTCTAAAAATTATCTGTTAAGAGAAGTTGGCAGAAACTAGATGTAAACCTCTCTGATTAATTGGCAGCAGTATTGCCCAAAGTGCTCTCTATAAATTTAAGTTTTCACCTACGCAGAGACAAAAAGATTGAGATCTAAAAGAAGAAATAAAACTTCTAATGAGGGAAAGCTGGGACACCTTAAAAACTTTATGCATACAGACATGATAAGTGGTTAAATTAAGAAAAAAAAATTGGTCTTCTTAATTGTCTGTCATATAGCCAATTAAATCCTGTAAAATACATTGATAATACTTGTCCTTTATGTATCTCAGTTTTTTATTTCTGTATAATGTGTTGACCACTCCAACATGGGTATGATATTCTATGGGTGAGAAAGGCAAGAAAGAAAAATTCCTGATTAAAAATTCTCTACATGTAAATCAAGCAGACTTGTGTCAAAAAAAGCAGAAAAAAATTATATTCCACATATGTTCTTGAGATTATGCCTTAGAGCTAGAAAATACTCAGCTCCAATTCCAGAAAGATGTTCCAGAGTTCTGTTTTTTCTATACACTCCAATCTTGTTAGTCTTAGTTTAAAAGTGCAATCAGCATCTAAGAAACATTAAAATAGTAACCCAAATCCCTAACTTGAATACCATTAGATTTTAGGTGCAGATTCCTTAAAATTTTTTTGAAGAACATCATAAATTACAAATCCATTTTGCACATTCAATGTGAGACACTGCTATTCAGATAATATAATCATCAAGTGTCATCTGACCAAACAAATTGGATAACAAGAAAACTGAGAAAAGCTGTTAACATAACATAAAATACATCATCTGCATAAAGCCTTGCTCAGTAGGAAAGAAAACTAGATTTTGGCAGTTAGAAGACTATGTCAAGTAGGAGGAAAGGTGAAACGAGCATCTGACTGTGATCAATGTCACAAAGACCCAGATGACATAGAAGAATTATTTCTACAGTGCACTTAAGATTTTAATGCTGACTGGAAGAATAACAAAATAGTGAGATACAAAACCACCAAAAATAATGTACTGAACTAACATCTTCAGGAAACAGCATAAAATCAGGGAGCATCACAAGGAGCACCAGAAAAAATATGGGGAAGACTCTTCAACAGACATATATAAAGCCTGTTTAAATCTTACTTAACTTTCTGCCTTTTTGTCATAGGATTAATTTGTATTACATTCTCTTTTTCTGTGACGGGACATGTCACTCTGAATCTCCTTTGTTCTGCTATGGTAATCCAAAAAGCCTCTTTGTTGCTAATATAGGGATTCTCTAGAATTCTTCTTTAAGAACAAAGTCATTTGAAAACACTCCTCTGCCATTAGTGAGGACCAACTCAGGGGTGAGTGATGGCTATCCTCACTTGGTGACTCACTTTGGCACCTCACTTGGCAAAAAAACTGAGTGGAATCTGACACACTTCATAAAAAAAAACTAATTCCAACTGAAATAGCTCCACATGCTTACAGGAGTTTGCTCATGTAAACTCTGAAACAAATGAGGTCTATGGATGTGGCTCACAAAAAA
>VXAC01000147.1:388769-479364 GCA_013399225.1 Rhipidura dahli
TCTATGTAAGTTGTTCAAAAAAAAAAAAAAAAAAAAAAAAAAGCAGAAACAAGAGGCTTCTGGACATTCTCTGCAGCAAAAGACCATACTAAAAACTGGAAAAGACAGAAGAAAGACTATTCAGTATTTTGAACAAACTTCTGAAACTTTAAAGCTGAAAGCTCTTTGTTCCTTAGTTTGCAATCTCTTTAAGGAATATCTTCTGACATACTCAGTTTTGTACAAGAACTGTAGAAATCTTAATTAATTCAGCCATATTTTTCAGCTGGTAATAACTTTCTAAATATCTTTACTTACATGACTTGATTACTATTTTACTATTATTATTTTTACTAATTCAGCTGAAGGAAGAAAATAGAAATCACTATGACTGCATGAAAACAGTTGAGAAAATAAACAGTTCTTCCTTAAAAAAAAAAAAAAGAAAAAAAGTTTACTTCTTGAGAAAATGTATTTTAAGTTCTAATGGAAATATGATTGCCAATCAGGTTGATTGAAACTCTAAGAAATATCACTGAAAGATTTTAAGAAGAATTTACTAAAAGACTTTTACAAACATACACATGGTAGGAATACACAAAAATAAATTATTGAGGAAGTGACCAAAAACCTACCAGTGAAGGGGACAGATGCAATTCTTATCAAAGTGGGAGGGTGTCATGCAAGTACAAACAACTGAGTAAGCAAGTAAAGTAAGTAAGCAAAACTCATCAGCCATCCATTAGTAAATTTATCCCTGAATTAATAAATAAGGAAGTGACTGAATTCGGGTGATTATGGAACACAACATGTCTGCTTACTGACTCATAATTAAAAAAGAAAATACTGACTATATTGTCAATGTAACCATTGAAAAAAAATGTACAAATGGATATTTCTAATGATCAAATCATTCGATTTCAGATATTATATTGGAAGCTCTCAGAGGCACTAGGCACTATTTCTTCTAGTAATTAATTAAAAAGAATAAGGGACCAATCACTTGTTGGTTTTAATTTTTCAGAAAAAGTAGCATGCACACCTCTGTTTCCATTACATTTTTATATATATTATAAATAATTTCATGGAGTTCTATAACATCATGCCATAACATAATCAAATCATTCTTTTTTATTGATCTCATTAAATAGTTTGAATACTTTTGATAACTCTGTTTCACTCTGCTTTCAGGGTCTGCTGTGGTTTTGGGTTCTATATCATATTCATACATTGAATAACTGCTATGGCTTCTATATGGAATACACCTGATTGTTTTACCTGAGGTCTGTAAACTACATATTTCTCTCTTTTTACTCATGTTCATAGCATGTTTTGCATTCTTTCCTTCAGACCAGGTTTTTCTTACTATTATATTTTCTAAGGTATTTCTAGGTGCTTCTGTAAGCTATACAGTTGCATTTCTTTCTTTTTTTTTTCCCCCACTGACTGAAATGATGTTTTCCTTTATATTCTTTATATTCCTTTACTTATGTTCAACACTATCTGCCTCAATAAGAATGATAACTCCCAAAGGAAGGAAGTTTCAGTGGCCTCTGGGCCTATCACTGGGCACCCATGAAAAGAGCTTGAGTGCATATTCTTTGAGCCCTCCCTGCAGATATTTATGCACACCAATGAGACACCCCCTGAACCATCTCTTCTCTAGGCTAAATACTCACAGCAGAAGAAATGTACAAGACAAATAAATAATATGGGCACAAAGAGGAATGTGAAATTATTATCATCTAATAAAACAACAGCACAGCATGAAGTTGAGAGATATTAAAAGCAAACAGTAATTTAGAGACTTTTGCAAAACTGCCACAATATGTTATGTATTTAAGAAGTATAAACAACTTTAAAAGCCTAACTGTACAGAAATTCATGATTTTAAATTCTAAAACTTATCTCGCAGAGTATCTGTACCAGCCAGAGATTACACAGGGGTATAAAATATCTATGTAAAAAATTAACCAGATCTAAATAAGGGAAGTTTGATGTTGCCCACGAACCCTTAACAATAAAATGTCTTTGTTATGGTTACATGATTAGATTGATGTAGCTTATCATACACTTAGTGGATGTTGTAAGTAAAGTCAAGGTAGCAAGTGGAAAAATAATAAGAGAGATGAACATTGAGCTAATGGTTAGTGTATATACCTAAGTAAGGTGTGCTACAAATCAAATGTAGTATTTTGATTAACTGCAGGAAGTGAACTCTACAAGAACTCTATGATTCTCATCACCTGACACAAAGGAATATTGCTGTTCAGAGCAATTGTTCATGTGACTGTGATCCTGCTGGATTGGTTGTGATAATGCATTTCTTCAGTTACATCACTCCCTTTACTGGACAGTCTCTCAAAACTAAAAAACTTGACATCCTGGTTGGAAGTTACAAACTACCACATATGGTGCAGATAAATTTCCAGCTCAGGAAATCTCTCACTGATGTTGGCTGGAAGTGGAAGGGGATGCCACAATGAAAATAATTCCATTCTTGATAAAGTATTCCTGAAGTGGCTGTGATTTTGACCACTGAGATAAAACATAGATTACTAAGCTAGAAGAAACATGAGCTTAGAAATATATTTCTTCTATTCTTGCACTATATTCTCTTGTCTATGACATGCTTTAATTCTTATACAAATGCTCAATTTTTTTTCCAACATTAAACATAAAAGTTAATAAATACTCTCATAAGAATAAAAAATATTTTGCAGATCAGTCATATAATAGGGTGTTTTAAAGACTGCCTAGAATATCATGTTTATTGTTGACCATGTAAGGCAAAGCTGAATTGTTTGATAAGTAGAAAGCGTAAGCCTCCACGAAGCTTTCAGTACATCAAAATTTTAACACTCTAATCCAAAAGTAAACTTGAAATGAGCAATTACTGACTGAAAAGAAGACCCAATCACATATTGGAATGTAAGAAATACGGAAGAAAATCTTCAAATTTTTCAGAAACTCTAGCAGAATATGATAATGATTTATAAGAAGATATACTAGTATGTCAATAAAGCTCTATCAAAAACAAGCCCTGCAGTTCTACCCACTTATGCTAGGACTGAAATTGGTCCACAGTGATTAATTTGAACTAAGCAGAGTATGTACAGTATATGGCTCAGGTATTGACCCATAGCACTCTTGAGTTCCTCTGAGAATGGTAAGTCTAGTGGTTCCAGTGCTGATGTGTGAAATGTTATAACAAACCAGAAATCAATGCAGAGTGCACAGTAAACAGACACAGTCAATGAGCTATTCATTACCTTTTGTAAACCTTCAGTATAACTGGCATGTGGTCAATTTATAAACTGTAATCAACTGAGGCTTTATTTGATCTCTTATATAGAACAAAAAATGTTCATGTTTTATGTAGTCTTAAAAACATTAAACTGGAGAGATAAGTAATTAGACATCCAAATGCATCCTCCATCAAAAACAAACAAACAAACAGAAAAACTAAAACCAAAAAAACCCCCGCTTTTCTGATTTCTATCAGAAGCTTTTTAATAAACACCTCAGTACTGTACGCAGCAAAGAGAGTTTCTGTGTGTGGTACTTTTATTAGATTTTTTTTTTTTTCTGATCAATAATTAAAACCTAAATCTCAGGTGCATTTTTTAAATAAATTGTTGCCTTCAGGACAGCAATTTTTCATACCAAAAGAGGGCACAGAGGATGCACATATTTAATAATTAATGCTCATCCTCATTTGCTTACTGATAGAAACCTTTTTTATCATAAAACTAATAAAAGTTGATAAGTGACAAAGTTAGCCTTTTCATTTCAAATTAAAACCAAGAACCAAGCCCCATAATCACGTTATGTGATACTAAATGCTTGGAGATCTCCTAAAAAGAATCAGACTCTAAACGATGACTATCTTCAGTAGACAGCACCAATGTAGGATTTATTTCAAAATCCTAAGTGCAAAGAACAAGGAGGCTTATACTAGAAGATTTAGAGGAAATTTATCTGTTTTGCCATTCACTTATTACTTCTTTCCCATAAGCAGATGGATTATAGGCATCTACACAACTCGTCCATCCCCTTTTTTTCTGTTTGGTTCAGTTCACCATGCTTAGCTCCAGAAAGTCTAGGTAAGTTTTCAGTTATGGAGTCCTATACAACCCCTTTTCACCCCTTCAGTGAATTTTGAGTTCTGCATGGTCAGCAGATGAAAAAGATTTAAGTACCTTACCACACAGTTCATCTAAGGGAATGTTTACTCAGTTTTTCTAGTGTATTCATTCATATGCTGTGCCAAAGGAAACCACAGAGTGTTATCACGTTGCAGAGCCTAAGATATCATACTTCATTTCATTGCTGGGTTAATTGCAGCCATCTGGTTTCATGGCTCAGTGCACAAGAAGAATGGACTTCCCTCTGCCTGAAAAATTAGACAAGTGGAGTTGAAAAGCTCTATGTGGGCATTCCCTTAAAGTGACAGCTTCTCCCCATGTAAGCTTAAGGGTAAGACTGAAAAAGAGGAAATTAAATGTTGTGAAAAGTAAGCCAAAGAAGGCTGAGCAATTTACACGCAAACAAACCCATTAAGATCACATCTGAATTACAAAGATAAAATGTACTTCTGTGAAGGCTGACTAGTTGAATATTTATTTTGTTATTTGAGTTGAATACCATGTCAATTTGCTCTGATACTGTATTATGGATAACTATAGCCTAGCATGGTTAGACTAATCAGAAAAGAAACATAATGAGAGATGAGAGTTACCTAAGCCATGTGTACGTACAAGAGCTCTAAAGTAAAGTTCAGAAAAACCAACTGCATACACAGTTACTCTCAAACTTTTTAAACTACATGACTTGCTATCTACACAAAATCAATAATCAAAACTTTATTTAAAAAATTAAATTGCTTCAGCTACTGCTGACAGCACTTCAGAGTAAATGTATGATGTGCTAATGCTACATTGATGAAGACTGTTAACTGTGTTATAAAACACAGATCTAATTTAATTATTGACTGTTAGATTTGGGAAAATTGTTGATTACATTGTTATATTAAGTTAATGAATGAAGTAATCTGCCTGTTATAGTCATTCACTCTATGGTTACCTATTTGCCTATCAGTCCTGGTAATTGTTACTAGCTTTCTAATTTTTATGAAATAAAGGAATTGGCTGCACTTCCAGGTTATGCAAACTTCACTTTAACATGTTTCTCATAAATAAATACATAACACATTTTCTATTACAGCTTTATTAGTGCTTTGAGCAATATTTAGTTCAGCAGTTCTTAAGTAGGAAATAAAAAGAGCACTAAATGGTGGAATATCTTCTCTCAAAAAGATTTAGGATTCAACTATAACATGAGTCTTGTTGAATCAGTCAAGGAAGTATTTTTTCCCTAGAGAATCTACTAAATCATTTGAACTTTCTCAAAGCAACTGGAAGACCTGAATATAATTTAAATATTTGCTAGTGTGTTCAGCAAAAGTCAAAAGAGATACACATATTTTATAAATTTCTTTTTTTTTTTTTTTTGAGTGACTTGGAGAAAAAACATGTCAGAGACCCCACAGAAAATTTCCCTTTCAAGGAAAGGTTCACTGAGTTAAGGACTGGCTGGATTCAGAAAGTGGTGGTTAATGGTGCTGCTTCTAGTTACCATCTGGTCACTAATGGTGTCCCCCAGGGCTCAGTCCTGTTTAATATCTTTATCAATGAACTGGATGTGGGAATTGAATGCATCCTCAGAAAATTTTCAGACACCAAGGTGGGTGGGAGTCTTGTTCTGCTGGAGGGTAGAAAGGCTGTAAAGAGGCTCTAAGAGACAGGCTGAACTGATGGGACAAGGCCAGCAAGGCCACATGCCAGGTGCTGCCCTTGGGTCACAATCCCATTTACCAGCACAGCCTTGAGGCAGAGTGGCAGGAAAGTGACTCATCAGAAAAGGTGCTGGAGGTGCTGACTGACAGCAGCTGGACATGAGCCAGCTGTGTCCAAGTGGCTCAGGAGGCCAGGGGCATCCTGGCCTGTATCATAAATGGTGGGGCCAGCAGGACCAGGACACTGATCATTCCTCAGTAGTTGGGGCTGGTTAGGGAACCGAGTGAGTGGCTGTGCAGTGCTTAGTTGTCAGCTGGGGATAAACCATGACAGTTGTTATCAATAACTTACAGAGATCCATACTCCTCTCTTACACACCTTACTTTTCTTCCCTAAACACCTGCTGTTGCAGTAAAAACCTCAGCTTTGATGTACTGTCCACCCTAGATTCATCATTAAATAGCACACAAAATATTCCCCAATACCAGATGCTGAAGTAAAACTAGGAGTGTGTCCAACAGAGGAGCACAGGAATAGACAGTAAGGTAGAGAACATGAGAGCTGTTAAGACTCTGGCACTGTCCAAATCCTCTGAAACTATAATACCTCTTTGAAGGTGTTAGAAAATTTTTGTTTTCTGATGAAGGCAAGTTCAGCTGCTCAAATAACAATTTGAAAAGATATATTTTACTTAATATTGCCAGATCTTGAATAATAAAGTAGTCTGATAGTCTACAACTAAGTGAAGGAAAGCAGACAAGACAAAATAAAATGAAAAAACATTCCTGTAATGAAAGTAAATATTGAAAATGCCACAGCATTACACAGAAACAGAAAAGACAGTTTTGATGTAGCACATCAAAATATATGCTTAAGGAACACTTGCACACATGGACTGATACTGACATGGTACTACCTATGTCTTCAGAAGAATCAGATGACTATCTATTATTCTGACTATCCAGACACAGCATTTTTGGAGAATAATATGCAGCTGTTGTAAAAAGACCGTTCTTTCACTGGATATGTTAATGATATGACAACACCACAGCTTTCATACTTATTAATTAACCTTTTTTTTCCAAGAAAACATGAATTTTTCCTATGTTTCAATCTAATAGTTTTGTGGAAATGGTATCAAAATTATTTAAACAATGCTGAAAAATATGAATTATCAAACTTAGGGATGAAACTTGACCCGTACTTGCTACTATCAATTTACAGGACAAGGCATTTGAAAACAGAAGTATTGCTTGTTAAAACAGGATGTTTACAATCAGTTATCTGACTAGGTCTCCATTAATGCTGATTCTACCACTATCGGAAATCTTTTAGACAATAAGAAGAAAACAGAAAAGAAAAAGTTAGCCAGACAAATACTACATGGATAAATATTCTGCCAGGGAAAAAAATAGTGTAAACTTAAATTTAAAAGTTTGGACACAAAAAATAACAGTACCTCCTGAAGGTTCACCTCATTTTTACAAAGTTTTGACAAGATAAAGAGAATTATATGAGACAATACTAGATCTCTCTTCAGTTTCACCACAACAGGTAGCCCTGTAAGCCAGTAAATGTTGTGTCACCATCCCTTGTAACAAGCCACAAGTCTTCTGTTATGAAAACAACTGAAGTTTCCAAAACAATCACAATTAAAGTTAAAAAATTCTAGTTACTCCTATAATCAACTATCTTCCCTCTCCCCACCTCTCCAAGCCACCAACCTCTGGACCCAGAAAAGCAACGCAGGCCTGAGCACAACACAGACACACTGGACAGATACCAGAAAATAGTCTCTGTTTAGATTGCTAAGACTGTAACTAGATGAAAACCTCGGTTTCACATGTAAAGCTCATTTCTTTGAGTCATCTGCAAATTGTATTGCAACTGCTTCTAAGATGTAATTTGAATGCAAACATTGGTAAATTTTCAGGGAAAATCTTTTCCATTTACATAGCTCAAATCAGGATTTAATCAGCTTTCTGATTTATTAATGAGAAATAACTAATTAACAATTGAATGAATTTTGCATTCATTATTAACACTAAAACAGACAAAGTACAATACTAGATGCAAAATGTTGATAAACACCTCTAAAATTCTAAACACCTTCTCTATGCAATCCCGCAAAAGGCACTCACACCACAGAATTACGGGAACATAGACAGCACATGGATTACAGGCACAGCATTCTCCCCTGGGAGAGCAGGTTACCCTACTGACACAAACCCTGTGTGAGAGAGAGGAGCTCTGGCTTTGTGTGAAGCTGTGCCTCTCCCCACAGGTTGCTAATCCACAGTTCAGAGTGAAAGAATGCACGGAGGACACACAAACACAGCCAGGGTGTGAGTCCCTGCTTGTCTCATCCCACAGTGTCGTGATGGAAGACTTGCAGCAGGAAGGAGGTTCAGCTGCCACTGTTCCACTGCAAGGTATGTCCCCTCATGCCAAAGGTTTTCTTTTTATGAACTTCTTTTAAAGCTGACTCCTTTATTTCAGAAGTACCTTCAGAGTTCCCTGGTTAGCCTTTAAGCAAACACCCCCTCAGACAGTTTTGGGTGTTCCCCTTCACACACACCCTACAACACCCACACCCTTGTCTTAAAATCTGTTGCTGGCAAGGGTGGGCTGTGCTGGCATCTTTACAGTAACAGATTAGTGGATGGTGTAGGAAATTAAAGTGCAGAAAGAAAATGAAAAGAACTCAAGTACATACAGAAGAAGTCATAGGAAAAGTAGTGAAATAGAGAGTATCAGAGGAGCTTAACAGAGATGTAGAAAGACCAAGTAGGGGACCACCAAGCTCTCAGAAAAAAATATCAGAAATATCAGACTGAAGCAACAAAGGAGACCTGAGTAAAGACTGAGCAATACTGTTGAATGATGCATTTTATTGTAAATTACTTGAGGAGTCTTGATTACTCAAAGTAACTGAACGTCCTGTTGAAGTCTAGTTAAATGGAATGTCTTTTGGTAGATTCTGCATTTGTTTTGAGGATGAAATTACGTTAACACCACAGGAAACAATCTCCTTTTGCTCAGAATTTATTTAAACTACTTGCCCTTGTGCAAAAGTTTCTTCATTACTGTAAGGTCAAGTTTTATTAACCATTATCTGAGACTGATATAATTTTATTAATTTCATTTTTTAGAATGACCATTGATTCTGAAAGAAACAATGACCAGTGTTGCAATTACCACACAAAAGACTCAGTTACAGGGAGCGTAATAAACTAAGGAAACTGAATCACAAATTTAAGCTGAGGTATTCACATATAAATCACATTTTGTTTATGTTCTTGCTAATGAAGGTGGCTGATGATGGCCTTCTTCACAAAATAAAAGACATTCAGAAATTTAAACTATTCAATGCTACTAGTTTTGAACTGGAGAATCTTCAGTAGAACTGGATAAATAATTAATTCCTTTACGGCATGTTACTATTTGGGTTTTTGATTCAGGTGCTTTGAATTCCTGTTGAATTTCTTTGAAAAGCTTGATGTGTATATAAAACAGTTTTCTGAAGTATAAGAAGATAATGATTATGTTGGCCCTACTTTCAGTTTGAAATTTTGTCTAAGGTACAGATAAAATATATTATTTTCACAGAAAAAAAATTTCTGACAAGTAACTGAATCAAAGTTCTGTAAAATATTTCAGAAGAATGAAATAATACAAGTCATAACTTTACCATGAAGTCATGTCAACAGACTTTCAAAAGTAAATTAGTAATACAAAGTTATGTTCTTTGATGGCAAAATCCAACTTCTGTGAAACAAAACATAACTTCTATTATGAGATCACAATGTACCCAAAAGCATGAGCATGGAAGATCTGTTGAAGATCTGAATTCGTATCAGACAGAAGAAGTAATTATGTATGTATTTTAAGGCCAAAGATATGGATGTGTACAGAATGTGTTGCTCCCTGCTATTTTAATATATTCATTCACCCACCACACAAAGCACATAAAAAATGGGTGTAACCATGCTTAATACATGGTTTTCAGAAATTAAAGTGGTTAATCAGAGATTTAAACAATGGGCAACTATGTGGTTGAGACAATACTCCTTCAGAAATTGTGTTCTGCCTTCATTTTCATGACTTAAATGATTCATTAGGTTTCCTTTCTTTTCTTAGAAAGAAAAAAATATAATAAATGCATTTTATTTGTACATATTATTAAGCAGCTTAACTTAAGTAGCATAATTGATGCCATAAGTTGTTAAACCAGTCTTAAAGGGAAGTTATCTTTCTGCATTTCATCCAAAAGTAAAAACTCCTAAAGCCTTGGTACTAGCATGGGCATATTAAAATGGGCTAGCAATTTGAATGGGTGTGCATATATATTGAAGGCATAATCCTTTAGAAATGTATTAAGGCCTAAAATTATTTTAATTTTATGAAGCTCGATAAAGTCCACATTATCTTCCCCATTGAACAGTATTAAAAATAGCTATAACCTCTCAGCATTGATTTTAAGTGGCAAATATATATTCACTCAATCTGAAATGAAATCTGGCTTTATAACCACAGTGCAGAACTTGAGAATTCATTTTATTGGTTTTCCAGTTTAATTGCAAACACTTTATTTTCACACATATGTGTGTATATATATGTGTGTGTGTGTATAGATGGATGGATGGGTATGTGCTGGTTGCAGCTTTAAGAAATTTGTCTTTACATAGTGACTCAAAACAATAGAAACTGAGAATTCCACATAAATAAATGATAAATTTATTCAAAACAGCCAGAAGCAGTTTGACAGACTAGATAGCCTGTAACTATATTATTTTCATAGCAAATGCCAAACAGACATCTGGATACAAGATGTTCTTGAAGACGTTTATTTATGAAAAAATGAACTACAATTTCAAGAAGACAAAGTGCAATATTTTCCCAAGTACCTAAGTGGCTTGCAAACTCCTGGCCCTAGACTCTGACCCTGTTCTGCAACCTGGAGCTCATTATCTGTACATGCCTGCATGCTACAGCAGAAACTGTGGACACTTATGTACTACCTTAATAAATACCCTGTATGCAACTTTTTGCTTTCAGTGAGGTGGCAAGTTACACAGAGTTTCAGCCCATGCTGATGCTGACAAGTGTTGCTAAAGGTATGATAGCTTTTGAGAAAAATACCACACAGGCTTTAGTAACACAAGTAAGGTTGCAGGCAGAAGGCTCAATTCCCAAGATACAGATGGCGAGCAGATAAACTGAGGGGGTGTGACTGGCATATACCCCCCGAGTACACTCTAGGTGCATACATACTTCAGAAATAAATGTTCTGATTAGTGTGAAGAGGAAAAACTGAGAAGTTTTGCTTGGATACCCCAGACTTTAATCAGAAAAGAATTTTATGCAGAAATTGCAGAAGTTATGTAAGTTTCAACAAAGGTTCAGTCTAGGTATCTGAGACAGAAAAGACAGCATACCCAAGATGGGAGAAAGTTTAACTCTATGCACTAATGACAAAGGAATGCCTTTTAACTCCTAGAAGCCTAGCTTAAAGGCTCATTTTTTCATCACATAGCTCATCATATTATGTCTTATACTTTCTTCTATTCTCAATCATAGAATCAAAGAATCATAGCTGGTTTGGGTTGGAGGCGACCTTAAAGATTCTCTAGTTCCAACCTACCTGCTATGGGCAGGGACACCTTCACTAGACCAGGTTGTTCAATGCCTCTCCAGCCTACCTTTGAACAATTCCAGGTATGGGGTATCCACTTTTCCGAGCAACTTGTATTAGTTTCAGACTCTTTAGAATAATCAACATTTTTGTGGGGTTTTTTGTGCTATTAAATTAAAAGGTTTATTCACCATAAATTATATGCTTTTGACACAGTATCTGAAATTATACACCTGTTTGGAAGTGTGAACTCAGTTCTAAAGTTTTTCTGTTTTCTGTTGGAATGGGCTTTATATTTCAAAATCTCAGCTTTCAAAACCATAAGCACATTTTTACTCTATTTACCTAACGCAGTAGCATGAAACTGAATACTTAACTGTGATGTACAAAAAACCCCAAACATGCTTTAGTTTCTACCATATAACTTTCTGCAGGCATCTGGACAGAAGTTGACTTACCAGAAATGTATCAGGAATATGATTCCTTTCATTGTAACATCTATACTTTATAAATACTAGCATGAACATACACTTTCAGAGCAATGCAGAAGTTAAGGAATTTCTACAACAAAATAAACTTTATAAAAATTAATCATTAAGCAGTTGACTGATCTTTTAGTTCTCACCTGACATTTCTTCATATCACTACAAGTGGTTAGAAGTAGAACCTAACAGATCTAGAGCAACTATGCTGTATATGTCAGACAAAGAAATAGCTTGAGCTGGAATAAAGCACATACACGACTGAAGATCCTGTAGTATTTTATAAAATGTTTTAATAAATGCCTCAGTGAAGAGCAGAAAATTAATTTGAAATGCCCCAGTGGTTTTCTAATGACTAAAACCCACATAATACCCTTGCTAAAATACACACAGCACATGATATATTTTTTTTTAAGTCTTCAATTTCAGGTTGGATAAGTATTACTCATTGCCTTCCTGAGGCAGATCTTTACATACTGTACATTCTACTGACATTTTACAGGCAGAGTTTTCTAAAACAAGTGTAAGAAAATTCATTAGAGTACTATGTTCTGATAAAAGTAATTAAAGGGACATAGTGATAAAGTCACCTACATAGCAACGCAAAACCTAGAAATCACCATATTTTTAAGGCAATCTCCCACTCACAGCTGAAATAGAATGTTTCATTGCTAACCCAAGAAAGAAAATAAGGTTCAATATTTTTAATTCAAATAATATTCTTAGCTCAAAATTTAATATACAGATAGAGTTCCTACTTAAAAAAAGCTGAAGTCCAGCGATCTCTTTCCAGTAAATACAATGGAACATCAGGTACAGGGAAAAGGAAAAATAGTACCCTGGTCACAGTAACATTTCTAAGACAATTTCCCTAACTTCCAAATCTTTTACAAAAACATTTCAACACTTTTGCAGCATTAGCTACCTGAACAAATGAATGACAAAACTCAGTGATATGAGTTTCATCAGTAGGTGCCCATGAATGGGAAAATGATTACCACTGAGCTCTACAGTCATCTCCTCATTGGCAGTTTGTAGTAGTAAAGATTTAATAAACACTATTTTTTCTTTTATTACTTCCTATGTTCAGGGAATATACAGAGCACTTGGTATTTGGGGTTTTAATTTCTGAGAAACTGCCAAGCAACACGGAAGCAACTAGTGTCAACAGAAGGTTCATGGTGAAAAAATAAAGCCATATAAAAAGTTAAGTAATGTAAAAAAGCAAATGCTATGCAGTTCAATTTCATCAACTAAATTTGGAGTATGGTTTTTGCATTTAATTTCCCTGTTTTTCTGTTCTTTACTTGTATAATGGACTATCCCTTAGCCTCATAAGTAATGAGTTTATTAATGTTTATGTTTACTACAGAGTTATTAATGTTCATGAAGTTCTCCTGCACTTGCATGACAACAGGCACACTTCTGCTATTAAGAAATCAACCATTTTGTATTGAGAGCATTCATTACATAATATACAATAAATATGACATGTTGACACAGTGTAAACAGTGCAGAAAAGCAAAAACTGAATAATGAATACTTTTTTCTGAAGTAATCATTTTAATTTAATATATAAATAGTGTATCTAATAAAAAGAAAAGTAAAAAGAGGAATTGCCTTTAAAAACTGCTCTAATGCACATACACAAGGAACTGAAATAAGAGTGGTCATAAATTTAATTCTGGAAATTTCTCAGCCTGGCTAAACATATTTTAATAAAGCTGTTTATATAGAGGATAGTAATATTTCTGAAAGCGTCTTTTATAAGCAGACAGCACATTCTAACTGTCAGAACAAGCAGTGGTAAACCTTGGCAAAAACTTTCAGAATATGCTAAAATTAACAAAGCTGTATGTTATTCAGCTGTACAACATTGCCCACATAAGGAAAGAATGTCTTTAGAAATCTCTGTGTGAATCACATAATCACAGCTGTCCCTTAGTAAAACCAATAATTTTGTACATTATTAAGAAAGTATCTAATATATCACATAATGGCAATCATCAATAAGTACTGATTTTCTTCACATTAATCATTAAAAGAAGCAGTATGAGTGTTACTAAAAATATCAATATTAATCAGAGAAAATGAATTTTCAAAAGCTTGTAGGGGAAGAGGTCTCCTCCAAGGTCTAAAGGAAAACAATTTCTGACTTTTGGAATGGAAACAGATCTCTGTCTTGCACAGCTGTAGTATTCTCCAGAGATAAATGGCCTAGAAATGTGGAAACCTACAGCAGAAAAAGCAGAAACCCAAATTTTCTTACCTCAGCTCATAAATTATAATGTTGCCTTTTCGTTGCTTCCATACTGTATTTTACTGTTGTGAGTGGCTTTTCAACATTCTGCTTTTATAAATTCTAGCATTATTGTCAAAATTATCTTTGTAGAAAAAAACCACAAATGGACCAAAACTTGGCCTCTAGTAAGAAGAGCATTTTGATTTTTCAGATCAGTAGCAGTAATTGAGGACACTGATCCACTCAGAGTTTAAATGTGGGTGAAACACTGAGTATTCTATCCTAAGGTCTACCTAATGGATTTGTTTCAGATTCCCATTTCCTGAGTTTCTTCATCCTGTGCAGGCTGATCCTGTGGGACAGAACAACTAATGCCATGACAGGATGAATATTCAGTCCAATCAATATGGATGTACTGATGGGTTTTGTATCCATGTAACACTGCTTAAAAATAAGATGTAATTAGAAAAATAGATCCTTACTCAAAAGCAACACATATACTACATCTATTTCTGAAAAAGGTATTGGGTATATGTATCTGTCTATATTTACTAACACAGCAATTTTCCCAGAAATGAAAATTATTTGGCATTTCTCCTTTGAAATTTTTTTTTAAATCATGACTTGGAAAGGACTATCAAGTTTGCACAAGTTTCACAGTGCAAATCAGGATAAGGTTTGAATGCAAGATATTATTTTCTAAGGACTCCATGTAAATTAACTATATTCTTATTACCACCACTAACAACAAAAGGTTTAATTATAAATGACTGTATAGAGTAAAATTAAGATGCTATTTAACTGTGTTCCAATGAATAAGTAATAAAAAAATAGAAGTCTGCCTTTTCTTCTAATCATTGTTAAGACACACATTTTCTTTCTTTTCTCTCAGTCATGATCACACTAACGTCTTACATGTTGTAGGTACGGTGGAAAGGAGCTTTATTTCAAACAAGTGCTATGAGCTACTTATGATTTTAATAGCTAAGCCCTTCCAAACCTCTCTAATAGAACAGTACATAAGGCACAATTCTCTGACAAAGCAGTCAGTGAACTCTGAATAAACTTCCTTAATTATTATCTTCTTACCATAGTACAAGAACATTATCAACTAACACTGAGAACAAAGAATGTTTTAAAAGCTATAGAATTATACAAATTGAATAGCTGTAAAATAAAAAGACCGTAATACCTTAGATATAGGAAGATAATTTAATCTTTCTCATAATATTTTCATCCACACCTTTTTACACTTTCATAGACAAAGCTTTTATTAACCTAATTATGTAAAATTGCATAGAATAAAGATTCAAATATTTTATTCACTGTTTCATTGATCCTATCTATTATTTTCTATAAACACATATGCATATGTATGTGAACTTTATGCTTTTACATTAAACTGTATTCCTTCAGTAGTTCTAACGTTTAGTGAACTTTTCAAAGATTATGTGAATTGTAATTGTACTCTTATGCCATCACTTCAGCTGTCCTGCTAATCATAAAGGCATTTTTATTTAATTATTTACTCTTTGATTTTATCTATGTGTGAGCTATTTTGACTTACTGAAATCTTATGAGACTCTAAATCAAATTCCATATGGTAGCAAAAATATTTTATATTTCATATCAATCCAACTGTAAAGATGCAGTATACCAACATTTCAAAATATTTTTATTTGCAATGAAATAGAACTATCAAATATGAAAATAAGAATCATTGTTTAAAAGTAGACTTGAAGAAATCTAGATAACAGTTATATATCTTAGTTTTAGGATGTATACCGTATAGGTATATAAGGTCTACAGTCACATGTCTTAAGTATAAAGCACATTATCTCATACACAGGAGTAAAATTCAGATACTCAAAAACAGCTGGAAGGATTGAGTAATAACAAAATCACACATCAAATTCTCCCTCTAGTGTTTTTTGTGATTCCTACTGTTAGCAACAAAATCTAGCAGTGTTTCTGAAACATGTATTAATTTTCTGCAGTACTTAACTGTATACTTGGAGATAAGCTCATATTTAAGTGTTTTAGTCAGTGAAATAAAGGGTAAAGAAAAATTAAAAGCACTTTTCCAGAAGGAAGGAATTTAAACTAAAAAGGTAACTAAAACTGTACTGTAAAATAATTTTAACAATGACAATCATGGAATATTAATTCCCCATAAATTGCATCACCTCTCAGACACATGTGTGGATTCTTTAGTATTCCAGAGTGTCTGAAATTACAGTACTTGTCTAACTTCAAAGAGTCAGAGACAACGGATTTCTTTGTTTCATTGGCATCAGTAAAAAAGGAACTATGGCCAAGTTACTGCTCACTCAGCCACTGCTCAGACTTTGGCTAACGCAGCTCATGCTGACATATGCTGGAAGCAATGCCATTAGGTCAAACTGAGAGTACCATGTAGGCAGGACAGGTGGCCTGGAAGAGCTAAAAAGACATAACGCAGCCATTATCACCTGCAGATTGCTGTCACCTGCAGCCACCCTCTTTGCATATTTATTGTCTGGCAGTTTTCTCAGAATCTACTAACTTACAGAAGTGGTATAGACTGAATTTCAAAGCCAAAAGGTATAAAATAACAACTTACTCTGAAAAGTTTTTAAGAAGTGGATCTAACAGCAGCTGGACTGCTGAATATTTCCAGCCTCCCAGCGTGAGAGGGTGCCTGCATTGTGACAAAGGAGAATGATTCAGCACTCTCACTGTTGGCTAGGTAACTAATTTTTCTTCACACATGCATGAATTAAGAGTTATGGGGTATAAGCTGTGAAACCTCATGAATTAAGTGGTGAGTAAGTGAATTAATGGGAGAGCCTAGTCTGGGCAAAAGGATTTGAGCCACTGTTTGCTCTTGTTGTATTTCTTAATGAGCTCATAAAATAAAGCGTAAATCACAGAGTACATAGTCCTGTAAATTACAGAGATTCAAACAGACTCTGACACTATGGTTGCAGAATCACGTCTCCCAAGTGGACAAGTTAACAGTATGCACCTCAGCAGTGGACAACAGCACGTACAGCTGGACCTATAAAACACTGAAGAATGAGTAAGCACAAATTACTGCAAGGTGCATTAAAGAAACCAGGGGCCAGGTTCAGCAGTGGAAAGAATTAAGTGCAGGGGCACCACAAACCTACAGGGAAAGTGTGCCATGCCTGTCCCACTGGGGATGTCTGCCACACTCATCTACATTATTTGCTCACCATTAGTGTCTATATCTATGATGCAATTTACCAGAATCAGGAGGGCCTGTGGAAGACAGAACAACAGAAAGATTCTACACATTTTCTATAAATAGCCCACAGGGGTTTATCTGATGCAGAGAGGAACACACCAGCTGCTAGGAGAACATGACAAGGCATCTGCAAGATATGTCAATGCCTATATCCACTATGCACACTCTATAGCCAGCAGTACCTATTTAGCCTCTGGCTGAAAAGAATTCTCATCTTTCTCTAATTCTAAAAGCCAACTTCCCTGAACAAAAAGTTCTCTGAGATGTATAAAACCTTCCTGTTGCAGGAAAACTAAATTAATATTTCAGTCTGCCACTGGAGCAGAGGTATATCAATTCATCTTAAAGAAATAAGTTTATAAATTGGTAAGGTTTTCCCCCCCACTCACAACTTAAGAATAGCAATACACAGTGCAGATTTTTCTAGAGAACATTCAAATAAACTCTCATCATCACAGAGCTGAGAAAATAATCTCTCATTAGTGTAACAATGTTAGTACTATTGCTAAACATAGTGGTATTTGTGCTAAGACTAGACCCTTTGAGCCATACTGATACCAAAATTAGCTTTTCTTTAAAAAATATTTGCTAGTATGGGTCAAGTGTACCTCTTCTTCTCAATAGCAGAAGGCAAATTAAAATTTCCATTATGCTAAAGATACTCCATACCTCTCAGACACAAAAATAAAAATATATATGTATGTAGTATATACAAACATACCTTTATATAGTACACTAAATTTCGAGATAAAAATAATTTTAAGAGTGGACTTATGATCTGTGAATGTTTCACAGTGGTAACATTGTATTTTTCTTAGTGTTATTTTCATCTAATTTCTAAGATATATTCAGGAAGTACATTTATTTTAGATACCATCTTTCTTTCAAAAGAGAGTTACCAGCAGTAACTCTGCCAAGAGTATCTATCATGTATCCTTTTGTCGTGGTATTTCTTACTGCTGTTATAACCTTTCAGTATTTAAAAACACTACAGCTGATAAGCATTGCTGGAGGAAATTTGCCTGTAACATGAAGACACACAGGTATTTTTAGAGGAACAGTGGCTACTGAGGTAAAGTCTTTAAGCACAGAAGAGCAGAGACATAATAATTTTTGAAAAAATAAATAAATTCAATCAAAGCAGTATCAGATAAACAAATGTGAGGAGATGGAGAACAGATGATAACACAAAATAGCAATAATACCATCACATATAAGTTTTAGACCTTTATAACAAATATGATCATTATAGAATAGAGAGAAACTAATTTTTTGGAAATAACTCTATACTGAAACTTGTTTTAAATTGCTTAGGGAAAGAACTTTACTTGACAGCTGTTTAGAAAATTATGGTAAAATAGTTGCCAGCATTTGGGCAATTACAGTGACACTGTGCTGGCAGTGTGAGAAAGGTATAGATGGCTTTATGTCCTGATTTTGCTGGAATAGTTACACTCCTTGGTAGCTGGTACAGAGTTGTGCTTTGAATTCATTATGAGCATAATGTTGATAACACACTGGTTTTGGTTGCTACTAAGCAGTACTTACCTTAAATCAAGGATTTTTCAGTGTCTCATGCTCTGCCAGTGAGGAGGCACACAAGAAACTGGGAGGGAGCATAGCCAGGATAGATGATCTAAACTGCAGAACGGGATGTTCCATACCATAGCATGTCATGCTCAGTATATAAACATGAGGAGTTACATGAAAAGGGGCCTGACCAAAGCTCAGGGACAAAGTGGATGGATATTGGTCAATTGGTAGTGAGCAGTTGCACTGTTTCAGTTGTTTTTCTTGGGTTTTATTTTCCTCTCTCCCATTTTTTTTTACTATTATTATTAGTTTTAGTATTAAAATTATTATTATATTTAATTTTGTGGTAATTATTAAACTGATCTTATTTAAAATAACAAGTTAAACTAACAAGTTTTATTTTCTTTTCCTTCCCGATTCTCCTGCCCATCACACTGGGATGGGAGTGAAAGGGGGAGTGAGCTGTAGCCTCTGTGGTACTTGACTGTCCACTGGGGTTTGACCACGAGTCTTTTTGGTGCAAGGACTGTGGTGATTTAACCCCTGCTTGCAACCAAGCACACCTTGCTTGCTCATTCCCTGCTGGTGCAATGGGAGAGAGAATTGGAAGGGAAGAAGTGGGACTTCTTGTGGATTGAGTTAAAGGCAGTTTAACAGAGAAAGCAAAAGCTGCACACAAGCAAAGCAGAACAAGGAATTCATTCACCACTTCCCACAGGCAAGCAGGTGTTCAGCCATCCCCAAGAAATCTGGGCTCCATCCCATGTAACAATTACATGGGAAGACAAATGCCATCCCTCCAAACAGTCCCTCTTCTCTTCCTTCTCCTTCTCCCAGCTTTATACACCATGCACAACACCATATGGTATGGAAAATTCCTTGGATCAGCTGTCCTGGCTGTGTCTCCTCCCAGGTCCTTGTGCACCCCCAGCCTCCTCACTGCTGGGGTGAGGTGAGAAGCTGAAAAGGCTTTGATACTGTGTAAGTGTTGCTCAGCAAAAACAAAACCAATTCTGTGTTATTAACCCTGTATTCAGCACAAATCCAAAACACAGCCCCATACTAGCCACTGTGAAGAAAATTAACTCCATTCTGGCCAAAAAACCAGCAAACTTTACAAGTGTGTTAGCTTGACAACTGCGTGTATTTCTTGTGAGAAAAAATGATGCCCTCATGAATTTCCACCACTGTATTCTCATAAAATATTTTCTGTAATCAATCAAATGCTATGTTATGGGATCAGTGGAGGTCAGTGAATCTTCTGTGACAGTTATTATCTGCTTTTCTTCCTTGAAGGGGAAGAGACTATTTTGAATTTGCATAAATATAACAACTTGAAATTTAGTAAAACTCCCATAATTCCCAGATTACATATGACTATATTAATATTGAAGATAGCAAAGGCAGAGAACTACTGAAAACTCTTCAAATTGGCACACATAATTCAATAGGCAGCTTGCTTACAAAATACAATCAAAATTAGTTCATCCTGGATATTTTTATGCCCCTGTGTAATGCTCAGTAAGGATATGGATGGAAGTAAAAACATCTTGTTTTTCTGCTTCTATATGTTCTTTCCTCAGCAAGTGACAGAAATAGCTCTGGACAGAGAAAGCCTCTATAATCCTCTCACAGGTTGCAAATTATGATTCATCAAAACAAAACAATTCAGGCTGTAGTTCATCCCTGTTTCTGGACATTCACACAGAACAGATTTTTTAATGGTTTTGCTCAGATAAAACAGAAAATCCAACACTTGCCAAGGCTTTTCAACCTTCCACTGTGATCATAAAAAACACAGTTTTAATACAAGAATTTTGAGGCTTGCATAAAAGTCTAAGTGCATTTAAATGAAGGGGTATTTTTCAGACAAAATTTTAAGGAAGTTCAGTAATTTATCTTTTGGAATAAGTAGAAAATTTAAAGGAATTCAATGTCATTTTCTCACTTACTTAAGAATAGTAACTGCTTCTCCTAAGCAATAAATGAAGCCACCTTAACTGAAAACTACAATGAAGCTAATTGCAAAGGCTCAAATTTGAAGGAACATGGTGGTTTTGAACAATCAAAGTGATAATAGAATGAAAATTGGAGTGGATTTTTGGAATAAGAATTGAACTATGTAGCTAAAAAAAAAAAAAAAATGCACTGGACCTAAAATCCTGTGTATACCAAACCATGAAGTTTAAAGGTGCATAATGTCTTCCTTTTCATCAAAGAGTAAAAACCAGTAACATTTTCTTAATTATAACTTTATAGATATGTAGTTCAGGTGTTTTAAAGCTTTTCTAAACATGCATAGGGTTTATGTCATCATGATCTTGGTTTTGTCATCTGCTCCAAGAGTTAGGATAACTCTAATTGCCATAGGGGTCTGATTTACATTCACCTAATCAGATATTAATGATGGTGGCACTTTACTTTGTAATAATATATCTGTAAATCTGTAAAAAACAAACAGAAATCAGATAAATCAAGAATATAAATGAGAAATGCTAGCACAATAATCCAGGCAGACAAAACTCCATTCACATGGAATATTCTAATGAATATCAGTTTAGCATCCCGACTGTGGGATTTCCTAAATGTTAAGCAAATAGCATGATAGCACATTTGAAACTCTTGTTCCATTTCTCATTAACTTGACAGAGGACCTTTGGTCAAGTAAGGTCAACTAATTTTTGAACTATACTTAGAATTTTTTATATTTTCAAGTATCCATTGTGATCAATTTTTCTCCAAGTTCTTATCATTGTGTCAGCAGAGTTAAACTGTGTGGGATAGAATAGTCATTTTAAAATATGGAAAAACTTCCAACTTTAGCAATGCAAAATAAATTGCACAGAGCTTGGTTATTCCTGTGTGGAGTAAGTTATTCAGCCTGTTTCACAACACAAAGATTCAAGAATACTGCTGGTCTATTCTACTCAATATTTTTGAGTAATAGCTGAAAAAAGTGACCAACACAAGATTAACATGCTTTATGACATTTAAATCTTACATTGTGACAAACTATAGCAGCAAAAATAATTAGAAATGTTTTTATTGATTAACAAATCTGTAAATGCCTAGTGAATGACTACTATGATATGGTTTTGCATTTATTTGCAGAAGTACCCAGGCAGACCCAGTTATTCACTGAGATTCTCATTTCAAAAGAATCTTTTTTTTTCTTTCCCTACCAATTTGGTGAAAATAGTTTTACATCCTCACTGAACAGGCAGGAAAAGGGGAAAGAGGAGGGCATATTAATATTACAGATTCCATAATCCTATTGGGCAATTTCCAAGGTAGACTGGGAATGAAAATCTAAAAAAATGGGACAGCCCTAAGGAAATTAGTGCACAAGAAAGAAAAGTCATATGTAAAGTAACACAACCAGTTTTTAAGAGAAAAAGCAGCTTCAATAATAAGGTAAAAATTTAAATTTGATTCAGTACTGTCTACATTTTTTATAGTGGCTCCAGATAAACAAAGCAATAGCAATTTTTAATAAACACATAGCAATGCAATTGTGTGTGGATTTTTTGCATAAAAAGTATCTTTTTTTCCCCAATACTTTTTTTTAAAATGTCCCATATGATATGATTTCTTTTTTTAATTTATGCCAAATTTGCCTGCGATATATTCCAATTTCTACAGAGTGGAAAAAAGATTGGTATCTAAGCCACAGAACATACTAAAGAGAGAGACAATCACCACAGAAGTTTCTCTGCCAGGAAACACAATAACAGTTTTGATAGAAGTCTGGTGGAATGATCACATTCATTGTAAAAGAGTAATTTTTAGAAAGAAGTTTTCAGAGTTGAAATCAAAAATTCTGAGGTTTTAACAGGGTAATCACAACTTTGTTAATTATGACTAGAGACAAAAATGTCACTCCCAATGCTTGGGGAAGTATCACTACGTAGACCCTAAAGAGAATAAAAACACACAGCAATAAACTCGATTGCCTGATTTACAGTTTCTTTTCTAAAATTTGTGTAGCTAATTGGCCAAAACTATTGCTGCCACTAAGCTAAGAAGGAAATTGACTCTGAAACATTTCTTGACTGCTGGAGAGTATCTGGAGTTAGGAAACTGAGGTCAGTTGCCTGGCTGCAAGAAATAGTCTCTTTTGTCTCCTGTAAAAAAACTAATTTTCTGTTTTAAGTATTTTATCCATGATCTGCTAAAACTGACAAACTATTCTTGGCTAACTAATAATAATAAAAAAATCCTATGAGAACTAGTAAATAACTAAGGAAATAATTTATATATCAAAATGTTTACAGAAATTATTGTCATATCTTTCCAGGTCAAATTTTGCTACTCTATACGGAAAAAAACCCCCACGAAATCAACACTTTAAAATTTGACTTTCAGTGCACATCTGTGGTCACCATGATTCTAAACTTTGGCTTTGAAGGAAGAGTGTATTAAAAAGAAAATTAAAGGCTCAAAATTCCCTTAAAATGTTTAAAATCAAGATGTAATTCTATTGCTTCATAATGAAAATTAACAGAATTACTCACATGTTTTTCTAAGCAACCTGACAGAAAGAAGAGTAATATAATAAGATTCACAGAATGTTTTGGGTTGAAAGGGACCTTTGAAGAAGATTAAGTCCAATCCCCCTGCCACGGGCAGGGACATCTTTCTCTAGATCAGTATCAGATCAAAGTCCCATCCAACCTGAACTCTTCCAGGGATGAGGAATCCATAGCTTCTCTAAGCAACCTAAGAATTTGTGGTTGAAGAGAGACCTTGAAATTACAGAAGTAATTAATCTTCCTTCAGCAGGTGACATCCTCTCAAAAATGGTGAAAATGGACACTGAGAAAGTTACTTGGACGTTATCATTACTTTTAAGAGGCAAAGGGTATGAAAACAAAAACAGGAAAATAACCTGATGTTTTTCAACAGAATAGTACAGACACCTAGAGCAATCTGATATTAAAAGTTTAGATACCTTAAGCTATAAAACAACTGGAATTTTGATGACAAATCTGTAATCCAGAGAAGCCTAGAAGCTCTTCCAGAAATTGCTGAGGCATTTTTTCATTATGTAACAACTTTAACAGAACCTTGAAAAAGCATCACATAAAATTAATGCTAACTGACACATCAAGGATGTTTTTCTGATTCTCTTTTGATAAGCAATATAAGAGAAAATCACTTGAAGATGGCAGCTGATAACTGGACAGGCATCTGTATTAGGTGAAAAAAAATAAACAATGTTTAAATACTTCGAGTTGAAACTAACAAGTAAAAGATGTAATTACTGAATATTGCATTGATCTAATATTTAAGTCATTAAGGAACTGGAAAAAGCAATGAGAATGAGTAAAAAATAGATTCCAGGTAAAACATGAAAAGTTGAATTTTGGAGGATTGAGTTAATTCTTGTTCCAACATTCAAGTCCAGATGTGTGGACAACCAAGTGATGACAACACTGGTTGGATACTCAGACTCAAAGGGCGATTCATGAGTCAAGCTCTGCTCAGAAGCTGGTGCAGGTGCCTTCATAGGACCTGTTCTGCTTCATACCTTTCTAATTAGAGGTGAAAATTAGAGGATGGAATGTGCAAAAAGCTTGCAGATAACATGAAACTAGGGGGGTAACTAGGGGGGTAGGGAAAAGCTACCACCCAGAGGGTTCTAACCAGGCTGGAAGGAAGGCCTTACTATGACACATGATGGGACCATCAAGGACAGAAGTCTCATGAAGATTTCTGAGCCATTAATTTTTTCTCCATAGTCTGGTTTCATGTCCTCTGCATACATCGCTGATGGAGAAATGGGCCCAGTTAGTTTTGAAAAATTTGTTTTATTTCACTTGATAGTCTCTATATTTATCTGTATGAATGTTCAAACCACAAGGAAAATCCACTCTATCATTTCATTTCCCTGGGAGCAAGAACTCCTATTTCTCCCTCATGTCCTTGCTTTCAACACTTTATAATGAAAACTCCAAAGGCAAATAGTTTTCTGTATTATGGGAGTGAAATCCCTCAAAATGTATCAATAATTTGAAATTATTTACAATGTACAAATAGGAAAAATATAATACTTGCTATTATTTAAAAGAACAAATTATTTTATATCTACATTAGAGAAATAATATCATGTATCAATATTATCAATATGATGAGGAAATAAAGGCAAGTACTGTATAAAATTACATACAGAGGTGGAGCAGTAAACATGTAACGATTCGGATGTATTCAAGTACAGATATTTCACACACCTGATCAATCTGGCTGCCCCCCTCTGGCATGTTTTGTACCTTTGCTTGCTCCCCATGACCTTTGCCAGTTTTGAATCACTCAAGTTGCAAACATACTGGAACAAATTTGTTTTCCTCGTGTTTCTGAAGCTACTATGCTTATAAGCTAAATACAAATAAAATGCTTGACCCATAAAGGAATCGGCAGGAAACCTGAAATGAAGGCATTAGCCAGCATTTCATGCTCCTTAGTGATGCCGTTTTAAATATTTTAGACAGCCTATAAATAATTAAAACCTCACCACAGCAAATTATGTCCTATTATGCAAATAAATAGCCTCCTCCCTGGTTTCATTAAAGATTCTGAAAGACAAGCTGAGCAGTTTAAACATGGCAAAATACTGTAGTGAGGCGAGAAATCTTCCAATATTTTTTTTAATTGTTAGTGCTAAGTTTCATGTGGATTTTTACTCTGAAACTTTAATTTGCATGAGCAAATAAACCTTTAATAAAACTTTTGTAAGTGGTGAAAGTGCATCATTTAATTATATTTGATTTGTTGTGAAATTATTGTGCTTCATGAATATTTAAGTTAAGCAAACTCTATAGCAGAAAATATGCAATTCTGGTTTTTTTTATAGAAAGCTCTATTTATGTACTATAGTTTCTTTTTAATCTTTACTTGTTCACATACACTATATATAGATAATGTCAAGTTTTTACACAAAAAAATATTAAACATCTGATTTTGGTTTCCCAGTAAAATTCAAATTTTATTTCAACAAAAACATAATTCTGCTACATTCCTGGATGCCCGTAGCAAGGAGACTTATGACATTTAAAATACTTTGATATGGGACTATATTTTTGTAGCAATATATTTCCAGAAGTCTTGATTTTTCAAATCTACTAAGTTTATCAAGACCCTTGAAATTCTATTTTTGTATACAGAAACATGTACTGACCAAAGTACATTATTTAATTACTTAAATAAATTTTAAAAATCAAAAATCTAGGATCAAAAAGGATTAAAAGATTATTCCCTTACATGTTTTTATCTCCAAATTTCTGATTCTAATCTCATTATATCCTTAAAATATTTTAGGAAGGATAAACTGCACACATACCAAAATACACACAGTATTTCAAAATTAAAATGAAAAATCTTGTACATTTAATCAGCTCAAACTTTTTAAAATTCTTTATCAGTAGATAAGTAGATATCATCAGAAAACTGGAAAATGAATGTGTGCATACTCATTAAACTTTAAGGTTGACCAACTTGTACTTAAATGCCAGTTGGCAAGTCCAGTGCTCAGAATTATTTTCCAGTGTAACCCTAAAATTCATTGAATTCAGTTTTGCTCTGAGTAAAACCCACAAATCTGTACCTCCAGCCCTTCAACTAAGGTTAAAAATATCCATTAACATATAATTTATTATCATTGAATAAACCTATGTTTAACTATTGCTCTGGTAGCACTTATTCACTTGCACAATAAAAAAGCTTTCTAAAAATTCTCAAAAGAGCAGGTCTTAGATAACACAAAAATGACCACAGATCAAGAAACTGTGGTTAGAAAATATTCATCGCATTCACTGACTCCTGTAAGATCTGTGAGTTGATTTACTTCTGTCATACTTCTGCCTGATCTCTGCTAAAATCCTGCCTCTGACTCCCTTCCTTATTAACACCCCTGAATTACAAAGCTGGTTTTTATTGTTCTTCAGTGCCTTCTAAAAGCTCTCTCTCTATCTTGCACATCAACTGCATCCAAGAATGCCATTTTTTGTTACCACCTTCCAAGAACATTAGTTGCTCAAGGGAAAAAAATACTTCATCTGTCCTCATCTACAAACACATTCTTTACAGGCACAGTTACTCTATTGCTTTAGTTCGTTGTCAGACTGTGCATTACACTAAATGGTGAAACTTGATAATTTGTTCTCTGTCTTTCCTAAAGAGAATCTGTGTGTAATGCAGGAACATAAATTTCTTTGTTGCTTTCCCTGTGTATATTCAGGCATGTGTACTTAGCCAAACTACTAAGAATCAAGTGCATTTTAGAGGTTTGAATACCTAAACCTGTTTAACCGGCTGTGTTTTACACGGATCCCTGTTCCGTTTGTGAACAACTGAAATCAACTCCAAAGTACTATCAAACAGAATAAATGAACTATGCAGTTTTTGGGCAAAGAATATAGGGAATACCATGCCAAGGGAGCCAGTCATGAAAAGAGCAGCAAATTAGATTAAGCTGAATGATGTACATAATCTTCAGTTTGGAAGCAAGCTTGCTGTTCTGGAGCACATAAGCAACAAGCTTATTGGAAAAGAAAAATCTGACATCAAAAACAGGAGAAATTGCCTGCTCGCAGTTTGGACTATTGGTTTTGTTTTGTTTACTGGTTTTTTTTGTTTGTTTTTTCTTTCCTCAGAGACAAAACTTCTTTGTATATTTGTGCTACGCAAAGCAGCTATAATACTGAACATTAATATTAGTTGAAGCATGGAAAATATCTGTATGACACCCAATAAGGAAAACACTGTACACAATTATGTTATACAGGTAAATATTAAATCACATAACTTCTGCTGCATTTAAATCTGCAATTGGAGATCATGTCCAAGGAGAAAAAATTAGGTGAGCTGTATTTTGACTGCAATACTATCTACTGTATTTGCACCAAAAAATTAGGATAAGGAGGGCATCTGTTCAATGAAGGGAAAAAATAAAGCATTAAATAAGTATTAAATATTACTATTTTTATTTTTAATTAATTTTCATTATAAAGCTATAAAAATAATACCATAATGAAGTAATAGGTATATAAATATGGTAAATATTGGAAATATGAAAAGAATCTCTTCTACATAGAAGTATAAGTATGTAATTTTAAAAGTTTCATCTACCTAAATGCTTAAAAATCCAATGTTCTTGTAAGTAAACATTTCAAGTTGAAATTCAAAATGCGAATGTCTGAGAATTTCTGCACAGAAACTATCAGTTATAGCATAGTACTTGTTGCTTTTAGTTATTCCATTTACCCATCATTCACTCTCTAATCTCCTTTAAGCCCATGTTTCTCCATTCCATATACAATAGAAGGATTACGTACATTTTACCTCTTAACTTTCTCCAGAGGATAACAGATTTAATTACTGTTCTTCCTTCCATGCCAGCTTTCATGTCAGCAAATTTTGTATGGCTCTGTGGCATAATCTTTAATACAGAAGCCTTACGTGTCTGCATTTGGGTGATAGAAGAAAAGCACATGCTCTGCAGTGTTGAATATGAATCCATTTGCTGCTTTTTTTTCTCATAAATTAAATTTTAAAAATGCATGGAACCTAACAATTTTAAAGGTCTGCCTTCTGTATTGATTCTGGTTAACTTTTAAAATAAAAGAAAATGTAATTAAAATCTGGTTTTAAGGTGTTACACACTAATAATAGGATACAAGAATAAAAGCATAACATAGAGCATATACTGAGCAGTTGTCCCAAAAGCACACTTTTCCTCTGGACATCCTGTGCTTTGTGACTTGAAAATCCTCTGCACTATGAGACCTACTCCAAGAAATCTTTTGCACAAAATCTGTTCATTTCTTCAACAGAAAAATTGCAGTAGTTTTGCTTTCATGATGAGCTTCTTTGCCACAATGGTAGAGAAGCATTTTCTCTTCAGCATAGTTTCCCTTAACCTATTGATATATATGAGCAGCTTTAGCTGCAGCTTAGTGAAAAAATTCTCTTTTATTTTACTTTTTTTTTTTGCCTGGAATTCTTTAAGAATAGGAAAATACTTTGAATGAGTCTCAAGAGATATAAACTATAAAAAGTTTAATGTAATTTCAGCTTTACCACAAATATTTGAAAATCAAATGACCAAGCTAATGCATAAATGTCATAAGAGAAGGTGGAAGGCAAAGGAAATGGTAAATTTCAAATTCCTTTTGATACTGATATTTTGTATCAAAAATTACTCCAATCCAAGAAAACAAATCCAAAGTTATGCTTTCATTTATCACCTGAGGAACGGAGAGGAACAACTAAGAAGACAGAAGCATAGCAATACATGGAACATGTACTTCAGCATTGATTGTAGAATATTCTAAGCTTTTATTCTTCAAAGTGAAATAAGACATTAACAGTAAAAAATCCAGTGATGAAAAACCACAGCATTCTTTAGGTACTACTAGTTTTCTTCCTAAAATTTAGAAGTAAAAGAAAACAGAAAACAAATAAAACAAAAAAAGAACTAATGGGAACCATGTGAACAAAGAGCATGGAAGATAGTAGATTTGTGACTTCCTAAAATTTGAGCACTGACAGAGGAAGCAAATTTAGTTTTCAAGGTTGTAGAAATGTATATCCATGCTCCAATAGTCATATGAGGCTTCACATATCCTTTACATTTACATAAGGTGAATTATTCTATTGCATTCCCTGTCCTTTGAAAGCACAATCATATCCTGTAACCACTTAGAAAAAAGTAGGAATCATTATTGCACAATGGTCAGGTTCTAGAAGAGATTGCAGTAGAAGGCTAAATTGCTTATCATCTAGAACTGAATATGTACCATGGGTTTTTTCCCATAGGAGAAATAAATATAAGATTCTGTAGAACAGAATCTTATTTGTAGTTAAATCAGCAGATAGGCTTAGCTGCCTAAAACTCAATATTCCTGTAATTTTGAGCAGTGTTTTAATACCACATAATAATAGCAGAAGTTACTTTATCAGAAAAAAATATCTAATTATATATTCAACTATGCCCATGAGAATAACAGTTCTAAAGCTAATTGAATGCAAGCTTTCAGCCACAATATATGTTTCTAGGAAAATTAAAAAAGGAAACCATTGAAATAGCATCTGGAATGAAAGTTAATGCAAAAAGTAGAGGGAGAACCCTGAAGATCTGCAGCAGGAAAGGTCAGTCTGGAGCTTTCACTTTTGTTGATGCAAAAAATGCATGATAAAAAACATGCATATGATGATGTCCTCTGTAGCTTAAATAAGTAACCAAAAGATATAGGTACATTTTTAATTAAAGAAAGTGTGTTAGGGATATTAAAATGTCTTTTCAGTTCAACAGCAGAGAGTGTACTAAGTAAATAAAAGCCCCATGGACAAATATTTTCCCTAAACACTTAAAAAAGGAAGCGAAAAAATGCATGCAATTTTATTGCACATCTTCAACTTGTTATCTATTTTGTATTTGTAGGTAACGTGGATTTTATTTTTATTACTATCACTATATAAAAATCTACAGTAAGATCACAGTTAATATCTGATTTTTGTATCATAGCACATCTATCAAACTTCACATTGCAATGAGAAATTTTGTCCTCCACTTTTCAACTTAACCAAACATTAGCAGATTACTTTGCTCCTTAAACAATTACGTCATACACTAAAAATTGGAAGTGTGATAAAGGAACCACCTCAGCCTCCCCACATACCTAGAGCTTATTTACAAGAAGTAATTAACAGCATATGTGTAAAAATAATTTAGCCTGGGTTTGGCTTGGTTTTTTTTTGTTGTTGTTTGTTTGCTGTCATTTAGCTATCTCAATATGCACATTGCAGGTCCCTAGAGTGTAATTTGAATCTTGATCTCATTGGCTAAGGATGCTGAACTGACTTAAACTGCAAATATTGCTACACATTTTGACTTATCAGATGATACCTGGTTTTACATTTTCAACCTTTTCTGAAAATACACTTTTCATGTGGAAAAATACTCAAACAAACTATTTGTCTAATTCAGCTACAAATTCCTCAACCAACACTGCTGTCAAGGAATTACATTACCACAATGCAATTTGGATTAAGCCCTAAATAAGCAAACCAAGTTTTTCACAGAATTTGGGTATGTGAAGACTTGAGTGTGAAGCATCACTGATATTTAAGAAAAACAATTTCAAATCTGTGTTTATGATCACCAGATCTTAAGATTAAAGTAATTTTGGAGAATTTTAATATCCTACATATAAAGATATGTTATATAGTTAGACTTTGAATGTTTTATTTGCAATTAATATTGATTTAACTTGCACAGTATGTGGTAAATAGAGGAAAATGAGTATATAAGATTATAGATGACCTCAATAGAATTAAGTTTTGTATTGCAGTGAAAGGATTCTGCTGACACTATGATATGAACCATGCAAGTTCAATACAAACAGTTAGTGAAGGTCAACTCCACTGGGACAGTAAAATGCAAACTTTGTATTGAATTATCGGTGTCGGAGATGCAATGTCTATGATGAACTTAGGCACAGAACAGAAATGCTAAAAGGAAATTGTACTGAAAGTCTATCAAAATCACAACTGAGTTTTCTTCTTTTCTTCTCTTTTCTTCTATTCCCAATTTTAAATTCTTCTCTATTACACGATGATTATCTATTGCACACTTCAGCAATTTTAGCCTTACTTTCCTTTATCAAATTTCTCAGTATAGTTACAAGAATGCACAACTAGAATAATATTTTAATTATAAAAGTAAACTATGACTTTATATGGAAGGGGAATTTTCTAATTCAGTACAATTTTTTCTTATTCAGTTTCAATATCAAATAACTATGATATATTATGTCACTTAAATTAAAAACAGGAAGTCCAGTCCTAAAGTCTTATAAGATGAATGTTTTAAAAATCCCCATAATTAATACCCATACAGATTCTCAAACTATAACTAAAGACGTGCATACAATGTACTTGTATGAGTGTGCACAAAACAATTTATGCAGATCAGTAACTGTAATGGCTAGACAAAATAAAATCTTCTATTCTGGACTCAGGTCATTGTCAGACACTGCGCAGGGCTTTGACATTTTGTGGGTTTGTGCTGTGAATCTTCACTGTAGCTTCTAGAGCTTGATTTTCTTGCCTAGCTGTATAACCTTTCTAAACACTTCAAGAACTACAGATTGTTTAAATGGCCTGACTGCCATATCAATATGCATCCGACAAAAGGGAAAACTCCTACTTGGAGTTCGTAACATGCATACAGTTTTGAATTGTGGGATGAAATGCAACACGAGCTAACACATGGAACATATATCACCATAGAAAACAAGGTTCTTTGCTGTGCAAAATACTTCTTCAATCCTTCTTCAATGTTTGCCAATCTTCATATTACTATTAAACTAGCAACTCCTTTAAATAACAATGTAAAGGAGGAAAAGAACCTTCTCCTAATGGATTGCTACAGCAGGAAGAAAATAATCCTGCTGTGTCAAATTCCAAAGGACTACAAACACTTTCAGCTTCCTCAAGTACCAAGTTGCAAACCTTTGCATATGTGAACTGGTAAGAATAGTGAATATAATTTCAAAAGCATATGCATCTTCCTATGTGTTAATACTGTATACCCACATAATTAACTGAGTAAAAAATATTCATCAGTATAAAACATCTTCAAATTTTTCAGAGCTGTACTTACAAAATTTATATTCTCAGCACACTGGGATTTTTTTCTATAATAAATAAATGACATTTTTAATAAATTAAAATTTTGTGAGTGAAGGCAGTTAAGACCATTGTGGCTTGAAATGTAGTGTGATGGAACACTAATTTCAAATATCATTTCCTAGTCAGAACTTCAGATGTTTGGTGTTCTTTCTCAATGTAATCCCTACACTCTCATTCAGTTTATTTAAAAATAAAGAATCTCAATGAGATAATTTAGGATTCATGGAGCAAACCCTCAATTTTAATAAATGTTCCATAAAATAACTGTAATTTTTAAACAAAAAAAAAAACAAAAAAACAAAAAAAAAAAAAACCAAAAAAAAGAAACTGTTTACAGCAAAAGCCTTCTGCTTTGGCTTTTCTCTTACTTATTAGTTACCTGATGACACTAGAGTGACTTCAAGTGACGTCTTATTCAAGGCCCAGTTGTGTTGGAGCAAATTGACTCTCATAATACACTGGAAAAGTTTACAATACTTGTTATGCTTTACACATACTACAGTTAATGCTCTTGGAAATAAATTGCCTCACAGATTGACAGACTTTAGCACACCACTGTTTGCACCCAACTGAGGCCATTATCATTCATTACAGGGTGTGGGTTTTTTCCTTTCTTAGCTAAGTAGCAATAATTTTCTCTAAACAATTAAGGCTCCTGTGTACTTTTTTTACTCTTTAAATTACTTTCAGCATTAAAGGTGTCACAGCATCATTTATCCTCTCTTGAGCAGTATTTACTTCAGTGACAGTTACTGCACAAGATGTAAGGATGCTTTGTCCTGATCCCTTTCAATATGAAACTCCCCAGAAGGGTGAGTGCCTATTCCATTACGTATATTCACAGTGTTGGGCACCATTGCTCAAAAGGCCTCTGAACAACTAAGTGGAGGACAAAGTTAAACAGTGCAAGCCAAGTACTTGCAGCCTTACAGTCTAGTAAATTTGGTGTTGCCATTGTTTGTCACAGACCTGTGGTTTGTTCTCTATCTCTTTCTTCAATAATTTCCACTACTTTTTTTGCTTTAGGAGTTCAGCAATTAAGCAATGAAACATCTCAAAAAAATTCTAGGTAAGAAAAAATTTCTAAAACTTTCATGTTACAGAAACACCAGCTTAAGTATTTTTCTTTTCAAGTGAAACAGCCCACATAATTTTATAAAAACTCAAAATTACAAACAAAAATCTAAGATAACACTAATCACAATATGATAGGTAATATTAACTGGAATGTGTTAGTCCTGTGGCACAAAACTCTTATGCATACACTTCTTTAAGTGGAGCCAGACCTCTGAACAGGGTACAAGGTTAGAAAGGTAATTTTCCTAGATAACCAGGGCACCATTTCTCTTCTCTCTCTTCTCTTCTCTTCTCTTCTCTTCTCTTCTCTTCTCTTCTCTTCTCTTCTCTTCTCTTCTCTTCTCTTCTCTTCTCTTCTCTTCTTCTGCAATTTTGTGCTTTGCATAGTGATAACTTTTTTACTTTCCATACAGGGAAGTAAATACATCTAATGTACAAGGTGTATCCACATGAATTTAATATATAATTCTGGTTTATAAATATAAATTTTAATAATCATGCATAAAAATGTTTATGTCTTTTTCTGAAGGCTAACGAAAATGCAAAATTTCTGTCGTATATTATCACAGAAGAGTCAATACTTAAAATTATATATTGTACACTTGAAAATACTTGTAGCTAATTTGTACAAATCCTTTCTTCTTGAATTTATTGGTAACTACATCCAAGAGAGCAAGCCAAAGGAAGTATAATAAAAATTGTATGTTTAAGGAGTGATGTAATATTATTTCCTCTTTTCAGTTCACATTAGTTTAGCTAGCTGAGCTGCAAAACCTTTTTCCAAAGGTCATATAAAGGATATGCTGATGCTGCACAAGGAAAGAGGCCAACTCCCAGTGACAGAAAGCAGAAATAAAATGAAATGATAACTAAGTGGCAACATCACATGAAAGTTCACTTATAATAGTAGAGAAAGACAATATCCCCAGATTAAATATCTCAGGCAGCATGAATAAGCATTTAATGTTCCTGTGACATATACAAGTGCATATACACATACTAAAAATGCTGCTTCATCATCAAACTCTTCCAAAGAAGGTCAAACAGGTTATCACAACCTGGACTGAAACAGCATCCTTAAAATTGTAACTAATATGATAATCATTACTATGACAAGTAATATTTTGCATCAGTTTTTCTTTTTACTGTATTTTCTTTAGTTTTCCTAATATATCTTCAAAGTGTACTGTCCAGAGATTCTTTATTAGGTTATTTGAACTTGCAAATCCTGAAACATATACATTTAATAAAGCAATATTAAGTAAGAGAAATAGGATACACTGAATTTTCATTTGAAAGGAATTCTAATGTATTCCAAAATGGACTTTCAAGATTTTTAGTTTAAAAACCAAATATACTGAATTTATTCTCACATACTTTTCTAAAAGAACCTATCACATGATCGACAGAAAAACCATGTGATTAGAAGTAATTTCTAGCTTTCTAAGTCACAGATGTATCAAAAAGGTATCAAAATGAAAGAGTTTCTATTAACGTGCTGTGTAGAAAATATGCCTGTTACCTTTTGACACTATAAAATTTAGTTATTAGATGTTATAATAAATTAAATAAGCTGTGCCATACATTTCCCAGTGGTTGCTCTGAGTGCATTAGGACATACCTTTTGTCATTTGAGAGACAGAACATGGACACACTGCTCCAGATACAGCCTCACAAGTGCAAAATCAATGAGAAAAAATCACTTCCCTTCACCTTTTGGTTACAGTCTCCCAAAGCAGACTGGTATGGCACTAACCAAAAAGGTGCACTGCTGACTCACACTTGCTGTCCTCCAGGATCCTTGGGTCTGTTTCTGCACACCTGTCAGTCCAACCCCAGGCTGTGCTATTGCATAAGGTTAATTAATTCCATGTAACTGATTTCTAATTTGTCCTTTTTAGACTCCACAATGTCTCTAGCAGCTCCTTTCTCCAGCTTAATGAGATTGTTTTGAATGGCAGTCCCCCACAGTTTGGTGTCATCTGTCAGCACTGCTCTGGCTGTAGTCCACCCCATCTTTCTCATTGTTGATAAAGATGTTAAATGACAATGGCTGCAGTAGAGAGCTCTGAGCAATGCCACTAGAAAACCACACTCCTTGCACCAACACCTTGGAACAACCATTCCATTCCTTTTCCATTTGCCTAAAAGGATACCACAGCTATGGGATACCATGTCAAGGGCTCTAATTAAGTCAAGAGAAATTATATACATTGGTCCCTCCTCATTCACTCAGTCACATAATCAAAAAATTTAATCGCACTGGTGAAACCTTTGCCCTTGCTGAATCTTTGCAGGTTGCTTCCAGTCATCTCGTCTTTGACATTTCTGGAGATTTCTTCCAAGAGAATTTGTGATCACCCCGGGAATTATTCATGATCTTCCTGGGAACAAGGTGAAGCTGACCAGCCTGTGGCTCTCCAATACTTCTCCTGCCCTTCAGGAGAATAGGCATGACATTTGCCTTTTTCCACTCACAGGGAATCTTTCACAGTCAACATGAACTTTCAAAAAGAATACAGTGTGATCCTGAAGCTACAAAATTTACTTCTGCTGATAGGTATTGACATATTTCCCTTCCTTCTATATATCAAAAGCTACATTCATAATGATGATTTCAAAAAGTGTACTCAAGATGCATGGGAAGAAAGCTGCTTAAAAAAACCCTGTTTTTTAAAAAAGTTGCATTCTTTATACTACTATACCAAAACTGAACATATGTTATCTAGTTTAACTTATAGCAGGTAACTCGTTTCACTATGGTTTTATTGCTAGCTTAAGAAAACTGTGGTTTAGGCTTGAATTCAATCATCTTCTCCCAGAACACCCACAAGACCTTCAAACCTTTAATTACAGAAGTGGTATGAAAATGGTGTCTGAATCTGTGGTCTTACTGAAGAACATTGATCAAAGGAATACTGATAAACATGACTTTGGCTGAGAGGATCTGAGATGGAATTACAGATTAGAAAACAGAAGAAATATGACCACAGAGAAGTAAGTATAAAGTAAAAATTTTTAGGAATTTTATTCAGTACATTTGGAACTTTCTCTAGTAAAACATTCATCTTGTTCACACACAGTACTCAGCTTATACTTTCTAACTCATTTAGCTAACTTCAATGTTTATCTTCATGAGATTTCTCAAAGTAAAAAAAAAGTATTTCTCCCTACACAGATCAATGAGGATGCTACTTTGTATCTCCTGGAAGTGTGTACTTAGTAATTGGATAATTTGTCTTCCCTTTCACAATTAAGGTGAATAGAATTAGTACCCTTTCCATCCAGACATTTTCTGACACAGACAGGGAAATTCTTGATTCAAACTATCAGAGCAACCACTCTTTTCAGCATGCTGCATCATACTACAGAAATGCAATGTGAACCCTTTGTTGGGCCAACCAATTCATTCCATTTCATACACTCATGTCAGCAACACATACATGGCCATGACTAACATTGTAGCACTATTAATTTGTGGCTTAGACATGCAGTAAAAAAAATACAATTAAAACCTCATGCTTAAGGTGTTTTTTAACCATTCCAACTTTGCAAGGTGATTCTGAGGCTGTGGCTTGGCTTCCCAGTCAGGAAGTCTCCTTATGTGGGGCACTTCCCATGAAGCCCAGCACTAAACATTGACTGCTGTTCCATACTGCCAACCAACAATATGAGTGATATAGAAAATCCACTCCTTTCTATTATTTTCAAAGCCCCAGCTGTTGTCAGGTTAGCAGCCATCATACAGATCCACAATAGCCACAAAAGCAGGTAACAGTTCTCAGGAATTATGTCACTTCATAATAATTTACCATTTCTGTTAGAAAACCGATCTGCTTGCCCCCAACCTCAAAAAAATACCTACTCTAATCTTCAAAAATCCTACATTAATAATTTTTCCAAAAAACCACCAAAACCTATTTTGCCCTTTTTAATATTTTGATACAATATGTACCTGCATGATACATATTCATTACCAAAATTAATGAGGAAAATGAAAGTCAGTAAGTGACTTTCAGTGTGATTCAGTAATTTTCTTTTCAATGACATGCAAGTGTATAACACTCACTCTGTTGCCACAGGCGCAACATCTACTCTGATACCACAATCTCGCAGATGTAAAAAAAGCTTTATCACTGATTTTTCACTCCTTCAGTAATCTAGCTCCACCTCTTTGAGATCTGCTAGAAATTCCAAGGTGGACTGTCACTAGGCACTGTCTTCACAATTTGGGTGTGGTTTTGTGATTTAAAAATTGCACACTTCCAGCTAATTGGAATTTTGTCTCACTTTGCCCAGTAGCAACAGCATCCCCATGAAAGCTCCCTGCAGGTAATTTTTTAGAAAATTTCAACATCCACTCTTTCAAAATGACCCTACTAAATGGACATATGTTCAAGTATTGTAATGAGGCACTTAGAGATTTTATCTTCTACTCAGTGTTCAATATTCTGAATAAGGAGTTCAATCTCTTCTAGTCACACAGTACACTTCTCACATTGTAGAAACTTAAAACTATATTCCTAAATTCTTGTAAATACTGTGCCTAAGTCTACATTGTTAAGTGTTTCCTTTCTTCCCAATGGAAAAAAAAAAAACAACCCAAAAAACTAGGCAAAACTGGATCTTCCTATATTAAATGTCAAAACTAGTACAAAAATTTTAGTAAGTATATTCATCAAGAACAAGAAAACTCCTGAGGATAACATATAAAGAAACCTCACTGAAATATACTGTTGATAAAAATATTTCCTTAAGAACCAATTTTTTGAGTGTTTGTTTTTTTTTTGTTTTTTTGTTTTTTTTTTAACATATAAAATAAAATGGCAAGATGGCATTAATAGTGAGGAGACTTTCAGTGTGGCTTGGGGATGGTGAAATCTTACTTTCCTCTTCTGGGTCATGTAAATAAGGGAAGGAAAATGAGAAGAGGACAATACGTTGTCTGCCACTACACCCTTCTCCTAGTCACCCACCTCAACATTTTCAGCACCTCGGCTAGCTCAACCTCATATACCAGCCCATGAATCTATACTGCTGTATTCACCTTTAAGATACTTTACTAATCTGGTAGGCTAACTCATAAATATGAAGTTCTTAATTATTTAGTTTCATAATAAACTCCATGAAAAAAAAGATAGAAAATCTTGTATCAACCATTTAAAATTTATCCTATTAACCTGGGCTCAATATTTTGACTGGTTTGATATATCCCAATAATATATCTGATATATCCCAATAATCCCATCAGTGTATCTATTATATCACTGCCTTCTTCCACAAAACTGAATGGAGGAACCTGAATGTTTACAATCTGACAAATTAGAATCCATTGGATGTAGAGCCTTTCAGTATAATTTTTCACTTCACTAAATACTTTATATATTTGCAAATAATAAATACTTTTCCCTTATGATGTCACCTGTATTTTTTCCAATAGAATCTAAAAAATAAGGTTGCAAGTGCCTCCTAGTTTTAGGTGTATAATTACATAGAACTTTTACAGTAAATTATTTTTAATTCTGTTAAGATCACACATGCAAGTTTGGAAAAATTATTGTTCATTCCCTACTCAAATATGTTTTCAGTTTAGTGTTGCTCAGCTATCTTACTTAGAGTTCTCAGAACACAGTGTTAAGCAAACCGTGGCCTGGTTTTGTGTCATCTAGAGTGGTCTAGAATAACATCATAATCTCAAAATTCTCAGGCTTTAATGACAGATGGACCATCCTTTCAGCAGGACTTTCGTGTTTGTCACAGACTTAAAGCAAGGCACAAATCCCCTTTATGAATAGATCAGGACTATCCAATTATTTTTTAAAGTAAAATTAGTAATATAATTCAAAATACAATTATATTCATAAATAATAGGTTTTGTTCCTTCATTTTTGTACCAAAATATATTTAATATCACATTTCAACAAGTGCAGAGATTATTGTTAGTCTGAAGGGAATTAGCAAGAAAAGAAAGTGAAAAACTGTAACCATCAAGCATGGAATTTAATTATTACACTTTAAGAAAAACAGCAAATATCTGAAATGGCATTAAAATACTTTGTATTCTATACCAAATATTCATTAAAATCTTGCACAGTACGCAACACAAATATCTCTACTTTCTTCAAACCTATTTTCCGAAGACTATAAGGAAAATGTGACATCTATTATGATGACATATGGTCAATTTTACATGAGTAAGACAGGTTATGCTTTACATCAGTGCCTCAAGGAATGCAGACTACTAATACCTGGTTATTACCAAGCAATTTAAATCATGGTATAATTATACAGACAGATGGATTGCAAAACCCTTCTAGCTTCCTTTAAGCATTTAAAATGGAAAAAAAAATAACCTGAGACATTTTAGTTTTAAAATGCCTAAAAAATAAAAGAGGAAACCAACAAAATCTGCAAACTAAGCTTAACAGAGAGGGCTCAAGGAAATCAAATACAGTATTTTATTCATGGTACAAGGTAGCCTTTGCATAACATCCATAAAATAATGAACACAGTCAGAAGATCCGGAGGAAAAAAGTTATTTTAAAGATATCACTTCCACTTTGTGGCTTGTTATTTATTTACTGCATGTGTGCAAATTTTATTTTCAAACATTGTAAGCTAATAAAACTCTTTTTCCTAAAATTTTATCTTCACTTGCTCTAAAGCATAACACACTCATAGAGTACTTGGAAACTACATTCTTGAAAACAGTCATGGAGAAGGCTAGAGAATCCATAGGTGAAGAAAACACAATGTTTAAACTGTTCTTGGGTAGTATACAGGAATTTCCTTAAAATGTGACCATCAAAGAGTTGTTCTAGAACACCAGCTTGAATACAGTTGAATTCAATATGGTGGTAAGAAACAACAGCACACCATTGTTTCATTTTCTTTTTGTGATCTGTCATTTCCATTACATTTTTTTGCAAACATCTTCATTTTGCAAAATGTTTCTTACTAAGCCTAGCAAAAATGTTCTGTCTGGGTTTTTTTTTTGGTTTTTTTTTTGGGTTTTTTTTGACTTGATACTTCTTAGGAAGGTTTGAGAGTGTGATTGCTCTGGCTCTCTCCCTGGCTTTTGCTAGAGATCCCTTTTATTCTCTGCTGAATTTCAAAAAATTTGAAAGAAAGAAATTGCAAACAGATTAAGTTCCTTGAACTTAAACACTGTTCTGTGTTTGGTCTTTTGATGTCTAGATTTAATTTTACTGAAATCCGGTTTCAATTAAAACTGCATCCACAGTTCTCTTAATTTATGTATACTTAACTATTAATAGAAAATAGTTGCAAAAATTACTTAGTCGAAAAATTTTAACTATATTCGCATGTACTGATAAAACAGGGAATATAAATCCCTCCATAGTGTTTACAGAACTTCACTGAACACACAAGAATCTCATGATCCTAACCTAAGCTATATAAGGATGTCTCTCAGATCATTCTTCTGAACAGATCTGTAGTCACCCATTTGTAACATTCTGCATACTCCAGTACTGCTTCTGCAAGCTTTATACCCTCAAGCACCCTCCACATGGTTTATGTCAGGTAATTCAAATTTTCAGCAGCATACTATAAACCACGATATTGATAAACTGCTGTGCACTTGGATGTGGTCAATATGCTCTTGAGAAGACTGAGCAGTGTGGCTCACTTTTTCACCACTTTGCCTGAGGGCCAGGAGTCATCTGCGATGAAAATCTTAAGCAATGTACTTGCAGCCACAGGCCAAGTTCTGTCTGCAGAAAGCTTCACTATCTTGGCCCACAGCATGGCACCTGCTGGGAGCGCAGCAGGTTTGTTATAGCTGTGATGTCAGGGAAAGATCAAGAAAGGGAAAGAAAACGTTATACCCCCAGGTCCCTGTGCCAACAGGGGATCAGAATCGTTCACCAGACATACTCCTACATTCCTTAACATTAATCTGTGAGTAACTGCACCAAAATCATATGTCTAAATCCGTAAGATGCAAGTGATTTTGTGCTTTTCTTCAAGGAGAAGCATACTCTGCCTGTATGTGAAAATTCAAACATGGAAAAAAACTTTAGGTATAGCCTGAGAACTAATCGCCTTAGGACTGTCACAACATGCAGAAAAGTTGATTTGTGTTGTTGATCTACAGATAAATGACTGTCTAGAACTGCAGAGCAAATCAGCATTGTCTCCATGGAAACATACTTGCATGAATAAATGAACAGGAAAATCTGTGTTGAATGTGTTTCAAAAACTATTCACAACTCTTTTGGGAAAGAAAAAAAGAAAGAGAATCACATGAGTTTAAAAAACCACCTTGTGATGTGACATAATAGAATGAGATATATGAGCCACCATGGCTGCAAAAGATCATGACTGCATTATTGGATCTTGACAATAATTCAACATTGGGTCAAAACCAGAGCATTCACCTAATATTCATGTATCCTAAAACCTGTTCCTTAACTCAGTAGTAATAATCACTGCCACTAACAAATCAGCAAAGTTATGCCTCCAGTAATCACTAAATCCACAATGACAAGAAATTTACAGGTTTGGAAAGTTACAGGCTTTATCTGACAAACTTAAAAGGTATATTATAAATTATTTCTTACACAAGAGCTGATAGTATATGTACTCCTTTGTACCTCTATTTTGAAAGAAACATAGCTGGGAATCTACATAAATAGGCCACCACATATTTGCACATTTAGTGTCAATAAAAGCAGGACATACAGGTCAAAAGATTTAGAAATCATTTAATCACAGTATGACAATTTTCAGACTTAAAGGAAAATATAATGAATTTGCTACTTTCTTAATGCTGCTGTTTGACATTGCCTTGGAATTCCTGAAGGAACATACAATTAATATAAATATTAGTAGAATTTAAACATACACAAGTAATTACCATCATAAAACATCTATTAATTTTTAAAAGCATATTTTTCCTTTCTTTCTTAACTAGGACAGTGTTAACTAGGATAACTTAGATTTACTGCATGTTACAGTCAATACAATATCTACGGTTCAATTTCACCAGTATTTTCCAAAATAAAATGTGCAAGTTTCTCAAATATGGTCTATAATTAAAACAAGGAAAAACTTCTGCAATCACTGCTTCTGTACTGTGCAGTTGCCACAGAGTGTTCACAATAACTAGAAAGAAAAAACATATTCAAGTTTAACCTTCTTCATAGCAATAAGGGGATTGGGGCATTTCTCTGACCATAACAGGTGAAACACTGACAGATAGAATGAACACACATTAAAAAACAGCACATGGCCATTTAGGATAGCAGGAAATAAGCATGCCTGAAACATGGCTGAAGAGACTCCAAACTGTTTGAGAGACTGCTCTGTGTACAGCTCACTCTATGAATTCCTGTGCTCCAAGGATCCTTTCCTTGTATCTTAGTACTCTGTCCTTTCCTTCAAGTGCACACAAAATACTCAGAGGTCCTTCATATCCTTTTGCTACCCCTGACTCTGTTTTTACTGCTCATGACTCACATCTCACTATACCCCAAGCCTTCAGTACCTCATACACACAAATAAATTGCCTCACAATTATCTGAAACATTTAACATGCATCCACATTGGCATTTTAATTTTGATTGGGAGTGCATTTTTGAAGTTTATCTCCTTTTCATTGTTAACTCTTACACTTTGCTTTCTTTGACAGAAAAGTCTTGGTGCATTCAAATCTTTCAGGATGAAAAAAAACCAGAAAGTGTGCTGGAGAAAAGCATTAAACACATTCTAAATGCTACCCAGCATTCAGCTCAAGTTGGTCTGAAGTAAAACTAGACTGTAGGTAGTGTGAATGTCAGATTCAGATGTCTGCCTGATCTTTCTACTCAGCCATTAACTTTCTGAAACCTAAAGGAATATAACAACTTTAAGACATCTATTTCATTATGCCATACTGTTGAACAGGTTCAAAAATTACAAGATGGAATGGGAAGAGCATTTGTTGAAGCCTGCTTCCTTAAAAATGAGGCAAAAAATTCCAGGGTTACATATTTCTTTGAAAGGTTATAAAAACAGATCCATTTGACCTTTTTGATATAAGTCAGTGCTGATGACGTCATGCTACCCCTTTCTCCCCTGCTGATGGCTGCTTTTCCACTCAGCTGTAAACTGAGGATGGTCATCAGCACCAGGTAATCAAGCACAACTCCTTATGATGCCAGTTATTTCATTGTCATATGGTATTTATTAACCATACAGGCCTGATCAGTCACCTTGGCTTGGATGGAATTCTGACCCTGACAAATGCCTGGAAGGACTGCAGCAAGATTAGAATTTTAAGCAGTCTCTGAAGCACCTAAATTCTTGAGCCACTGTGATAAAGAGAAAATGCAAAGCCAAAATACAGAACCACAAATGACACCTGATTCATGTACTAAAATTAAATGAATTGTTATGAGAAAATTAAATTACCTAGATAGTTTTAAAATAGATTTGGGAATTAATTATTAGCCAATCCTCTTTTAAATTCAAATTTTGTGTTTCCTATATATTTTAGCAAGTATTTAAATACAAGAGAGGCATGGTAAGACTTTCAACATTATAGGAGTGATTTAGAAGTCCAATATGACTAATTATACTCAGAAAATTAATACTTGTCATTGATTATTTGAGCATAAACCCCTCAATTTGAATATCATGAGTGAAATCATCTGAAACATGTAAAGCTAAGAAAGCATTTGTAGCAATACTGAGAACAGTTCAACATTAAAGGCAAATACAGCTTCCCCATGTTTTTTGTGAGCAGAAATTTGTCATTATATTCTAGAATACACAGCATTCTATAATGCAAAAGAAAGGTCAGAAGACTCAACATATATAAATGCCTGGAGGGAGGGAGCAAAGAGGGCAGAGGCAGTCTCTTCTCAGTGGTGCTCAATGACAGGGCAAGAGAAAAAGGGCATAACTGAAACACAGGGGAGTTCCTGTGAACCACAGCAAACATTTCTGCACTCTGAGGGGGATGAAGCACAGGCACAGGCTGGCCAGAGAGGTTGTGGAGTTTCCAGCCTTGGAGATATTCAAAAGTCATCCGGCCACAGTCCTGAGCAACCAGCTCTGTGGGCCTCTGCTTGAACAGGGGTGTTGGAGCAGAAGACCTCAAAAGGTGCCTCCCAACCTCAATCCATCCTCAGCAGGTATTTAAAGATGAGAATAGGTACCTAAATGTAACAAACTTCTATGTAACTAAAGCAAATATTTGGCTAGAACTAGAAAAAACATAGAATGACATAAGGAGATATGTTGATTTAATTACTTTACTCAGTCCAACTAAAAATACATTAGAACACTATTAAAATACTGTGAGTTATACCAAACTTCAGGAAATGAAGACCAAATATAAATAGCCACTGATATTTCAAATAGATTAGTTCACATTAATACTTGAGGATGATGGATACTAATTTTAAAAATTTATGGCAACAGGTTATTAGCTGGCTAAGCTTTGGATTACCTCATTATGATTATTATTTGCTGTTTATCCTTGGAGCTATGGGAATTTTGTATCTTAAAAAATTACTTTTAAACCAGAACCTCATTAATCACTACAAAATACAATGTAGTTTTGGTAAAAAAAAATAAAAAAGGCAAAATAAATTATTTACTGAATTGTAATCATTACAGATAAAAATCTGGACAATTATGCAAATTTTAGGTATTCTTTGCATTTCTTTCTTTTAATATATAATCTGTATTTGCAACAGTACAGCTTTATAATCCAGTATATGTACATAATTTAGAGATGCATTAATGTGTCAACTGACTCCAGACCTTTACTTTCACGTTTCACATTTTTGGGGGGCATTTATGATTGTCTCCTTGAGGCTTTTGGATTAGTATTTTGACATTTCAGTGCACTAGAAAACTCATTTTATTGGAAACACTAAAGAAAAAAGAAATTATATACAAATATGTATGTATATGTATATGTATATGTATATATACATACATATTCTAAGTAACTAACCTCTGGTTTAATATCCTGCAATGCTCACTATCAAGTATTCTACCCAAGAACAGAATACACACATTTAGTGTATCCATAATATTCTGTTCCAAATGGCATTTATTAAATTTTGCAGAGTATTATCTCTGAACGGCTTTCTTGGTACTACAATAAAAATGCATTGTTACCCTAACTATATAAATGAAATAAAATATAACTATTTTATAATTGTTTCAGGTAACTAAAAACACACACATATATATGTGTATGTATATACATATATACATGTGTGTATATACATACATATATATATATATATACACACATGCACATACATTTACAATACTCCAAAAGTGGTAGTGAGACATCTCAGCTACCTTTAAACTTCCTTGAATTTAATTTCTTCCTATTAATCCAGATATTTTCCAGATACAGCTCACTGCTCTAGCTACGGGTACATTAGAAAAACATTCTTTGACTAATAAAGTAGGCACTGAATTGCAGTCTCAATCTTCCATGTGAAGAGTAACTGCTACATGCTGAACTACGAAATATAAAATCCTTCCCTGCCTCTAAACGTCAGGGAGAGTGTATATTCTTCCTGGGAATGAGCAGGAAAGCTCTCCAGCTGCATGGTCAGTGGGGTGGTTACTACTGAGACCTCATAACTCCTGCTCATGCTATAACCAGCCTTGCAAACTGCCATGTTCAGAGACACAAAGAGTGTAGGCAGCAGGTGGAAAACCAGAACGGGAAAACTGCCAGCAAACTTCCCTCTGCCTGCAAAAGATGCACTGGAATTTTGATGGTCAACAACAGGAAATTTACTGCGAGCGATCCTTAAGGCTTCACATTACAATTACTGTTATTTCAAGTACATTCCAAGTGGAAGAACATCTGCTTCCATCTTAGCCAGATGTACTAACTCAATTGCTAGATAATGCAGCATTAGGTTACATTAGGTTATATTTAGTTACATTTTATTTTATGAACAGAGATTTGTAGGGGTAGGAAACACAAAAATACATTGTCCCAGTAAAATACACATGAAAAACTGTATTTATACTAAAACTTGCAGTTGTAAGAAAAACAAGAAACCTATAAACAGTTTCTTTAGAGACAAGATGAGAGTTCAACTACTCTGATCAAGCGAGGTAAAGTGAGGATGAATGTAGGCCAGCCAGCATATCTGAAAGATCCTTTAGCAGCTAATCTCCTAATTACTTACACATGGTGAGGTCAACTGTGGTTCTGATTTTTAAGGGGAAATTCAAACTTTATAATCATATTTCTCATCCTGCCTGTGGAAAACAGGCAGGCATCCAGTTATACAAACTGCCTATGCACATACAAATCATATGGAATTATAATGTGCTTTCCATTATTAAAATGGCATACACAGAATAACAAGACTAGTTTTAAGGTACTAAGATTCTGCTCTTTTGCCTCTCAATTAACCTCAAACTGTATAGATAAAAATGTTATGAACATCTCACATTTTATTTCTCTGCTCTATCAGCTTGTAAACAAGCATAAACAATGTTTACTTAAAATACTAGATAAATACATAATAAGAAAAAAAAATCCCTTTTTTTCATCTCAAAAGTTCAAAAGAATGATGTTTTTTTTGATCAAACATAGTATAGAAGACTGGGTCACCTCACATGAAAGTCACACAAACTCTTAAAAAAAGGTGCTGGAGAATTTTTCTTTGATTATTCAAATACCTAACACGCTCTCCAAGAAACTCTTTCAAAAATAGAGTAACAGCACTGCACCTAAACTGTCATCATATAATATGAAGTGACAAGAAAGTGACAGATAATGAAGAACAGCCTGAAGATGGAATTGCTTGTCATTAAACCATCATTTCCTCCTCAGGCACACTGAGAAGATCACAAGACTCCATTGTGCTGGAAGAAGTTCCCTAAAGAGAAAGTTAATCTTATGCACACACAGAGACGTGATATGTTTCAACTAGAAAATGGAGTCTGAGCAATCAGGTAACAGGAGCTCCCTTTTGAAGATGGGCAGGGTCTAAGGAGGTCTGTTGAATTTCTCAGGGCAGGTAATGCACTTTATTTTGCTTTCCTTTATTGGCTGTATTGGGAATCATCATGGATGGGCTGCAGAATCTGACTTGTGAGTACAATGTCATCAGAAATAAAATATCAGTTATAGGAATGTCTATAAATACTAGCACTGTTGACAACTTTTCCTGCAGGTAGTAGTTAACCACGAACATAAAGATTCAAAACTATCATAACAATCTTAATTTTGCAATTAGAAATATCTGGGTTCTTTATAAAAAAAACTACTTCCTCTTCCAGCTACTGTCTGTTCTAGCAGACAGACTTCATGTCTGCAAAGAATCATGCCCCAGACAAATATTTTAATGCATGTTGCTTGCAAAAACATGGAAATTCAAATTTTTCAATATAGGTACTTGCAAAGAAAGTTTTTGAAAAGGACAAGATTTTTGGTCTATAAAGAGTATTTAATTTTTTCTTTTTTTCCTTCTTATTTCTTGAGGCACCTCCAACTCTCTCCAAAGAGTAGACTCCTTGGTTTAGCCCTGTAAGGTTAGAAAATATAACATATTGAAGCTCTTTGGATCTTCAAAGCTAACTTTATAGAAGTATAATGAAAAATTTTATTTTATGAGATTCTGCTAACACTTGTAACCTGATTCATTTAGTATTTCATTCTCAAAGTATCTGAAATCTTATTTTTAATACTCAATTATTTGCAACATTTAAATGAAGACATCCAGATTTTTTTGGTTTTTTGGTTTTTTTAATTTAAACTCTTCTTTCACAGAAATTTAATTTTAGGAAGAAAAGAGAAAGGAAGTATTTGAAGAGCTCGTAAAAGAAAACAAATTTGAAATTCCAGCTCATGAAAATGTAAAAATGTATATCCGGTAAACACAATTTGATTTTGGTCTTATGATCTGCAAGCAAAAAATTAAAGACCTATTAGGTCAACAACTACTATTATAACATACTTGGTCTTGTACACCAAAATATCCTGCCTGGTGATTAATTTCTAAAACTTTGGTTCCACACACACTGTGAGGTTTTTGATGAATCTGAATCCTTAAGATTCATCAGGACAATAAATTATAAAATCTGTGTATTATTTGACTACATTTTAGAACAGGGTTCATTTATGTCAAAAAGGAATCACTGTAAGGAGTTGATAACCACCCTTTTTACCTGAAATTTTCTAAGGACTACAAGCACAAAACTGGGTTTCCAGATTTGTTCTGTTAACATTCAGTACAGTTCTGAGTGTGGACGAGGCTGTGTTTGATTCATTTTGACAAAGTATGAGGAAGAAAAAATGTGAAATCTCTTAACTACACTAAAGGAGTAGAAATCCATTATATATAAGTTAAAATTATATATAGTTCTTCCAATTTTCCACTTTCAAAAGTTGCGTGTTACCACATTAATAATTACTGCTGACAAATTAACAGACAACACTTGTTATTATTAAAAAATCTCCACAATTAAATCTCAAAGCAAAAAAAATTTTTGAAAATACTTGATTAAGTGGTGTTTGAATACAATTGCTAATTAATCACTGCCAGTAGGACTTAGCATGTGCTTACCCCATATAAACATTCTAATGCTATTACTCTTCAGGTTATAACGTTTCCAAACCATTAAGACAAAAACTCCTGTTTCTAAGACGCCCAATAGGACCTTAAAATACCTGTTATTTTTGATTTGATTAATATTTTATGTAATAATATATATCATATAAAGTAAATTTCATTGCAACAGCATCTATTCCCTAATAAAATGCAAATGCTTGATCCATCTATATTAAATTCAACCATTTTTATAATCAGAAAGTACCACTTAGTTGCAAAAATCTAAAACTTAATGGTTATATTATCGCCTGAAAAGAACATGAAAAGTGAACCATAGAAAATAGGCCTGGAGGGAATCTTAGTAATTAATTTGGTCCATTCTCCTGCCCAGACAATCATCAAGCAAAAAAGAAAGCTACATTCTGGTAGGGTATTGCTAGTCAAAGAATTTTGCAGTGCAACTGCAGTGAATTTTTTTATATTTAAACAAATTTGGTAACTGTTCAAAGACTCTGCATTTCTTTGACATGTTCCATTACAATTTAAAATATGTAGCATTTGGAGGCATTTTAACAATTTAATACTTTAGAAATTTAAATCCTTCAAAACTATAGAAAATATCAAAAATTCAAAACACAGGACAAAGAGCAGAAAAAAAGAACTACCAAACCACTGTCTATGAATGGTAAATGGTGACAGGGACTTCAAGATCAGTTTTTCCAAGTGCTATATTCAAGGGAAAACAATGAAAGTGACATAGATTGAAGCCTTTAAACAGACCATTGTAGATTAACACAATTTATAAAAACTTTGTGGGTGTGCTAAGGTAAATGGAGTGAGTAGCTGTATTAGTATCTCCCTTAATGAGCCAATGTGTGATATATGTTGTGGAGTTTTCTTATTTGATTACTGTTCTGTTTTGATTACTGAATTCCAACAAACTGTTACATAATCAGGTAAATAAAAAACAGTCTGATTTATATTTTCAAACGAACAGGTCCAAATGAAATTAGAATTAGATTTTGATGAGATTTGGTAAAAGATTCAGTAAAATAAAATGCAAAATGAAAATGAATACAAGAAAAACATTATTCTACCAATAATGTCATTATTAGCAGGAGAGGTAACATTATTTTTGTACTCGTGTTCTTTTCCTCCTCAATTAAAAACATAACTGAAATGGTGTCTACATGCACACATCTTCATATCCACACTACCATGTCTCAGTCATGTGTACATAAATGTGTGTGCATGTGTTCATCCTTACTGAGATCACCAGAAAGTCATGTGAATATGATAATTATCCTTCCAGAGAGACATACAGGACTATGCTAAGGGATTGCTCAGCTCCTTTATTAGAAACCATAGCATTAACATAAGATGACAGCTTCCATCTTACTGCTATCAACAGAAAAAATTGCTGGAAAATATGGAAAGTGTCAAAGATAACAAAGTAGTTTATAACAACTGGCTATGATTCAAAATAAAACCAAACATATTAATAGTTTCCATGTCTCTACATGTTTGGGGGACTGAAGCTAAACAAAGATGACAGACATTTATGGAGAAAAAAGCAACCAAGATATTTTTATTTAATGTGAGATTTTGAATAATTAACTTTCCTTTTTTTTTTTTTTTTTGATTTTATCTTCCAGAAATAAAAACAAATGCATATGCTTGTGTGGTCAAATTATTCTTGGGTTTATTTATTACATTAACAGTAATGCAACTCAATACCTCTCTATTTTTTTGTATGATTGTGTTATTTCCTACTGACAAAATGAATCTCAACACAGAGAAGTTAATTTTATAACTACAGAGACATAAAACTATGCCTATATATAGTATGAAATTTATATTTATGTTCGTTTTTAACCTAAAGCACACTAAAAAAACTGCCTTATCCAGTTTAAGATCCATAAAATTCCACAGTCTTAATAGCTTGTGTATGTTTATGTATATAAACTTCAGGTTATTCCTTATTGTGGTCTTGCCTCTTTTACACAATATATGTTTCCAACTCAGACAAAAAATAAGTTCACTATTAAGATCAGTTGTGAAAATGTTATTCCTGTTAGCTGCCTTTCCCTCCCGTTGTGGTTTAACCCCAGCCAGCAACCAAGTGCCCCACAGCCACTCACTCACCCCCCACCAGCAGGATCAGGGAGGGAATCAGAGAGGTAAAAGCAAGAAAACTTGGGTTCAGATAAAGACAGCTTAACAGGAAAAGAAGGAGATGGTGCTCTTAATTAAAATGTAGAATCAAATCCTCTCAGAATAAGAGAGAAGTCTGTTTTCTTCAGTCAAATACTACAGAAATATAGCTACTAAAAATATAATGGCTATCAGTGAGCTCAGGTAAAACACCCACTCCAGACTCCTATGAATCTAAATTGCTTTTCCTTAGAGAGGTTATGCAATCTCATTCACATTGCAACAAGTAGAAGAACACTAATTTATTCATTTCAGAAATTAAAATGTTATTTTTTTTAGTTTAATCTCAGCTTTTCTTTCTGTCCTTCTTGACTACCTCTTTAATTAGTTTCAAAAAACTAAAACGCTATGTATTTATTAAACATAGCTTGGTCTGGTGAAGTTGATAAGAGGGGGAAATATGAGGCATTCAAGGCTACTGTGCAAGCACTTCCATTGCAATGGGCCTACTGCAGGATTGTCACTCAAATATAATTATAAAATGCACTTTTGAAGTGAAAAACTTGATTAAAGTTCATCAGCAAATGAAGGTAGTTAATAAAACTCAGTTACTAATGATGCGTGCATACAAAACTACGAAAATGGATGTGCATAGAGATACATATAAAAGGATGCAAAGTATACATATCTATATATTTAATTGTATTTGAAGACATTTTAGAGAACTAATATTTACATTTGCTTTGCTACTACCAAATGATGCATCTCATCTGGATTTACTAGACTTTAAATACCCACTGACTAGTACAGCGTTCCTACCCTAGTTTTTTCATCTTTTCATTTTCTAATTTCCATTTCTTTCAGGTGAAAATCGCTTCAGTAAAACAGATAATTGCTTCTGCTTTGCAATGTCAAACAGTTTGCCTCAGGTTACAGCAGTGTCTAAAATTAAGATGGGAAAGAAAGTTCTCATTATCTTTCTCTGTTTCGAGCAACCTTTCATCTCACCCTCTTCACTGGTGTCCAAAGTCATAGTCTCCCTATTGTTTATTTTTTTCTTCTTTTTTCTTGCATTTAGTTATAATTTTAGTTCTTCTCTTCCCCACAATTCTTCACCATCACTCTCAGTTATGAATGTCAACGTTTTACAATGGCTAAAGAGGAAACCAAGAATACGTGCAATCCAGTTGCTCAGTACACAGCATTTTCAGTACCAGTCATAAATCTTTATGTCTTTCTACTTAATTTTTATGCTAAAAGTTCTTTTACATCTTGAAACAGAAAAACAAAAGACTCCTTTGAGACTGCTTATACAGACACTCTATTCTTGAAATCTTGAAAAGTCTTAAGATAAAACTGTCACTCATTTCCATATGCATATTTTCTATAGTCTTGCCTTAACTGTCACCTCTCGGCAGTGAAGTTCTAAAACTGCATCCTCCCTGTTAAAAAGACAAAGCACAGACTGACAAATGTGAGGCAATGATAACATACAGTGGCTCCTACTGCTGGGCTATCAAATTTTAAAAGCATCAGTGAAGCAACCAATCATTATGTGTCTCCTTCCATTGTTATCATGAAACTATGCTTTTATGTTGGAAGGACTGCAGAAGAGTTTTCTGTTTTCTATTCAGGGGAAACTAGAGCATGGTGCCGATAACGACAAGGTTCTGGGATCCATCCCTGTATAGGCCATTCAGTCACTGCTGGACTAGATGATCCTTGTGGGTCCCTCTTAACCCAGGACACTCTGTGGTTTAAATTTCAGGCCTCCCTGCAGATGGATAGGTCTTCATGTCTGGGATCTTTTGCTGAATATGTATTTGTGATTTTTTTAGTCCAACCCAAAAAACTAGATTTTAACTGCCAAAAAAGACATTATGTGTGAGCTTATAAATGCAGAGGTTTCTATTTTCTGTATGTGTGGACTTCAGCAATATTTAATAGAAACAAATAAACAAAAGTTATCTGATGTAAAAGGTTGCCTAAATATATTCTTTCCTTTCCCAAATGAACACTAACATTCTTTATTTTGACACCACTCCTGAAGAATGACTTTTGGGGCCAGTCAGAATGCCCTCTTACAAGTAAAATCCCAAATGTTATTGTAAAAGTTGGAGAGCCCAAGCCTCAAGGAATGGACTCATAAGACTTTTGTGACTTTTGCTTGATAAATCCACAAGCATCTTGTTTACAGGAGTTCAATTAACCTAAAATATTATTTGTGTAATAATACTGCCACTAGAATAAATAATAAATTAAAACTGGTTTACTTGTTTGATTATTTGAAATAGGTATTAATGAAATATTATTATATTACAGCTTTATATTTTAATTTTGTTCTACCCTGGCACACTTACACAGCAGAACTCAGCTTACACAACTGACATGCAATATCATTTAAAGACATTATTCACTTCTTAAAAAGAAAAACCTGAAATAGTTGGATGAGCATCATAGCATATCTTTATTACATTCTGCAAAGGGTTTTCTTTGAGTAAAAGGGAAACAATATCCAAGTGATTTCAATGCTTTTGCAATTAATAAAATCATAAGTTCAGATAAATATAACTGTCAAAAGCATTAGATTTAAAACTATAATTCAATTTGTAGATTACCCAGTCAGATTTAACTGGTATATAAAGAAATAATGCTAGGAATATCTAATGTTAAGCCTAGTCAGAAATTATTCAAGTACTCTAGTACAACTGAGAAAAAAATTGATTTTTAAATGCAATGACACTGTAATAAAACTCTCAACATAACACATATATGTATTTTCAACTTAGTTTTCATTAGTATGGATTTTCCTTAGTGATTTGACACAATATTGAATAAAAAAAGCATCATTCTTCAGCAGTTTACATAGATGTCATTGTACTAAATTTACTATTTATTTTACTCTAAACAGAAATAATGAAATAATGAAACACTTGTGTTTCAGTATGTCTTCTTATTAGCTAAAAGTTTGGTGAGATATTTCACAACAATTTTTTCAAACTATTGGAAGAAATTACATTCTACAGTTCATTATTGACCTGTAGCTGTTCTCCTAAAAAGTTACTAAATATTAATTTATACATCGCATATTTAGTCTATATTTACAAGACTATACACAGCCTGTATACTTTGCATATAATTAGGCACTATATTCGTATAAAGTCTATAATCATATATGCATATTAAGTGTATTCTTAAAACTAGTGAATAACTTGTAAAACTTGACTCATCAAGTACTTGCAGTCATCAGAAGAAACATGAAAGACTCATTCCTAGTGATTTACACAGCATCATATAGGATGGATCATATAGGCTGGATCATATAGAACCAGCCTCAGAGGAACAGGCAGAATTTAATTTCAGATGCAGTAATCTCTGATCTCAGGTACTTTGGCAACATGGAAGCTCTAAAGGGTTGAATGAAAAAAGGCTGGTTTGGTTCTTATATTTTGGGGCATAAAATGCTCAAATATATAATTTTAGGAGATCTCTATAGAACACATGCTGCTTGGTTTTGTCTGGTTTTTTTTTTTTTTTTTTAAGATACAGCACATGGCCTAATTTTGTTAGCTGTCATGTGAAGGTGCACGTTAGATGTTTTCACCTTTTTCAAAATGTTTTAGAGATTGGCTCAACCAGATAGTCAAGACAGTTTAGAAAATGCTTGTGGCATCTAACATAAGAGGGATAATTACACAGCTGAGAATGGAAGAAGAAAAGGAAAAGGAGCAAAGCTTAAGCCAGGAAATGCACAAAAAGCTCTTCTATCTAATATAAATGCTTGCAATTCTGCTGTCTTGCAAAGAGGAGATAAAATTCAGCAATAGTTTTAAGTCCTTCATCATTTAATGAACACATCATTTAATTAGATCATATTACATTTCCTAGATTTATGAACTCCTCCTTACTTCCAAAATCTGGCTATATGAGAAGTCTGTTGCAGTCATGGATCATTGCTTAAATTCTATCATAAAATGTATTTATTTACTCTCCTTTCCCCACTGAGATGATATTCACAATCAACATTCTTGAACCTCAGCTGTTCTACATGAATATACACCAGGATCTATCTACATGAAGAAAATAATCTAGATTTAATTTGCAACAGTGAGAACTAAGAACAGAAATTACGAGGGAATAAACTTTAGCTATTCCTTTAAGAACTGAGGAAAGAGAGGGTGGTTATTCCCAAATTCAAGACAAAGCAATAAAGAAACAAATTAGCAAGCACAGTAGCCAGGGAACAATAAATATGTCCACTAAGTTAGACACAGTGCATATGTGGCTGATAATTTAACACCATGAAAGGGGATTACAAATCTGCAGTGGTGCAGTGAAACACTAAATTCCAAAAAGATTTAGTGCAAGCAACACAAGGTAGCTGTAAACAGTTGACAAAAGATAACAAAGAAAAAGCAGACACAGTGTCAGAGATTTCATAATGCTAAAAGACACAAGGCCATCTAAACACGTAGACATTGCAACACTCTTTGTGTTGGCCTAATCTCTCCCCTTTCAAGCAGCAGCTTGTCTAGCAGCTAGAAAAAAAAAAATTCATTAAGGACAGGCTATCTCAAAAAATAAAAAGCTTTAAAGTAAGCTTTGACAATTTGAAAAATCAATTCATGTGCCTAGATTCATACTTCAAAGAAATATAAATCCCTAACCTAATATATTACAAAGTAGGATTAGAAATAAATCAAGTGGTTCTGATAGTTTCCTGAACTACTCTAATGTTCATCTCTGTTGAAGAGTTGTATTATTGTGAATCTCACACAGATTAATATTTTATACTTCCAGGAGTAGCATCTCAGGCTGGGACTGAGACAAATAGCCTAGAAATAAAATCACAAGATGTCCTAAAAATATTTGCTATTGCCAACCAGGTTTCATTAACTACTTCTGGTATTTTTCTATTAAAATGACAAATCTGAAAGACTAGAGTTTTCAATTCTGTCATGGGAGGAGAAAAAGAAAGGAAACAACAATTAAAACTAATTTGATAAAGCCAGTAAACACACACACAGTACTGCATTTATCACATAATGATTCAACAAATATTTACCAAATAACATTTCAAAAGAAGTGTGTTGATGAAAGAGCACATACATAGATGTTCCATCAAGTTATAATACTGAGTGAATTTTCTTAACTGCTTCAAATTACAATTTTCTAAATTCCAAAATGTTCACTTACCCACCTAGGCTTTGTCAATAAAAACTAAACAAAACCCCAGCCTTCCAGACTTTAACATATTGGCAATAAACCATTGTAAGAACAAAGTTATTTAAATGGCATTATCTGCTATTTGTCTTATTCTATATTGCCATTTTTTCCCCACTGAGTGCTAATAAGTGCTTGCTGTTGAGGAGGTTTACATTCAACATCTGTCAGTTGTATCCAGAAGTAGCACCTACAGGGAACTGTCAAATAGATTGCTATTCTCCTCTGTAGCACCAGCAAATCTGTCTCACATCATTTACATACAGATAGTTATAGGCATTCATCATTTCATTATGCTGACTGCCTCACTATTCTAATGTATAATGTCTCTTTAATGAGCCTCAAAAAATACAATATTCCTTGATTTATGACTGCTTAACTGAAAAATTATACAGATTGACAAAAACTCATCATAAAGCCTTTTTTGTGTTCCCACTACCTTGCACTTTAAATTTAACAATTACTCTTGAGTTAATCTCATGATTTGCTTCTTTGACAAAAGAAATTATCAAATTTTACCACACTAGGCTTCACAGTCATTGCTGTTTTAATAAATATACTTTCACTTCCATGAGAAAGCAGTATAGAATTTGACAAATTAAAATAGATCAGGTTTTGTCCAAGAAGTAAATGTATTGGACAATCTGTTTCAATACTATTATATGTCAATTTCTGTATACTTCCTAAATTATCATGTGGAATACTGCTGTACTAGTCATGCAAGAGTGACTCATAAATGAGCCAAATTACATGTTCAAGTAAATTGAACTATGGTTTATTGTATGAACTTCAATTACTTTCTACACAAATGTTTAGCACTGAAAAACAACTCTGCCATTAAAAGCACACTGAAGTTATTACAAACATACCTAAAACACCAAACAGAAAGCTGAGAACAATAGGCAAACACTTCATTCCCTTGACTGCACCCAGGCATTTCAGTGCCCCTGGCTGCATCTCCCTTATATCCCTGAGGTTTATAGATACCTCAGCGCTCCTCTGGAGACGCTGGGTTTTGAATATCCAGGCTGAAAAGGTTTACAAACTGCTCGTGGTGGCCATTAGAAGCGAGAATTTTCACCCAGTATGAGAAAACTTATGATACATTTTTTCTGACAAATCTGCAGCTGACAGTTGAATGTTTTTAGCGTGTAAGCAAGTGTTGAGCTCTGGCTGAAGTTCCTCCCATAACAGAGATAACTGCAATTTTTTAGTCCCCCACCTAGTAAGTGTAATTCTGTTTAAGCTGAACCTACACAGACAGTCAGTCAGTAGGCAGCTCCCTCCCCCTCGCTTAGCCACTCTTTTCCATACAAGTTTTAGACACACTACAGTAAGACCTTTCCCTCTTTTAAAATGCCACTCCTTTCAGAGGGTTCAAGTGAAATGAGTGCAGATAAACAAATGAGCACTAAGATAACCTTACACGGCCCTGTCTCAAAGCATCCCTTCCTATTTCCAAATTGTGAAACCAGGCTAAAAAGTCTATCCATGCAATGCAGTAGAGATGTACAGAGATTTAAGCAACAGACAGCATGCTACATTCCCTAGATCCATGCAAAAAAAAAAAAAGTCAACTTTAAGTGAAAAATCAAGCAAAACAACAATACAATACTACTGAATATTCAAAAGCTATTTCAGTTATGATATGACAGAAAATCAAGTGCACAAATGACACTGATATGTTTGACAATGACAAGTTAAATGTCTAATACAATAAAAAAATTCCTTTCATCACTTTGTACCCATATTTTAATTCCTTTGCACTGAATATTCCAGTCAACATCAACATCTGAGTTTTAAAGAGTCAGACTTGTAAAGAATATAGGTATAGTATCCCCTAATCAACACCATGTGTTTTTATTATCTAGGAGAATGCACATATCTACAGATTTCAACCATATAAAATGACAGCCTATCAAATAAGCCCATAAAAAATGGCTTAATTTTTTTTTTACATTAATAAATCACAGTAATTCCATGTTGTTGCTCTGTATGCAGAACTTATTGAATCCAGAAAACTAGTATGTCAATCCAAATACCTGTTGCCAATATAAGGCCTTAATTTATAAACCTGGATACTTCATGAATTCAAAATATCTCACCATATCCATTCATTCCAATAGCAACAAAGAGATTTATATCTCAGCTTGTAGTAGCAATAAAATCCAATTTAAGAAACATTCAGCATTTACTAATCAAAACATATCTTTAGACTATCGTTCTGACCATCTCAGAACTATCTGTCTGTGTCCCTTGGCATTAACTGTGAGGCACATAGCCAAGGGCAGCCATGGACAATATTTATGCTGTCTGTTAGTGCTCTTATTGTGTATCTCTAGCTGGAAGAGACTATGACTAGCTGTTATCTTAGTGGCACAGAGAGAAGTTGATAACAATAAATACAGATACCCCCATAATCCCTCCAAGTTACAATTCTATTTCTTGCTTTTCTTGCCTTACAAATTCATTATTTTGTCTCCTATAGCATACAGAGTTACCACTTCCAAAAACTGGCTAATGATGCCTGTGACTCATGATTTTCCTTTCTCAACCTGAATTTCAGAAAAGGCAGTGGAGGTAAATCAGAACAAGCTTTAAGCCTTTGCATTGCTCTTTCTTACATGTGCATACAAATATATGTAACTGTTTCTCTGCCAGAATACTGAATTAGACATTTTCCTTGTAGAGTACTGAATTACACAGAAACACAACAAAATTTTATAATATGTTTCCCACTGACTGAGCCTACTTACAGGAAGGTGGTGCTGCAAAAGGATTCAGTACTTCAATCAGTGTAGTCTGCGCATCAGAAGAAAATCCAGAGTGTGTTCTGTTCCTGCGATCAATTTTCTATTTTTCTGTAGATACACCTAGGAAATAACCAGTACAGAGTCAGTACAACTAAATATAGAAAAGAACATAAATAAAATTATTAGAAATTAAAAAATGAGAATATGTTGAACAATAATTTATGGCAAAATCCATACGATTATTCATCAATATGGAATTATGGAAGACAAAAGTTCCAATTTTGTCTTCATTTAATTCTGTAGCACCCAAGTGATTCCAGAGTTCTTCAGTCTCAAGACTGCCAAGTAGAATCAAAAAGATGTTATCATCACACCTAAACAGCCATCTGGTAGCCTGAGAGAAGAAACATAATGACCACAGAGGGAACTCGTCCAGCTGTCCAAAACATCACAACCGTGTTTCTATTCAGCATGTAGAACAACTGGAGTATATAGAATATACTCTAGTAAACAGACATGTTTATTTTAACATGTTTTTAGAGCTAATTCACAATTTTTGTCTTTCAGTAGAAACAGTAGAATAAGCTTCTTTCTGATCTTATTTACATACTTGGCAGAATTCTACAGAAAGTAGAAAAGTCAGGAATAAGGCATAAAGATGGCCAGTCTTGGCATTTGATGAAGGGGGCAGGGTTCAGATGTATCTTCACAACTAAGTCAGTGCTGACAAGGGCCAGTACTATTCCCTTTAAGTAGCTGAAGTCAAAGCTGGACCACCCTCAACGTAAAAAACCTACCCCAGGAGATAACCAGTCTTACTTTATCTTACTGCTGCAAATTAATTCCTGCAACTTCTTGTCATATGTAAATCAGTATATACTGATCTCCTTTCTCAATAATTTTATATATTCCTACCCTCATTCTTCCCATATCTTATGCTGAATAAACTTGGTTCAAAATCTTCTTCTGGTGCCTTTAATATTTAATTTAATTTAATGAACAATAGATAACCAGGTACATTTTATTTGTCCTTTTAGAAAATTAGACAACTTGAGCCTCTAAGTTGTTTCACTGGATGCCTACACATTATGCTCCTAAAGATCTGTAGAGATCAAGTGGATCTTGTTTCAGCAGTTTCTATCCCTTGTGCCTTTGCCACAGGCTACCAACCCAGTAAACAGAAATTAGTATCTCATGCCTCAAATTCATAAAGGGTGATACAGGCATGATGTGTTTTCAGATTTGTCAAAAGATATCTGCCAGGCATCTTAGCACTTCTTGAGATCTGCTACTGCTGAAAGGAAGGAAAACACTTGTGTAAGAAAGCAAAAAATATGGAACCAACTACATCTGTAAGAGTATGGCTTGGTAAATATGGTGTCCTCATATTCTTCCCTGAAGTATTACAGGGAATTCCCCATCTTGCATTTGTACTGTTAATTATTCCTACTTAGTGCCTGTACTTGTCCTCACCAAATTGTATGTCTATTACTTTCTAGTATTTCTACAACTTGTTGTGATTATTTTAAGCCTGAGTCCTGTCTTCTAAGGGACAGCAGCACGATTAGCACCTACTCTTTTTCCAAAACTATCAACAATGCCATAGAATAATATTACACCCACTGTAGACTTTTACAGAATTACACTCCTCCCCCCACCCGTTACTGTGGAGTGACTGCAAATAAATATCACATTTTTTTAAGCCAAAAAACCTGAACAACATTTTTAGTCTAATCATATCTAGACCACAGTTCCCTAGCTTGCCTAAAAGAATGCCATGCGTAATTATCAAAACTGCAGCTTACGAAATTAAAGTCATGTATCTTCTAACCCTTAAGGCTTGCTACAGTTTTTAAAGAGATAGAATAGGACGGACTTATTCTCCAGAAATCTATGCTAGCTGTTCAATCTGAGTATCTCTTGCAGATGCACATAAAGAACAGTTTGATAATTTCAGGTACCTCAGGGAAATTCAGGTAAGACAACTACGTACAATTCTTTGGCTATTTCTTCAGGTTTTACTGTCAGCCCTTTTCTGAGCTTTTGAAATTTCACCATCCTTAAGTTCTCCAATATGATGTTACTATACACGATGTAAAGATCTATTTATTCCTTCATGCATATCTTCTGTCACTATATATCAAATAGTTTTTGCATATAATACCCCAATAAAACATATTTCTTCATTTCTAGTTTAGCTTAACCTCACAGTTAGATTATCTGTATTTAGTTTATATCAGAAGTTCATAATTTTTTCACGGGATTAATCTTTTATACTTACTACAATTTATGGATTCTAACATCACCCATCCTGGATTCTACTACTGACCACTGAATCTTCCATGGCTTTCTATACAGAATCAGCTAGGTTGGAAAAGACACTTCTTACCTCAAACAAAGAGGCTAACAGAATATGAGATAGGTAATTAAATGTTTCTGTTTAATTTTTAAGATTTTATATAATTGTATCTAGATTTGTCCCACCAGCTCCTCTGATCTTTCAATGAAGATTTCCTTTAAAAGCATCTTTAGCTGTTTAGCTTGCACTAATTTTCATACATAGAAGGGATTTTCCAAATTTTTGCATATGTTTGAAAATGAAAATGACATATTTTATGTTTTTAAATACAAATGATTTTCAAAATGGATGTTTCTGCTTTGGGACATCTATATTAGACTGCTGGGTGAAGCTCTTTAACTGAGAAATATATTCATTAGATTACAGGAAGGATTTTAATTATAAGAAAGAACACAGGAGACAAAACTAGATGAATCTAAGACCACTCAGAACAAGTGCTTCATTTGCCCGGGATCACCTGTGCCAGCTCACAGGAAAGATAATACAGAGAGGTCTCAGTTAACTACGTGGGCACATCTGTGCATGAAGACCTACACAGCAGAGTCCATTCCTCAGAAGATTCTCCCAACAAGCTGAACTTAACAGCAAGTGTCACACTGTCTGGTGTTCTTTTACTCTGTCACAGAAACTGGTGGAGGATGTTGCTCCTCTTGAATAAATTAATGAACTACAAGTTCACTGCAACAAATGATTTTACATGCCTTTGTTGCCCATATTTTTCAGCTTCTCTGCTACTCCAGCTCAGTTGCACCCTTCTTCTTCCTTCTCAATGCTTTATCCTCTCTGACCTATAAGCTTAATTTGCTTTCTTTAATATTAGGATGGAAATTAGGGACTAGAACTTTCCATAAGCCTTAGTGGGCATTATATACTTCTACTGGATTTTCATCAAAAAGCATAGCCCACTGTCTAAGAAAAGTTTAAAACGGGACAAGAAGTCTAAAACAAATGTGCTGCTTAAACTAGGCCTCGGGATAGTTGTCCCTTTGGCATGTGAAACCATGAGAAATATCAGGTATTCCTGGCAAGACTGTGTTAACATCTGTATCTCATTTTAAGTACTAGATTAATTTTTTTCATAAGACTTTCTCTGGCTTCTCTGCTCTGTAATATCCCACCCTTAACATATAAAATGACCCTAAGAAAAGCAGTTCAACCCTGTAATTCTACTACTTCCATGATAATAGCATCCCAGATAAGGAATATCTATCAAATGTGTCAGAATATTATCTGTTCATTCCAGTCTCCTTTTTTGCCTTATTTTTCTTATCTTCCAGCAGCACATGCCTGGGCTTCTATTCAACATCACTCACAAAGCTCATAAATAAATCAAATAAATAAATAAAACCTAAAAAAATAAAGTTTAAAAAATACCAACACCAAGCACACCCTCACACACTCTTTTCCCTCTCCAACTCTGGAGTTCTTTAAACTCTATTATTTCCTTTTCCATGACAAAACACAGCCTGCCTAGAAAACTTCACAATCTCCTAAAAATCTTGCAGTGAGAAAGGGAGGTACAGTGATCTGGGGACAGGGCAGGGCATGGCAGGACAGGGCAGGACCAGGTGTATCAGCTCTGGCTTTGCTGGGAGCAGCTGCGGAGCTGCGGTGGGTGCGGGAGGGTGAGGCTACAGAGCAGTGGCTGCAGCGCGTCCATGGGGGCTGGGAGCAGCTGCACACCAGGGACAGGGAGGCAGCACTGGGAAGCTGCTGCCACTGCCCTATGGGACAACAGGTCTAGGGACAAGCCATAACCCAAGAGCAGAGGTACTCCCTGACTTTATTCCACTTCTCCTCCAGCCTCCAGGGTCCCTCGGCTTCTTAAGAGATACTCTGGACATGAAGAGGTGTGGATCACTTACTTAACACACTTAAACTTATGTAAGTTCATGGCCCTGGTGCACCTCAGAGGTGTTCATGGAGCTGGCAGGTGTCTCTGTGAGACTGCTGCCTGTGCTTTTTGAAATGTTTCTGATGACTTGAAGGCAGTTGCTGTCATGTTCCTCTTTACAACAAGTAAAAAGCAAGATCTAAGGAACTGCAGCCTGGTCAGCCTTAACTGTGTCCCCAGAAAAGATGTGGACCAGGTAGATGTAGAAACCATTTCTTGCCTGAGCAGATCATGTCTGACCAGATCATGTCCTCAATGATTCTGTGCCCTCTGTGGTGAGGTTACTGACAGCTATGGCAGGCAATGGATGCTGTGCATCTTCATTTTAGCCAAGCCTTTGGCACAGTCTCCAATTGTCTCCTTATCACAAAACTGAAGAGAAACAAGCTGAACAAGTGGATTCTAAAGTGAACAGAAAATTAGTTTGACTGCCAAAACTCTGAGAACTGTGATCAGCAGTGCAAAGCCCAGCTGGTAGGCTTCATTAACACCTTGGATGACAGACAGCACTCTCAGCAAGCCTGAGAATGGTGCTGAATTGGAGGAGGCAGCCAATACACTGGAAGGCAGGACTAGCTAGAGGAACCTGAACAGGCCAGAGAAATGGGCTGACCAGAAGCTCTCTCAACAGGAGCCTTGCACCTGGGATGGAAACACCCCACACAGCAAGGCGAGGGGCAGGCTGAGGGGACAGCTCTCTGGCAAGCAGCAGTGCAAAGAAGGGCTTAGGAGTCCTGGTGGACAAGTTGAATATCAACCAGCAGGTGTGCCCATAAAGAGTAGGCTGACTGCATCCTAGCATTAGTAAAACTTGTAGGCAAGGCACATTCAGCAAAGTGATCCTTTCTCTCTGTTAGGCACTTGTAAGACATACCTGGAGTACTGCACCCAGTTCTGGGCTACCTAGCACGTGAAGGATATCAACATACTGAGTGACCCCAGCAAAAAGCCAAAAAGATACTCAAGGTACTGGAAAGCACAGTGTGCAAGGAGAGGGTGAGAGAACTGGGCCTGTTCAGCAGGAACATGAGAAAGCTGAGAGGTGACCTCTTTACTGTGTAAAACAACTTTACTGTAAGACAAGAGAAGATGCCTCCAGACTCCCTTCAGAGGTGCACTATGATGGGACAGTAATAAACACAAATGGAAACATAAGAAATTTTTATCAGATATTCAGGGAGGTGAGTGGTGTATGGAATTACCATGATGGTGGTTAAAAGCAGCAGCAACAGGTTACCCAGACAGGTGGTGGAAGCCATCCTGGAACTGCTCAACACAGCCTTAGTCACCCTGATGTCACTGTATCTGTTTTGAGTAGGATGTTGGACAAAATAGCCTCCAGATACTCTTTGTGTCCTAAAACAACTCTGATAAAACCTAAAATTACAGCAAGTTTTTATTTAGAGAGTTTTTGAAAATTTGAAAGATATTTAAAAGTAAACTATATAATATGGCTGTTATATATTTAAAACAAATGGAAAGCTAAATTCCTTTGCAAATAGAAATTTCTATCTGAAATGGGCACATGCAGATTATGAATCTCATTGTGCAAAAAGCAGACGTCAAATCTGAGAAACTGCGTCATTTAAAATTTAAGAGGAAATGCTATTGATTTTAGCAAAATGCTAAAAAAACCAAAATTTGCTTAGATTTCCTAGAAATACCTACTTTGATGATTTCTTACAATTTTTTTCAATTGGTTTCCAAGCAGATAATTAAGGCAACCTTCAGACACATTTCATTTGGTTATAGATGTGTAATCTACAGTGTAAGTAACACATTGTCAGAGTTTTATACAATCATATTGATTGTTGTTATAATATTTTGCCTTTTAAAATATGAAAGATATGATTTCATTTTCTAACAGCTTTTTTGTACAGTGTATGTTACAAAAAACATGGCATCTCTAGCAAAATTACGTCCAATGACTATGGTAAAAAATATGAAGCTCACTTCCAATAAGATCTATGAGAAAATGCTGTGAAGAAGCATGAAACTGAAAAAAAAAATTCATTTTAAGGTGAAAAGTATGCTTGTAGCTTGAAAATATCATGTATTTTACTTATGAAGAATCTAATCATATGTCTTTACTGCTGCACAGCTGAACATCACATTTCCTGAATTCTTCATATGTTTTAAATGGTCTCAGGAAGCCCACATACCTCACACATGGATAGTATAAAAATATACAGAATGGCTTCTTAAACAATATGCATGTTGTAAGAGACATGTATGTTGAGATGACGCCATAAAGAGTTCATGACCTTAGAGCTCTTTTCCAACCTCAATGATTCTATGATTTTATGATCTAGTTAATGCTGCCTGAGAGTTAAAGCAATAGCAATTTAATCAATATCTTATTATAAGCATGATATGAGAACTTATGAAAAAGGCTTGTTACCCAACACCCATGAATATATGAACAAACCTTACTTGTAGACTCGCAGAGCTTTTTAAAACTAAGTATGTTTCTCTAAATGAAATCTTTTATGAAAATCAGGAGGAAAGTTTCTAGCCATTTCCTTCCCTTGTAGAATTTTAATAAAATCCAGGTATGACTGAATGAATCCAGTATACTTCATCTACTGTGGACAACATATTTCAACTACAGTGCTCTCAGCTGGCTTTTAGCTACTGACTCTAAAAGGTGCATTCATATTAAACAAAATTTTATTTCTTCAAAGTTAAGTTCTTGATTATTGTAAATTGCAAAGAACATGGTGAAAAGCAATTTAAAATACATTTGAAACTAATAACACCTTCAAATTATGAAGCAAGACTTTTTTTAATCTAAATTTACAATTTAGACTGATTTTTATCATGTATAGCAAGAAATTTCAAGGAACTCTGGCAGAAGGATAAAAATATGCCTTAATAGGTAGGAAAAAACGAGTACTGCAAATGATGGTAACAAAAGACTTATTTTTTAGATACAAATGTCTATAAAACCTGGCTTAATGTGTAGCATTCATGTGTTAATGTTTACTACATTGTGTCAATTTAATGTAATTTACACCTTGAATATACTTCTTTTATCTGAACAGAACAACTACTTTAATACAGTAGTACAGTGTTTCACTAACTTTTCCTCTAAAGAGTTTTGGGTGAATTAATTATAGCCAAGACACCAAATATAAACATCCTGATCTCACTAACAGTACAGTTATTTTATCTCTATTACCGAAGACCTTTGCCCACATGCAACAGTACATCATGATTTAGTTCAGCAAGAGTGACAGGCTACTTTTTATGATTTGACAGGATGTCACTGTAGTAGGTATGTTGACTATTTAATGGCTTTAGAAAGTCTCTTATGGTCTTCACTAACTCATAAAATTAACTTTCATTGTCCTCTTGCATGAGTACTGATGACAAAGTGTAATCTTATTACAAGAAAGAAAATGTCCAATAGTTTCTTAAGTAAAATATTTTTCTCCAGTGATTCAATTAGTAAAGTTTTGCCTCGCATGAATTATATTTAGTGCTTCAAAGCACATAGTAACCTTTCAGTATGTCAATGGTCTTCTTTGGGTGTACAGTACAAACCCTCAAAAGTGACATTGTCAAGCTGTCACGGATCTACTTGATGCATGTCAAAGCCTCACTATTCAGAATTTGTGACTAGACACCTGAGCAGTAGAAAACCATAGTGAATATTTACTCTGTATCTTCACTACAGTGTGTCCATGTATGTCTACCTCAGCAAAGCAGTACTAGCTCTTGGCAAAAAAGCATTCATCTGGGCTGAAAGGCTGTCAGCAGCAATATGGTAGATGTCAATTAGAATAAAGTATGTGATGCAAACACATTTGCCAATTACATGCATTAGACCTCATAAGGGCTGATGTCATAAATGTAGTTTGGTGATAAATTATCTTAAGGACAGTAATTACATTCTTCCATCAGTTGAATGGACCCATTTTGAAGTTACAAAACAAGATCCACAGACAAAGTCTCCCTTCGGACAACAGAAACAACAGAAATGTCAGGGTATGTGGTCGCTTGCTGGATGATTTTTTTTTCAAGTTAGACCCAGCTTGGGCTTCTAAGCATTAGGAATTTTGTTGAATAGATTGAAGAATAAATAAGTAACCAAGAATAGGGATCACAAAAAAAAAAAAAATTATGTGACCAGATTATTTGGATCCAGTCCAACTCCCCATCCATTATGGGGATGATGGCATCCAAGATAAGAAGAATGAGAACACTGATAGACACTACCAGTTGCATATAAAGCTACCTGGCAGAATATGCAGTACTGACAATTTCTAGATCATTAGTTAGCTTAAGATGGGGAGTTGGCCTCAATGAACTTTGAGTCCCTTTCAACCTGAAATAGTCTATGATTCTATGATTTACTATTTTCCTTAATGTTCAAATGTTAATACAAACACCTTAGTTTAAATAGAACTCAGAAAGTTTCTACAGTCTGTGATATCTAAATGATCAGAACTGTACTTTTTTGCATTGACAGCGAAGAAGAGTCTTGGAGGAGAGCTTACATTCTACATCTGCTTGCTTTCATTGGTTCATCAGAAAAGACATACAGCAGGATTTTCTCCTGTCCCTCTGAGCTCGGCTTAGCTACACTTCATAGATATCTCACCCTGAATGACAGCATATCCTTAGGTAAAACTTAATAATAAGAGTTAGACAAATGCTGGCTTTATAAAAGAATAATACTGATTTAAGTGCAACTGATTTAGAAAGGTCTGGCTAGACAAAATTCAAACAATGCAAAAATTACATTTTCTAGCAAAGAGCTATTGTAATCTACGCAATAGTATTTCAGTGAGGATGAAATTATGGCATGCACAGAAATATGGTAAATAAGGCATTTGTAAAGTTAATGTGCTAAAGTCATGTAGTTTTTTATGAACACTTTGTCATAAATAGCAGGAGTGTGACCTTTGCAGGGGGATACATACACACACATACATACACATATACACTCATCTACACAACAAAACCAGGGTCTAACAATGACAACTGCTGGCACAACAAATGAAGTCCAGCAGGTATGAAAATTAACTGTTGGCAAAAAAATGGGGTTAATTATTACACCAATGAACTGCATCCATACAGAAAGGAAATTCAGACAATGAAAAAAAACTCTTATATACTACAAAAAGGGAGTGCATAAAAAACTGAAGTTAGGCCTGAAACTTCTAAACAAGTGGTTAAACAGAAATGAGGTAGATATTATTTGTATCATATAGTATGTATTAACATCACTGGTAATCTATGCATGAGTATAAATTGATCATCTAAATTCCCTGTACCATGAAAGGGAGAGGGAGTACCTTTAAAAGACATTTAAGTTTGGGACTCTTAAAATAGGTCCCTCATGTTTGGACAGCATGGCTAGGTCTCAATGTACATTTCTATGTACATTTCAATGTACATTTACTAGCATATTCTGATCAAACAATTTAAATACAGGGAAAGTCTTGCACCAAAACAAATAAAATTTAGCAGCTGAACAATCAATTAGTGTAGAAAAATATTTAGGTAGTTAAAAAGTGACTAGAAGTTATTACAATAAATTTCAAAAAAACAGAGTTAAAAAATGTTTGATTTTGTGGGTTTTAATAGGTACTAGATCTGTGTTAGTTAAGGAAGCAGAAAGAGAGACAAACAAGAATAAACTGGAGACCACTGTTCAGAACAGAAATAGCCAAAATATTAATTCTGAGCAAACTATTGGGATTTATACATTACATTTGGAAAAAATCCAAATGAAAGAGCAAATAACACAGAGCTAATGTACATACAGGAAAAAGCTTAAGCCAGTTTTGCAATACTGCCAGGAAATAACCTTTCATTAAAAACTTGAGGTTTCCACAGAATTTCTGTCTGTATTCATGTTTTCCCAAACTATTTTACCCAACACAGGTCTTGGTCATTTGTCTCCTCTATCTCCAGCATCCCCTTACTGATCTTTCTGCAATTAATTTCTCAGTCGTTCTATATCAACACAAGCTTATTAAAAAGTAAATGGCAATTTCTACACTTACTTGTAATTTTGTTAAATGTAATGTGCGCTATACTGATTATATGATAATTCAGACTATCTATTGTTTTATTTTAGGTTCTCCTAAACTTTGATGCAATTTCATTTCTGCACTAAAGTTGGGATTTAGATGAAAATTTGATTTTTTTTGAAGAAAGTAGTCTCAGGAAAACTTGCAAAATGCCTATTCTCAACTTCTTTTTGGCAGCAATGGTTAGTTTCTAAATCCAACTCATGAAAACATTCTGTTGTTTTTTGGGTTTTTTAAGAACAAGAACAAGATAAAAGGGTAAAACAGGATAAAAGAATAACCTCCTTCTGTAGAAGTCTTAACATATCCCTGCACCTGTTGTAGATCTCAGCAAGGAAAGAGAACAGTGATTCCATGTTCAGTTTCCAGTTCCTACCAGATTTATATTCATACATTTTTAATAAGAGTACAAGGACAGATCTGCTCCTCTTCTTTCCATCCTTAAGAGTGACTGTAAGAACCTGATGAGGGCCATTCCCTTGATGGATTTGAGTCACACAGCTAAAGGGGATTTTCCTACACATTGTTCAACTTAGAATGTAATCAAGTCAAGTCAAAGTCAGCTGATGTTTTACAGAGTTTAATTCAAAAATGTCACATTTTGTGGATAAGTACATTATAACAAGAACGTATAGCTGAATACTAGTTCAGGTTTTTTGAGAAGGAAATCCAGGTATTTTCTTTAAATATAAAAAGGGTACCAAGATTAGAGGGGAAGACAGGAAGCAATTGAGTTAGCAGCCTTCCACCACTTGAGTAACACATAAATCAGTAGGTCTAGCTTCCTGAATGCAAAATTCTTTGTCCCAGCTCTACTTAAAAGACAGTATTGATTCATTCAATCACACTTTATCATTTTTAACATGAATTTATGTGAACTGTTTGCCTCTGATTTGACTATTCTCCTTCAAAGGATACACTAATAATAATCTAACAGATTTTCTTCTAATTCTTGTTATATTTCTCCATTGATATCACTTCTTTTTACTGGCATATAAAAGAAAGATTTTATTAAAATACAGCCAATAAACAGCTGTGTTAGTATTGACATAACCCTTCTGATCTCCCTTCTATAAACTGAATCTAGAGAATGAAGCAGAGACAGAATATATCTGATGTTCCTGAGTGAGAAATAACATTACTCCAAACACACATAGTACCAAATTTTATGTCTTAAAAATTAGTGACATAGGTAATTTTGGAGAAACAGACCAGTGTTTCTGGTGACTGTTCATTCTAGGTACTTATCTTAATATCTCAGGGTATTTAAACATATTTGAAACACAAAATAAAATTGAACAAAATAATAAACCCCTCCCACAAGAAACCTTCCCCCAAAATCCCCAAATCGAGCACCAAAAACCTCAGCCACCACAAATTCATTCTGCTTAGAGTTAAAACTGTGATAAAAAGAAAGGTCAGATGATTAAAATCTAAATTATTTTGATTAGGAGTTACGATGGTGAGAAGAGAAAAAACTAAAGGAAGGCTGGTCAGTGGAATGTGGGTGTCACCTGAACATGCTTTGAACACCCATGTTAAATTCACAATTGGAAGAAAAAATACCTGTGTTTAAGTGTACTCATGTTTTAATATTCAAAATCATCTATTTAAGCTAATAAAACCTATGGAGGCTAAATTACATTATATAGCTGAAGGGATGCATCTGTGCAATGCTTCATCTTATTGTACAAGTTCTTATATCACATGGGGCATTTCTAACTCATGGACATTTGACTCGTACTCTGTTTTGTGCTTTATACATTCTTAGACTGCAGAGTCACATATAACACAGTTTGTAGCTAAAGAGATCCATTTTAGCCATCTTTCTAACTCCTTTATCATTCTTTTTCAGAATGCCATTAAGATATAGTCTGCTGTCGGCTATAAAAATGAGAAATCTGAAAATGACTGTATGTGTTATGTCTTGAAGCTATACTAAAAGTCATTAAAATTATCCAATAAAGAATGGAGTTAATCATTAGTTTCAGGTTTGATATATTAGTGGAATGCTCTGTCATTACAAGAATCTTTGTTCTTTTTATAATCTATACCTATGAAGTTTTTACATTAGCTACAAAATTGGTTGTCTCAATGACAGGTACAGTCTTCTTTAAGGACAGGTAGTTTTTGCTCTTAAAATATACTTGCCTAATCAGGATTCTGCAGGGAACACTGGGCTATATATAGCCACAAAAAAAGTTTGAGTAAGCACAGTCAATCTAAAATTAAAAACATTTTGTCAAATAATGTTTAAACTACAAGAAATTCCTTCTTTTTGCTCAAGGTATTACATTCTTGCCTAGAATATTATCATTTGTAGAGTCATATGCTCACGCCCCTTGTATTTATATGTCAACTTCACATTAATTTGAGGAAGAATATATGTACATAAATACTGCAAAGAAAATAGAAATACAATAAAACTGAATTCATTTACAAATTATATTCTGAAAAAACTGTTGGTATTTATACCGTTTTTATGTTTTCACTGTCAAAGAAATAAAGATATCCAGGTTCAATTAATTCTACATTAGAGAATCAATTTGTTTGTGTAAAAGAAGTCTGCAAGAACACGATTGTGGAAATATTTAGGCAGAATCTGTTTTCTAAAAGTATTTCCTTTTAGAAAGCCAGCTAACTTTGAATATTATGAAAAAGACAGACTTGATACCAAAAAACTGCACCTTCATTGCCAGAGGAAAAAGAAATAATCCAATAGACATAACTGTAGCAAACTGTATTTATTAACATGGATCCCACATGTCCTAGAATTAACATCTTAAAACATTTCATTTATTGTGCAACAGAATTCAGACAGTTGTGACTATTTCCAAATAGTTCTCTGTGCTTTACGCAGGTAGTCTACATAAAAGGCAACATTGAACACTTAGTAACTTGTTATTTTGCCAACAGTTATCTCAAAACAGGTTCTTCATTCAAAAAAACCCAATAAATCTTTTTAAATAGAGTAGTTATTTACTCCAAAAGTTAAAAAATTAAATGGATTGCATCATAGCACATGAAAGACAAGCAGCAGACATAAAGTACTTTTTTATAAAAAAAGAAAATGCTTCATTGTTATTTTTAATGAGATATCATTTTCCTTTAAAATTATTTAAGATGTTTGATATATAGCTTCACAGAACACAAAGGTCAGAGAAGGCAATATGCTGTATGCAAAATTTCCGCAAAATTGATCATGTCAGTTCAGTAAATTTTGTGACAAAATCATAGACACTGATGCAGTCAATTGAAATTTGAGGAAAAGCTTAGACTACAAACAGACTTCAAAGGCATCTAAATTAACTGACTAGAAAGCTGAGAAACAATATAGATTTTTTTTTTAATTTTCCTGAGTTTGAATATGATTAAGAAAGCAATGAGCATATTAGAATGCATGAAGAATGACTTGAAAAATTACTCAGGAAATGTCATCATGGCACACTCAGAGATCATAGATACAATACTCTCTGGAATTGGGCTACACAATATTGATCACCTCCACTAATATACCTCTGCATAAGCAATAGTCTGGAGAGGAGAAATTAGAAGTGTAATTATTCAATCTGTAGATTTGCAGGTAATCTTGAGGTGAGGAATATTCAACAACAGAATTTGACATTAGTGTGGATAATAAAGGCATTCCATCTCAAAAAGTTTGAAAGAGACAAACATGAAACTTTGATAACCAGTTGTGACATAAAAACTAGATTTCAGGCAATTTTATAGGAAAAATACCCAGAAGATATCCAAATAATGTGTAGTGTGTAACTCTCACTTAACATGAGACATAAGCAAACATCACTCTAGGCATGTTATTAAACAGCAAAACCAGATTCATTTCTTCTTTTTCTTACTCTTTGATAGTGTAAAACGATAAGAAGAAATCATAAATCAGTAAATAGTAGATAAATAATTTTTTTTGAAGTTATGTCTAACTATCCTATTAATCTACATCAACCTAAGCAAGGCCATCTATGTTTTGCCAGGACATATATATGATCTGCTGAAATGTATTCTTTTGCTTGTGGACCTGAAATAGCTTTCGTATTTTCTATTTATATGGTTTCTTGAGTCAATATATTGGCATTTCCTCTTACTACAATGGGTTTTGAAATACAAGAAGTAATGTTGTATTTTCTCTGCTACTATTCAGCCATGTAAGAGTACTTAGGAAATTGGCACTTAATCACCTATAACAGAGTTGGGGAGAGTAGGGAATAGCCTATGATACTCTGCATTCATTGTTTCAAGCCTCTCTGATGTCTTTCCTGTTATTTGGGTCACCACAAACATGCATTTCCAACATAAATACATGTTTTATATATACAGCTGAACACAGATATTAAAAATTTATACTTACACTTGAAAAATATGAGAACTTCATATAAAAATAAAGCCCCTTAATAAATGTATTTCCTATCTCCATCTGCTAACAGAGTCATTTAATGAAAGCCACAGAAAGCGAGATCTCAGGCAGTTCAGAGCACTCTCTTAAAATCCTACTTCTGGTACTTCTCAGAGAGCACTCAATTTCATTATTACATTAGGCTGTCACATTATAACTTTTCACTGCTAAATATAGTCTTCCAAAGGCAAAACACTAATGTTTTAAAAAAATAAATCCTGTTACTATGCAAGTCAAATCACAACCTTCTAAGTGTCTCTAAAATGTGCAATGCAACTACAATAGATAAGTAACACACACATCTTTCAACCTCTTATCTCACAGAATATAACTTCTCCAAGAACCAATGCTCATCATATCTGCAAATGAATAAGAGAGAGCTTAACAATTAGAGGACTGAGTAATCACCAACCAAATGAAGTTTAACAAAGGAAAATGCTGGATTCTGCACCTGGGATGGGGCAACCCTGGCAGAATGTGCAGAGTGGGGAATGAGATGCTGGAAGGCAGTGCCATGGAAAGGGACCTGGGGGTCCTGGTTGATGGAGAATTGAAGTCAGCAGTGGTGCAACAGCTTGGAGGGCCAACCCTGTCCTGGGGGGCATCAGGCACAGCATCACCAGCCAGGCAAGGGAGGGGATTGTCCTGCTCTGCTCTGCACTGGAGCGGCCTCACCTCGAGTGCTGGGGGCAGTTTTGGGTGCCACAGTGCAAGGAAGATATTTAGCTATTAGAGACTGTCCAAAGGAGGGACACAAGGATGGTGAAGGCCCTTGAGGGAAAGCTGTGTGAAGAGTGGCTGAGGTCAATTGATCTCTTCAGCCTGGAGAAGAGAAAAATAAGGAGAGACCTCATCACAGTCTACAGCTGCATGGTCACATCACCCAGTCTGAGAGAGTTACAGAAGTGTTTGACAGCACTCTCAGGCACAAGGTGTGATTGTTGGGGCTGTTCTGTGAAGGGCCAGGAGTTTGACGTGATGAACCTTGTGGGTCCCTTCCAACGCAGCTTATTTTTTGAATCTGTGAAAATACTGGCAGTAGTATTTTTCCCAGTCTAGTTTTGGTCTATTTGCTTTATGATTTCAACAGTCATTTCTTCACAGTTTGGGATCTTCTACTTTAACTAGGAGTTAAATCACAGAACCATTTAGTCTGGAAAAGACCCTTCACATCATCAAGTCCAACTGTTAAGCTAATGCTTAACCAGGTCCACTGCCAAGCCATGTCCTTAAGTGCCACCTCTACCCATCTTTAAAACACCTGCAGGGACTCAACCACTTCCATAGGCAGCCTATTCTATGTTTGGTCACTCTTTCAGAAAAGGAAGTTTTCCTAATATCCAATCAAAACCTACCATGGTGGGAGTTAGGGGTAATATTCTGTACATGAAAAGAGATTTTAAATTGAAGAAACATAACTGAAATACATATTGAGGGCATAAAGGATATTTTTATGTTAAAAATGTAACATCTCTTGATCCTAGATTTTAATCCCTTAGTTTTTAGACCCATCAGTATAGCAGGGCATATAACACAAATCCCATGACTAGCAACCACACAGTCCTCTGTGACAAGGCCAATAACAGTACCCATGCATAAATAACAAATGGTGACATGCAAGAGCTATAGAGAAATTATTACAATTGAATCTTACTTAAACCAGTGTAAAAAGATTGCTTAACTACTCTTCAAAAATATTTCCCCTCTGTCTTGGCTCCAATAAAGAGAAATCAGTGAGACAGAAATACAGATTCCAAGAAGCTGAATGAAGAACTCCCACAGAGTGAGTTTCTCTTTTCAGTCCTTCATGCTAAAAGATGAGCACTGAAGGAAATATAAAATAGGTTTGTTTGAAAAATACTTTAAGGTTCTTTAAGCACTGTTTGTACCATTACTATAAACTATTTTTGGTAACAGTACAGTGCCCAGAATTCTCCTCTTCCTTGTGACAGCAACATATCGTTCATGTCAGTTTCTGCAGGACTGAAATATTCAAAATATTGGTGCAAGAAAACCACTACTTCAAATACTCCACTTGTAAGTAAAAATCCAATAGATTTTTGGGAGGAACTGTGGGAAAAAAAACTTCATAGACCAACTACTTCACATAAGGCGTTAAGTCTAAGTATTCTTGTCAGTATAAAGTATGAGTATTACAAGTTGTGCAGTAAAGTAATCCATGTATAGAAAACTGTATAATCATAACATGATAAAAATTTCAGCCTGAAATCACTTTACTTAAAATGAAATTAAGCTTTAATGAAATTATATTCTTCTTTCATTGTTCTTTCAAAGTTAGTGCTTCATAAAAATAAATTCTTATTTAACATTTATTTAAGAAAAACTTAAAAATATTTAACAGGATGTGAGGCATGTTTCTTGTATCTTTTCATCTACATACAATAATTTCCTATTTTTGATCAGGAGCTATATATATCAGCTGAGGTAAACTACCTGAACATAGATACATATGCTAGTGGCTCTTTTCTTAGTAACAAGCAACAAACAGGCCAGAATAAAAATCCAGTAAGTTGCTCCATATTAAAAAAAAAAAAAAAATTGTTCAAATACAGTACATGTACTGATATGTGCATTTTACTAGAGAACTTCACTTCTTCACTTACATTAAATATAAAACTAATTTTTTAAAACCCATTGAATTAATAGTGACAAAATATTTTTAAAGAAAGAATACAATTTCAAATCTCAAATTCTAAACCACAGAAAATCCTTAGTTACAATTCTAAGTGGCTATGGAGATACAATTTCCTGACACATATTTTTCTAGTGATTTTAAAACCCTTAATGACATCTGTGTGAATTTTATTTCTATGCTGAAAAACAAAAGACCCACACATAGTAAAGATTACAATTCTGTGTAATGAAGCTTAACTGTGTATGGCAATTATAATTTTTAAAATTGCAACATTAGGAAAATTAACTGTAATTTTTCAAAAGCCATTTAATAACTTCTTCTTCCACATTTTTGGTGTATTTAATTTTGTTCCAGCATATTTATTTCTCTTTGACTGAATTATAAAAAAATGGAAATCTAAATGTTAAACATTCAAACATAAATATTACCCTGTGTTAATGATTATATTACTTTTAGTAATCTAAACATTAAATTAACTGGTCATGTTTGCTTGTGTTTCCTATTTACTTGCTGAAGATAGAAATTATAAAATTTACCTACACTGATGTTTATTCATCTAGTATCACTTAATTGTATACAGTTGCAGTAGATCAATGCACCCAAAATAAAACTACTTCAATCTCTAGGGAAAACATTAAATCTCTAATTGACGTTTGAAGCAAGGGAACTGGCTGTACTTAATAGGTATTTCATCTATTCTGAAGTAATTTCCTGGGCTTCTACCTTTGAACCTGCAATAAATCTCCCTTCCCTCAGTCCCTCTTTCAGCACCTAAAATAGACCACGTACTTTTGGTCAGACTGATGCTGAGCTAAGAAGACACCATAAATATCCTGGGAAGAGATGTGATTTGCATTAACACAGAAAATGAGTTACTATGAGATTTCATATTTCTAGTATTACCAAATCTTTTTGAAAGAGAGAATTTTTTTTTTTTAGTGTTGGCAGGAGTTCTTGCAAAATGAAAAAGGAGATCATAAATCGGATGTTCCTTACATCAAAGTGCTTTTCCTTTGACATCATCAAGTAGTTTCTACAGTATGTGCCACTGTTGGCAGGTTAAGTAGGAAAGAACATTTTACACACCAGTTGTCTAAGTTTTCTGATGGAAAAGTAATGAATGTATGGTTTCGGGAAAAATGATACTACCCTGTCTGAGGGATTTTTAAATTCTTCAGAGCATAGAAACTACTCAGGAGTTTTTACAGAAGGGGTTTTTTTTTTTTTTTTTCCTGAAATGGTTACAGACACAGAGATGAAAATCAGTTTTATGGAGTGATATAACCCAGGGTAATCTACAACATTCATAATCCTTACAATGGTTTAATATCCTGAATTGCTTTCCAGCTTTTTTCATTTTTTCCTTTGGTCAGTAATTTCTACAGTGATTTTATTTTTTTTATCATTGTTTTTTTTGTACAATCAATAATGATTCAGCCAAGAAAAATTGAACTGTTTTTAATGTCACCCAGAAAACATGGCATTATATTAACTTTCCATGTTAAGAATCAGTCTCCAAACGAAAAATTGCCCAAGTTAAGCTACAAGATCAAGTCAGTTTTATATGCTTAGACTGGAATATTTTGTTTCACGGATATGGTGTCCACATTATTATTGAGACAGTATTCCTATCAAAATGCAGTTTGGCCGCTTTTAATCTATTACTTTGGTAAATTCAGTAAATGGCTTTCCCTTATTAAATAATGAGGGGTTTAGGAAGACAACTGTTTATACACAAGGATGTAGGAAATACATTCCACTATGAATTTGTAATATTAATTAGTTATTGTGGATATCACAATTATTTTTTTTAGGGTCTGGTCACTAACACAACTTAATTAAATCAATATGATTATGTGTCTGTACTGCAGTATGCACTGTTAATAGATAATGCAATGCTACTGGTAATTTATCAATCATGGCACTTAATTACTACTTTAAGTATTTAACCAGATTTTTCTAATATCAGAAAAATCAGCTCCATGTAAAGGTTCATGTGCAGGGTGTTCTGCAAGCAATTTGTTTTCACAAGTGTCCAAAATTAAGTGTGCTGTCTGTATGAGAACTTGTTTCAGAATGTGAAAATCAGCATCTATCAAATTCCTTCTGACAGATGACTGAGAACAAAGGAAAAACTATATCCCAATTCCATTTCTAAGGACTTTTCTGTGAATTTGAAAGACAATAGAATACCAGCATGAACAGGGAAACATCCTCTTCTGTATTGCTATTGCACCCCAAAGGAATTAATTCCTAGTACTCTCACTGCTGTATTGTGACCACAAAGATATGAAGTACATACAGTTAGTCTATAGTTGGAAAGATACTTTAGACATGTGTACATAGTACAAAGGTTTCAGGATTAAAGCTATAAAAGGAAATTTCATCAATTTATGGACAGTATCAGAGGACAGGTTTCTCATTACAATGAAGTTTTAGATTAGGTGACTTACAAACGCTTTTCAATAGTGTATCTTGAAAATTAAGGTAAGAGCTTCCTTCCATGTTTCTAAAACACGATTTTCAGTTGGAGTTAACATGGCAAGAGCAAACAGACTCTCACTGTGTTTTTCAGCACATTTATTCTCACTTCATACTGTGATTCATCACAGTCTGGGTGCAGTGATTTGAAAGTCCTATAATGCACTAATGCATTACTGATAGCTATTTTCATTTATTAAAAGCAGTACCAGAATTCTTAGAGCATTTCAAAGCCTTGTTCCTCTATAGCAACTTTGGCAGAGACCCTGACATAGCTGAACGTAGCTGAAACACTTTAACAAAAAAAAAAAAAAAAAAAGCAACGAAAGAGGGAGAGAGAAAAGAAAGACAGCGAAGAGTGTTGGCCATTTGCAGAGACCCGCAGAANAAATGGACTCTTTCTGTTCTCAAGTTACTCTATATAGAAAGCATTGTCTGTTCTCGCTAATTAACAGGAACAGGCCTCCTCCTTCCTTAGATAAATACACAATAGAGAGAAAAGAAAGCACCCTGCTACACAGCGCCCTCATAAGGGAAGATAACCACATAAGACATCCAATCCTTTATCCTGCAGTGTGAGAGAGAACAATTGCACTGAAGGAAAAAGGATATTGAGGACCTGTCGTTGCTAACCATCCATGGTTACTGAAAGAAAGTCAATGTCAGTGCTTAAGATCCAGAAAGCATTTTACATTTTTTTATTTTGTTAAGAATATGACAAATGCTTGTAAGCTGAAACAAAAGATCTTGTATGTTGCATGTCCAGGTTTTGGGGGGTTCTAGATGTGTTGTTGTTGTTTTTTGGTTTGCTTTTTCTTACATAAACCTCCTCACTGGCATTACTTTTTTAGTATCACAAAAGCAAAAAAAGAATTGTTATAGTGGGCCATCATTATACTCTCCTGTAAAGACAGGAGGCCAAATTAAATTTTAATAGAAACCAATTCTTTTCATATCCATTAATGAGGTGCACAATTGTAGATAAGCAAATATTTACCAAATGAACATTTGCATATCATGAACCTTAATTGGAAGAAGTCAGGATGAAAATCATAGCCCTGTGATCACTAGACTAGTCCACAGGGATGAGGTACATCCAACATCAGGTCAGTGAGGTGGTGTCACAATCAGCAAAGCAAAGCAAAGGCCTGGGTACAGTCCTACAACACATCTTAGGAAAAGACAAAGGGTCTAAGCTTACAGCTCTGTCTCACAGAGCAGCTGTTTCCCACTGCCTAACCCAAGCCAGCCATGCCAGCTCCTGGGCAACTGTACCCTTGCTGGAGCTGGACACAGTTTAGCCCTGAACCTCAGGGCATGTAGGCAGGATGGGATAGACCTTGAGGCAGAACTTGGAGTGCTGACAGCAGCTCTGACAGTCTACAGTACTTCTAATGCTTCCTATTTTTCAATATTTTCTTTACTTAAGATCATAAAATCATCACAAAATATTGTGGCAAAAGTCACGGTGTCTAAGCTAGGGATCACCGAATACCAAATGCAGTCTTCTCAATTTATTATGTATTAGCATGCTTTAATGAAAGAACCTAAAATAACACAACAAAATATAAGAAGCCATCACATTATCTCTTTCATCCTGTAGTTTCATTAGGGTCCTAAAAAAATTAAATGATTCCTCATTCAAAAATAACTTCGAGCTAGTAGTATTGCTAGAAAATAACTTCATCTACATTTAGACACAGCTCCACTCAAAATGCTGTAATAAATTAAGAAGTTATTTATGCTTTTACACATTTTATTCATTTTGATTTAGAATACACATTTATTCCAAATTTCAGAAGCATTACTAAGATTAATCAAGATCTAAGCCACTAAAAAAAATCTGCTTATACCCAAACTGTAATATGAACATTGAAATCTGCTGGGTTTTTTCTTAATTTTAGGTATGGTTTCTAAAACTGATTATTGATTTTGGTGTTTCAAGCTAAAATAACAAGACCAAATTGTGCGGAAGCAGACTGTAGGATTTCTGCACTGCAAATCAGTTTAAAATTCTGTAATTTTTTATTGGTAGCAATTTTTTCTAGGTTCTTGGTCATGAGACTCAGAAATACAGCAAAAGACTTATTTTAATCCTCTCAACTGCAATGTTATGGTCACTGACCAATGAATCAGGAAATGTCTTTTGAAATCTGTTTTGTTTGTTTAGACAATCCCTCAGAGCAAGATGGTGTATTTAAAAATACAGTTCAAAGCATGTAATTCAAAGAAACTTAATGATATTTATTTCTTAATATTCTACTACTTCTTTTTAACTGTAGGACAGACACAACATTAAGCAGATTTCACTCATTTAAAAATAAATTTTTAGTTGTTTTAAGAAGTTTAATGAACTCTGCAAAGCATGCCAACTGGCAGGCACAGATGCCCACAATACATACACTGTTATTTATAAAGCACTTCACAAATAGTCACAAAAAAACCCCAAAAATGAACCAAACCCAAAAACCCCACCAAGCAAGCTGACAGTACTCATTTAGTTTGAATTCATGATTAGTGATACTCTCTAAATAACATAAAAAAAAGTTTTATTTTACCTGCAGATTAAATGTAGCAGAGTATGCCCGTGCAATTCAGATGCAGGAGAAAAAAAAAACTAGGTACTCAAAAACAATGATAAGAAACCTCTCATTTTATATTATAGTGTGTATTGTCATTAATTCTAACAACTCCAAGTATTTAGTTTCAATAACACAGTATATATATATTTTTTTTTGTGTGTCATGCAATCAGTTCCCACATTCACAAAAACAACATGGAAGTATGTGAATGGATGAAGCCATTTTAATCCACCATGAAAGACAAATGTTCTTCCCCAGGCTTCAACATTTGTATCCAAGTTCCTAATTGCTTTTCATGCCCTAACAGTTTTTCGTTTTACACTGATGTACTTTCCTGGACTCCTCATCTCTCCCCCAGGCCCAGAAATCATTACGGAGCTTTACATATTCTGTCCAAAATACTTCTTTTCCCATTAATTATTTCCCTATCTCATTATTTGTGATGTTTCTACAACTACAGCTGAAATGAAATAGATAATCTTGCAATTTTATCATTAAATGATAATCATATTACATAGATTAGGGCAAGTTTTTTTCAAGATGGTACATAGTATATTGCAACATCAAGTTTCAGGTAATATACTGTAGTAAGTGAGTATTTATGTATCCTATACATTGCATAAACTGGGTCCATAGTGAATAAACTGTAGTGTTCTTGTACATTAAAATCAACACTTAATCAACCTTATATTGGATGGAACTACAAGGTCAGAAAAACCCAAAATGCAGCTGTTTGTTCTCAATTACAATTTTGTAAAAATTTAGGCTGAATGCATAACAGTGTATTTCATTGAAGGTGAACTAGCAACCTATAGAAATATTGAGAAGAAAGTAAAGAAGGCAAAAATATAAATTATCACAAGTATTGAACAAAAGCCAAGGAGATAATTACTGTATGTAAACTACTATCACAATATCCTGGAATTATATTATGACATACAAAGCAACTTTTTACCGAAAAATGCACTTTTGAAAACCATTTATTCAAATAAATACCGAATGGAATCAACAGTAGGCTTTCCATTGATATTTACTAATTTTCTCAGAGCTCTTGGATGATCAAAGATTCCTACGTATTCTTTTATTATTAGTTCACATGAGCTTTTCTGACTTCTGCTTGTTTTATAATATTTGTAAGCAAGAAACACATTTGACATCAGCCTATAGAAGTGGTCAAAAAAACAACATGAAAGTACTCAAATTAAAACCACTCTTCACCACCACACTACCCCTAAAAATAAAACCTCAAAACACAGGCTTGCATTTCCTCTGTAGTGTTTTACATTCTTCCAAATGTGTTGAATTCTCTAAAAGTTTTGCTTACTTCAAAAAAATTCAATCTAGATTCAGATCTCTGAAAACCAGAAATATGAAGAGCTAGGATGTTTATAAATTAACATGGGAGTTATTTAAAAGCAGAAGACATAATATGATTTCAAGTGTACACTGGAAGACTTGCTTGAGCAACTTAATGAAGATTGTATTACAAAGCCTGAACAGACTTTAGGTTGGATCAACGCCCTCAGCCATGTTCCTAAGAGCCTGATCACAGGATACATCCCACTGTGGTTCAAGAATATCAACACACTGGCAGCTCCTTTTAAGACTGTATTGTATATGTCATTAGTTAGACATAGCTTGCCCTAAGGATTAGCACCAGTCAAATAATAAAGAAATAAATAACTTTGGATGATGCTAAATGTATAGAAGTGAAAGACTGCACACAGTACACAACATTATAGTTATGAAATTTAGCAGCATATAATTTGACAATACATCATTTCTATGTTGCTTTTATTCTGTACAGGCTAAAGACAAATAGAGATGTATTTTATAGAGATGTGTTTTGGGTGCATTAAGTCTCCTCCATAGACAGCAGAATGAGTACTGTGGGGTTATTCACTTAATTTTGTATTACCTAAAGTACCACTTTTGCTACAGATTAATGTCTTGGTAGAGTTCAAGATCACACTGGTAAGCATAAATTCTGCTGGATTTTTTTCTTTTGTTTTGAACAACAGTAAGGAGTGTATTTTTGCTACTGAGTACTAGACTTTAACTAGCCAAAGGTTTAGAAGTTTTTGGTGCAATTACAAAGCCTCTGGGATCATTCCACCTTCTAAAATAAACAGATCAGAAAGTTTTAAATTCTTTGTAAACATATTATAAAATGTTTAATTCTTTGTAAACATATTTTCAGGCAAGTCTAATTTTCCTCTGAATATTAAGTACAGAAAACTACACAGCTTCCCACCCCTTCCCTTTTTTTATTTGATAAATATAATGCCTTATATGAGATTTGCTGAGTACTTATTGGAATGAGAGTAAAGCAAGCTGTGGACAAAGGAAGAGCTACAGTTGTCATCTGCCTGGATTTCTGCAAGGTATTTGGCATGGTCTCCTACAACATCCTTCTCTCTGAATTGGAGAGATATGTATTTGGTGGATGGACATTTTTTGGCCCCTAGGGTGATCTTAATGGGGCCTTTCAGTGTCTAAGAGGAGCCTGTGAAAGAGCTAGAGAGGGACTTTTCACACGTGCACACAGTGATGGAACAGGGCTTTAAACTGAGAGAGGGTAGGTTTAGATTAGATATTAGGAAGAAATTATTTACTGTGCAGTGGTCAGACATAGGGACAGGTTGCCCAGAGCAGCTGTAAATGCCCCATCTCTGGAAATGTTAGTCCAGGTTGGATGGGGTTCTGAGCAAGCTGGCCTTGTGAAAGGTGTCCCTGCCCATGCCACAGGGCTTGGAGCTAGATGATCTCTAAGGTTCCTTCCAAACCAAACCATTCTGTGATTCTATGACTATTTGATGGGTAAGAAACTGGCTGGATGGTTACATCCAGAAGGTAGTGGTGAATGGCTCCATGTCCAGATGAAGATCAGTAATGGGTTGTGTCCCTCAGGGGTCCACACTGGGACCAGTACTGTCTAATGTCTTCATCAGTTTGGGATTAAATCAAGTATTCTTTCCATGGGATTAAGTGTACCATCAGCATGTTTGCAGATAACACCAAGTCAGAGGTGCAGCTGACAGGCCTGAAGAATGGAATAACATCCAAATGGACAAGCTTGAGAAGTGGTCCCATGGCAATCCCATGAGGTTCAACAAGGCCAACTGCAAGATGCTGCAGATTCTTAAATATGGTACAGCAGACACTTCACTAAACTATTTTATTGCCTTAACACTCATATGCGATACCAATTTTAAAAATTTTTGAGCTGTAAGGGAACCCAATGTGTTCCAGAAACTCCCAAAATTAATTTCCTTTATTGGTTGCATCAGTCCATGATGACCTTAGACAGTGGTGAATGCATTTTTTGCTACATAAGCATACCAAAAGTGTGTACTAAGAACAGTAAGTGTCATGCCTAAAACACATTTCGAATTTTATCTGTGAAAGAAGCAAATTACCTGAAAACATTTGGATCACTATTATACAGTCAATAATTGTCACTACATTCCTCTGTGACTGGTATAACAGTATCTGCAACTGGTGTCTTCTTCTTAGAACTAAAGCATAGCAAAGACCATGAATGTTTAAAAAGACAATCAATCTACAGAACCAGACAGCTTTGGAGTCCTCGGGCATGTCAACATGTGACAAAACAATCATTAGTTTTTTAAAAATTTCTCTCCTTCCTTCCTTCCTTCACCCTTCAAAAAAAAAAAAACCAAACCAAAAAAAAAAACAACTTAAATTATATGGGATGACACTGTTATTGTACACTATAGAATATCACCTGATTCAATCCTCATAAATTACATAAGAAAAAATTCAAGTTCCTACCCCTTCAGGAAATATCACTCTTGAAGAATATATAGTTTTAAACTATTCAGAGGTTCTGGTTTAAAAACCACGCTACATCCCACCATATCAGAATATATCACACTGAAAGGGGTTTTTACGTATATTTATATGTTCAAAAATAACATCTTTCCATTTTCATCAGTTCTTAGGCATAGTGGGAAAGGAGAGAGAAAGACCAAAGATGAGTCACAAATGTAAGCAGCATATAACAGTGAATAATTCATCTGCTGCACAGAAATGTAGCATAGCCAGATTGCCCTTTTGTACTTCAGATTGTGGTAAAACCAAACCTTACTCGCTTGTCCTCCATCACAATCTTTACTTAAATCCTTCTTGTTTTCCTCTTAAGGAACTGCAGAAGTATCTGCCCCAGACTGGTATAAAGACTGACATTCACTTACAAAGTCAGCAAATGAGCAAAAAATTGGTTGTTCTCATATATCAATTTCTATTCCCTTGCAGCTGTGTTAGATACTCCCTGAAAACAGGTATTTTAGATATGAAAATCAGGGGATGAGACCTATTGATAGAGACTGAACCAGAATAAGTTTGTTCCTTTTCTTGGAAGTTGTTTGCAAGCGTGCCAGTGTAGGATATGCTACTGAAATTGGTAACATAGCTCAAATAATTGTAAACACTATTACTTAGTTGATTCAGTGCTGAATGGGTTAGATTATGCCATATCTGTAAAATGCCATGGTGAGAAAGGATCCTTATATTCTAAGGAAAAAAAAATCATAAAATGTTAACTGATAGACACTGAAGTTTTATTACAAAAGATCATAACTGATTAATATGAGTCTCATTATTTATCCAGTATTGGGATGTCACATTAATTCCTCTAGAGATACATGATAGGGAATAATAAGAGTAACAGGCATGGACCCAGTATGACAATGGCTACTTGCCAAGGAGAAAGCACAAAGCAGTGAAAATACTGGCATGATAACAGGTTTGTTACTTGGTATATTTATTGATCCATTATCTCCAATTCTTCAGGTTTCATTGGCTGGCCCCAGTGTTATGGGGTCCCTGGCTCAGATGCAGCTTTTTACTTGCCAAAGCCAAAAGATCCAGGACAGGAGGTAAAGATACTGGCTAAAAGGGCCTTTCTGTTTCTATGTAACTGCCAGTGAAAAATGGAGTTTTACAGTAGCATGCAGAGAAAATGAATATTCCTTCAAGCATTTAATCAAAAATCTTTCAGCTGGATTTGAGCATTTCAGGCCGCTTAATATTTTTTATAGTGCCCCTTTTTTCTTACTTTGTGTAATATCATATATTATTTAAAATAAGAGGACAAGTACTAATGCAAATATATTATGTAAATTATATTCCTATACATCAACTTGCTTAAGAAAATATCTTAAATTTATAAACACATAATAGAAGCAACTAGGAATAAAACTGGTTTCTGGACGCCAGCAGAAGAGGGCTCACTTCAAGTCTTACTCATTTTCTGCTCAAAATCAGCCTTTTGAACACATGATAATTTGAGATTCATTCACAACTATCATTCCAGGCGTCTGGAATTTACCTCATACTTCCAAGACCAGAATGCAAAAATCAGAAAAAAAAATTGGAAAATCTAACACAGAATTCTCAAAGGAGTGTCTTGAGCTTCAGTTCACTTCTGGAACTAATTTTCCAGAAGTGTAAAGAGGTAATGCTCCAGACAATTGTAGTCCATGTTGAAAAGGAAGCGTTACAGTGTAACTTACTTTGAAAGGAAAATTAACTGGTGAATATCATGTTTCCTCTATTAGTGCTAACTCCCAGCAAATATTCAGTAATAACTTAAAGCATTATTTGAATTTTCTGTAAATTCTGTCTGTTACTCAAAAATTACCTGTGTATCACATCATTTAGCTGAAAAAGTCTTCATGAGGATGATTGCTGAGAGTACTCCTGCTATTAACATGCTTCAGATGGTGACTGCTCATCCTGACATGAGGTGTACTTCATTTCAAAGATACCAGTCAAAATTAGAAACACAATGCTACAGTCATTTGTGTGACAAGCCGTATCTTTGTTTTCCATAATTAGCTCTCACTTTTATTCTCCTCCTCACCTTTCACATAAAGTTTAAATCCCCTTTTTCAAAAAATAAAAGCAATCATAATCCTAGTTAGCTTTCATATTAATAATCCATCCATCTCTCCCAGCTGAAATTATTAAAGTTTTACTGTTACTATAGACAGGATTTTTTATTCTGGTCCTCAGCTACTTCCTATTTGACTTCTGTCCCATACACTTTATTGAAAATATTCTATTCACCATCTTTAGTAATATATTTATCATGAAATCTTAACAAAATCCACCACTCAATCTTCACATGTCTTTACTATTAGGTTACTTCAAATATGTTGACAGACTTTTTCTGCAATTTAGTCCTTTTTCAAATCTAAAACTCTCTAATCTGTTTGGTATTGTTTTCCATTTAATTATGGCTATTATTTCAATGTTCCCACCAAGTTCTCCAGTGCACCTAATAAAATTCATTTCCATAAGTAACCCGCATTTCCATATATTGATAAAGTAAGTCACACCTTGCACTGGCTAGTTACTACAGCATTCCAGGTTGTTGTTTTCATTTGAATTCCCACAAGTGAGCAGAAACTGTTCCATATTCTCATTTAAAGTTCTCCTTAAAGTGGGCACAAATTCCAGCTGATGTAGATGTACAGCTCTGGACCTAAATCACTTTCCTGGCCAACCACCTTTACAAGTGAGCTTGCAGAATTGCAGAAATTTCAAGCTGCCTATATAGATATAATTGCTTGGACTTTATGATATGTCTTATACATCTGTAAACGAACTAATACTTTAAACTAAAAATTGCAACGATTTAATAACCACTGGCAAAATGCAAAGACATTTTTACTTTCTTTTTTTACTTTATCATCCTAATTACTGTCAAGTTACACAACAAGCAGTGCATATTGGATTTGACAGATTACTCTGTCAAGGAATGATACAATGTATTTTAACTGATCTCTCCTCTACCTCCATGAAGAAACAATTTATTTTCCCAGATATGACAGCCCTTTTATACATTATAAACCTGGGCTTAATAGCCTGAAAGTTGCCTCTGTGTTCCGTACACCTTAGCACAGGGAACCAAGCAAATGTACCAGCTTTTAAACTAAGAAAACATGATCCCCATAAACTTTACAGATATTTTTCCTACTTTTTATGAGCATTTCCTCTATCTTCCCTGGTACAAGGAAGCTGTTCCACAGCTTATTACCATTAAAATGTCAAGCTTTTGACTCTGTTTTGGATGTCACTCCTTCTTCCTTCAAAAAAATATTCAAGTGCATGACTGCAATCCAGTAGTAACTTAAAATTTTTAATTTTTTGTAGTTTCAAATAGTCAGGCACTATTTCAGGTATTCCCCATACTGTTGAAAAACATGTTACATATACTGAGAGCAAATATAGACTTCTGAACTTAGTAACTGAAGAAAAAAAAACCCACCATGTTCGACAGTTATAGGATGGTGATTGCACTTTCCTATGTTTATTATGCTGCAGTGCAAATCTCCTGGAATTTACTAATGCTGGCATTGTCTATATAAACTTCCAGAGATAAATCATAATGAAATAAGTGAAAACTGCAACAGAGGAAGGACCTCTGAACCTCTAAAAATGTAAGACTATGGAACACTGCTTAGGAGGTGTAGTTAAGAGAGGTATAGATCAACGTGGATACCGAGAAACACAAATCTTTTGAACTGAAGAAAAAAATGATCCAGCTGCTTTGTAAATGCATAAGAGGAGATTACATGAAGAATAAGACATGCAAAAGGAAAGCTGCTTGCTAGTTCATAGATCTAGATTATAGAAATAATTAATTACAAATACTGTTGCTCAGAAATGCCAGTGAGTACCTTTCCTTTCAGTTGTCATGATTCCTGCACTACGGAAACCTTTGCTTTTAATTCATCACCTAGAATTACAAAATAAAACAAAGGGACACTTGATTGGGACAGAAAATGCAGATAGTCCTGACTTCTGTGGATATACACACAGTTAATTTCCAGGACTATGTACCTGACTCTCACCTCTAAAGAAATTATAGTTAACTCAGGCAGTGTAAGCACGCACATCTGAAAAGAAGTCCAGTGAAAACTTCCAACTGGTTTTAACATTTTCTTCACAATTACAAGGGGAAGAATGGTGTTTTAATTGAAAAGATTAAAATTTTAAGGGATGTGCTGCAGATCATTTAAAGAAGCTACCATCAATGAACTTAAAGGTCAGAGTCCAAAGTAGGAACTTCTATTCTTATAGCACAGCAGTAAAGTGACAAGAATAAAAAATGCATATATTTATTTTAGAATAAGTAACTAAAAATTAACAGGTCACTGATAAACTTCAGTCAATTTAAATGTCTTGAACATACCATTTCTTCTCATGTTTTCATCTTTAAATTAAGACTCTACTGCTTTCTTCTTGTTGAGGAAACCGTATACATTCCTGTTTAACTGTGTGTCGAGAAAAATCAGCTTTTAGGATGAAAAGGGATAAGACATTAAACCTAGAGTGAAGAGATCTTTTGATTTCTTCTCTCATTCTGGAAATATCTCTAGCTGAAAATGAGACTAAATATTTTACATAGAGAGCAGACTGGTATCCCTATAGTCTCTATTTAGAATTTTCACATGCAAAGAAACAGAGAAGCTTAATATAGCTGTAACAAGAAATTCTTCATTTCCAGGGTAGCAAAAAGAAAAAGTTAACACTCAGTGACTATCTGGTTCTAAAACAGTAGAACAAATTTTTTTAAATATCAGAGAATAGATTTTTCAACCTCAGATTTCAGTGTATTAAATCCTAGCTGTTTACACTGCAACTTACTACATTCTGATTTGTTCTAATGAATGCTTAGATTCAATAAATGTTTCATTTTTTTCTCTTCTTCTTTCTTTCTATACTTTGCTGCTCTTTTTTTTTTTTTTTTTTTTAGTGGTTTCCACAAAA